>VDFB02058242.1:633377697-633409952 GCA_007258455.2 Sequoia sempervirens | reverse complement strand
CCATCACGGTGATCTTTTTTTTTCCTCTTCGATTTCTTTCCAACTGGACCTCCTTCCACCAAATACTAGCATGGCCCTTCAGCTTCATTTTCACAAACTTAACCCAATCTGGGTCCTCTATTTCCTCATACTCAAAATATTCTTCTAGCTCGTTGATCCAATCGATCAACTCTTCCAGGTTCAGACTTCCAGAATAACTAGGGACTTTTGTTATGGGTCTTTTCCCGATCTTCGAAATGGCCCTTATTAGCCGCATTTGGTCTTGATCAATTGCTTCTTCTTCCTCTTCTACATTTGAATCTTCTTCCTCTCCTTCATCCTCACTTTCCTCCCTCAGGTTTAACCCTCTTCTCAACTGCTTTTGTAATGCGTCAATCTGTCTCTGGAAGGTTGCGAGTGCATCTCTACCACCAGCATTTTATGCGGCCTCTTCGACCACCTCTGGCACCACCATGCCACCGAGGGCATCACTCTGGAGGCATCTTTCTTGACCTTGACCCACAACCCACGATACAGTGCGAGCGCCTCCCGCGATCGACAATCGTCCCTGCGCTCAAGAAAACCCACTCGATTACCACTTGGTAGAGGCATGGCGAGAGACTTAGAAAATAACCCACAAACAAGAGAATAATTGTATTATTCAGAAAATGGAGCTTCTTACATGCAGAGGATCTCAAATCCCCAAGTTCTACAACACATGCAAGTTACAGAAAGCTACAAAATCACCCTTTCGCAATATGCGAGCTTGTCCCCAAAAAGTTACCCAAAAATTAGAAACCAGCCCATAAATAGAGCTCCTCTTTAGTTTGGAGCCAAAACAACATTCAAATTTGAGTTTAGGCAGTTTGGCGTCGAAAAATTACAACTTGAAGTTCAAATTTCAAAAGAACATTTGCAATTGTATCTTCTAGAAAGTGCGCCAATTTTTCGAGGCCATAACTTTTGATTTGGCACTTCGATTCGCGAACCGTTTGAACCCTTGGAAAGGTCGAAGTCAACAACACGCTTGAAAATTGCTTACACCAATTTTGGAAAGTTTTGAGGCCGATGCAGGAAATCTAAGTGCCTCAAATCTAACTCGAGAGATTTTTAGGTGCAAATTTGGGAAACTAAAACTGCAATATCTTTCAACCCAGGAATAGAAAATAAAAACCATAAATTGGGAATTTCATTATGACAAAAGGGTATCCAAAAATGTAAAAATATCTAAAAACTGAGAAACTTGAAATTTAACTATTTTTGGGTGATGCAAAATTGCCCTTACACCACTGGATGCTCCTGCATCATATTCTGAAAAAATAATGGGAAGAAGGTTGTAAAAACATGTTTTGATGATTTAACAATAAAAAAAATGTAGATGAGTTAATCAAGGTAAGTAATAAATACAAGCATAAACTTTATATAAAATTTATCTATTTGCTATTTTTTGGGGGTTGAGCTTATTCATTTGGTGGATGGGGATGACATGTTGACGGATTACCTCTATAGAGCCATAAATAAGGCCAAAGAGGTCATTTTTCATTACTATGGTGGAAACAAAAGAAAATATGAAATCATTTGGTACACCATTGATCATATTAGACTAAAAAGGTATTTTCTTAATTAATTAGGTCCTTTTTCACACTGGCGTACTTAAGCATACTTAGGCCATGATCTAATTTCATCCACACCTAGGTTTCATCTAGGGTTGTTTCTTTTTTCTTTATTATAAAGATTCATTATTGTATTTAATTCATGCAATGCACATTCATAATGATCCATGCTTTTTGGATCAATAATATTTATAGCCTCCATAGCAATTTCTATTGTTTTTTTCTCTTTCTATGATAGGTCTTTGATTGTAGGTAATCCTTGGGAGCTATAGGGTTAAGGAATCAACTTAATATGGTATCAAAAATTCAAAATTATGATTCTCTATCCTCTTTTGACAGATTCAAACTTGAAAAAAATGGTGCATCTTAGAACAAAACAGACATCACTGTTGCATCCAAAATGTTCAAAATTTCTAAGATTGCCTATCCAAATGTTGAAATCCAAGTTCAAAAATTTTGGGATGAAATTTTGTCTTGAAGTTTAAGCCTAAGAAAATTTGTACAACTATAGTGTAGAAAATTGTCACCCTTAACAATTTCACACTATGTTTTGGCCCCCCTAAATTATTGGACCTAATTAAGTCCCTAAATTCCTAAATTATGCATTGCATAGCCTATTTTTATCATTTTTAGACAAAGTTGTAAGCTTTAAATAAATGAAAATAATTAATGTTATCATCCTGACATGTAATGTCCTACAAAATAGGTCTAGGACCCATCCACCCATGGGCATATGGGTCCCCCTATCTTGTCAGGGAACAATTTTTAATATGTTGTTGGCAGCATTTTAACATTTAGAATTCAAATTTCAATTTTCAACTTTTGGAATTTGATTTTCAGGAAATTAAAACAATTGCATATAAATACCTAGTCATTTTATCATTTGAAATCTAACACACTCTCTAGCATTCAAGAGAAAAAATTATTGTCAAGAGTAAGTCAAGAGCAACATTTTAGAGCTTTATTACAACAATTCAAGATCCAACATCATGTCAAATTATGTGTGTTCATGTTATTATCTTGTGAAGGCTAACATTGTTGTAGGTCTCCAGACATTCAAGCATTCAAAAAAATCTATCAAGCAAGATCCAAGTTCCTTGAGGTGATGTGTATGACTTCAGTCCTTCAAGGAAGCCATTGAAAGGTGGTGAGTTGCATTGTGTTCATTCATCATTCCTTCCTTTCAATTATCATTTTTATTATTGAAAATGCCATTGTGGAAGTGGAAATACTAACGTGGGGTTTGACTGAGGCAAACCCCTAAAATGGCCCAACATTTTTCCTCTTTGTGAATGTGTAGGTTACAGGTTTGAAGAGGATTGAAGGAATCTTGAAGGAAAATTCTCCATTATTGCATTTTTTGTCATATATCTTGTCAAGCCACGAAAACTCAATTACAAAATTCACTGACGACATTTTGACAAGTTTGCAACCGGGAAATAGAAAGTCAGATTCAGCATCAAAGGAGTAGAGAACCAATTTCAGGACCCCCTATCATGGACCCATACACCCCTAGGTGATTGTGTCCCTCTACAAATTCCATATTTAGCTTTTGGTGACAAGTACACACCAATCAGCCTTCCCCAGATCCACCTGCAATTTATAGTTTCAGTCTGTTCGTTTCTAATTTATTGCATTTGTCATATTAGGTCATATAGCTCAATTAGGTTTAATCATTCTAAATCATTTCCAATCAATTTCCAAAAGCTAAGAAAGTGGATTTGGGTCTAATTGGCTCACCTCTTTGGTTGATAGTCAATCAAATCACCTTGTTGATCCACCTTTCTAATGAAATATAAAAAAGAGGATCCTAAAAAGAACCTCAGGTTTAAACACTAAACATTCAAATGGTTCATCCCCCCATCCCCATTTTCTATGTTTCAACATGTAGATCCATGTAATCGAACATCACCATTGCATCCAAAATGATAAAAAGACCTAAGATTGCCTATCCAAACATTAAAACCTGAGTTAAATGGAGCGCAGCGGGAAGAGCGGCGGCGGGGGCTATTTGAAATCTTCGAGCAGCGATGGAGATGGAGGCTCAGACGAGGATGATAACGAGCCTTTTTCTCTTGTGCAGGTTCTTTTGCGAGCGGCGTTGGGTGGGGTTTGCTCAGGTGTTAGTTGCTTGTCTTCTGTTGTCGGTGAGGCAGGCGTTGTGGACTTTGAGTCGAATGATGGACCTACTTCCGCCCATGTCTGTGTGGCCTGTATGGCTTGGGAGGAGTTTCTGGTTTCTCTGAGACAGTGTTTGTTGGTGTTGTTGTGGTGGGGGTTGGGTGTCAGTTGCCCTTCCTAATGTTTTTATGGGTGTCGTCCCTTCGGTGGGTTTGCTTGTGCGATGATCTCTTTGAGGAAGTCTGGATGAAGATTGGGCTTATTTTTTCTCCTACTCGATGTAGTAGGAGGGCTTGGGGGCTCATCATGTTGGCTCACTCTTCTTCTTGCTTCTTCTTGATCGTCTTTCACTCCTGCTTGCGGTGTGTTCAGTGGCTCTTTTTTGGGGGTTTTCATTTTCGGAATGTTCTAGGTCCTTATCCCCTCTCTCTGGTTTGGTGGTGTCTTCCTCTAGCTGTTTGTGAGGAGTTTTGGCCCCTCTATGGCTCGGATTGGTGTGTCAGGTTTGCTTAGTGTTCTCTTCTGTTGGGCCTTCTCCTTACTTCTATGTTGTTTGGGACTCCCTATTCCTTCTGGGGTTTGGTTGTTCCTGATCATTCTGAGATTGAGACTCTGCATTTGGTGGTCTTTTGGCCTGAGTTTCCTTTTGTTGTTGTGTTCTCTTTGCTGAGAAGTATGGTTTGGGGTAGCTTGGAGGTCAGCTTCCTTGTTCTTTGTGGGGAGTTTCCTGCTGGTTTCCTTGGAGCTTTATGCTTTGGCTTCTTGCAGAATGTTGTCTATAGGTGGTGTTCCTTTAGCCTCTTTTGGTGGTTCCTCCAATGGGTGAGGTTGTTGGAGCTGCTCGTCTTGGTTCTGTTGGACTTAGCCCAAGTTGATGCTCATTTATTAATGGTTGGGTTATGCACTTCATTTTATCTTTGGACCCAGCTGTGTGAGCTCTTTGAGGAGGTTTTTGGTTCTTCTACCCGGTACTTGATGCTTGCACTGCTATGGGATGTTTTGTCATCTCTTCCTACTGAAACTGCTTTCTGGATTCTTCAGTCAGTGTCTCCTATAGAGGGGGAGATGGCTCCTATTGAGGTGGAGTGTTGGTTTTTATTGAGGTGGAGCGCTTTTGGAGTGGAGAGTTGTGGTTTTGGTGGTAAGGGGTTTCATTTCATCCCCTCCTATAGAGGGGAGCCCTCTCCTGTAGAGGTGGAGGTTGGGTTAGCTTTTTAGGTGTTTTGGTGCTACTAGAAGGACATTGCTTGACAGTGCTCTACTGTGTTTCCCATTACCCCTATTGAGGTGGGGTGTTTGGTCTCTTTGGTCCCTTTGAGAATTAGGGTTTTGTTGGTCTTTTACACTATTTGGTTTTTCCTTGTTGCTCTCTTATTGAGGTAGGGAGGTGGGGAAAAATAACTGGTCTTGAAGGGTGTTGTGGTAGCCTTTTTGTTCTAGTTGTGTGTAGAGCAGTTGTCTTGCTATGGGGTGAACGTTGTTGGTTGTGTTTGGTGCCTGGTGAATTTAGGCAGTTTTCTTATAGTTATTTCTGGGGTAAGGCCCTTGTGAGTTGTTTAGGGTTTTAGTCCCTTCGTTGTTGTTTTCTTGCAGTTTGTTGTATATTGTTTAGGGTTTTTTCTTTTGGTAGACTATTGATGTTGGGTTGTTTATTGTTTGTGATCTTATCCTATTGCAGCTTTCTTTTGTTTGTAAGGGGTTTCAGGTCTCCTCAGAACCTATTTGTGAGGGGTTTCCGGTCCCCGCAAAACCTGTTCACTAATCAAAAACATTAAAACCCGAGTTCAAAACTTTTGGGACAATTTTGTCTTGAATTTTGAGCCTAACAAATTCATACAATGTATGGATCCATATAGTTTTATGAATTCTATGTTGTATAATGCCATACAAGTTTGTGCAAGAAAAATTCCACCCTTGCATTAGAAATCCAATAGGTCTACAAATTTTTAAGGGCAAACGATTTTTTGGAAAAATACAACATTCAATATTTTTAGGTGAAAGGAATATTTGTGTCAATGATAAGGCTAGTGTCGCTAACGTCACCTACAATTAGTGTTATTTCGACAGTAATTGTGAAACTTTCAAAATCCAACGACAATGACTACAAGTTGTTCGAGTATCAGCGCCATAATTCTTACTAACTGGCATTTTTTTAATAGTAAGGTCAAAATTTTGGCCAACTAAATTGCCTTCTTCACCAACAACAACCACTGATGAATCAAGAACTGAAATTTACTCTTGGTTGGAAAATATATTGTTGATTCTTGACAATAATCATCACAAAATTCCTTCTCTACCCAAAAATCATCTTCCATGATCACGAAGTGATTTCTAATATCTTAGACAACAATTTCCAAGAAATGCAAGTTGGTTTTGCCATTTTCATAGTGGTTTGGTGTCATACAAGGAATATTTCATCATCAACAAAATATTTGGTGGCCAATTTATTGATGTCAACCCTATATTGCCAGTAGAGCTCCAAACCCTAATTTTTGTACCCTATATGAGCTTTTTTTTGGGCATAACTAGAAGATATGATGTCAAAATTTGGCAAACACGATATCATTGGGAAGCTAGTTTCATGCACTTTCTAATGGTGCTGGTATTTTCCTCAAATATTGTTGTTGGTACATTTTATCACCTATCTAAGTTAAATCTTCATTTTTGGCTCCTAAGCTCATAATTTTTTTCCTTGATCTCCATTTTTCATTATTCTTATGACATTAGAAATTTTATTTCAAAACTCTTCAAAGCTATCCATGCATTTTTCAAAATATTCTCCAAGTATCTTTTATTCAATTTATTATTATTCACATTTTTGTTAATTACTTAGACATTTTGGCACTTGAAAAGTGTTTGTGTGAGATGACTTCATTTTAGTTGAACTAGTTCTTTTTAGCATTTGGTCATTTTTTGGCATTATAGGCATATTGAATGCAATTTTTCATTTATATACATATTGAGATAAAATGCTACCATTGTATATGCACTTTAAGGATCTTACATATCATGTTATGCCATTTCTTATACTTACATTACTTTATAAAGTCTCATGAAAGGTTTGTAGTGTGTGCTTTGTTATTTGCAATCACAACTATGTCTACCTTCACGCACTCATCTTATTTTGAACACTCTTTATAGTTACAGGTAATATCTTTTGCACATTATCATGATTTTTTTCCTCCTTCAGGGGCTACATTGTGACACACAATTTTAGTGGACTTTTCATCCCTCTCCCTTGCCAACACTATGGGGGAGTATCATAATGTTGGTTCTAATTTTCCTTTAGTTTTGATTGAGTGAGATATGTATCTATTTTCTGTTCTTATGTAGTAGGTGAATGTAGCAACTAGTTACCTATACATTTTAGTAATATGGAACACATACCATATAGAAACTTGCATTTCTATTTTGTGGAGGCAACTTTCCATCCTCAGTTGATTAGTTTATTCAAACTATTGGCACATATATTTTCTACTTGCAATATACTTTACATTGGTTAAGTAGTATAATTGTGGTCACTCATGTAGATTGATGTAACATGTGTATCTTTGACTATCAAATTAGTGTCTTGGTTTTCCAATTGATCATTGTTTGACTAGTGTCATTAGGGTCACTCATGCAGATTTTTATCTTTTTTATCCTAATTTTCATCCTTATTTTAGAGAAGGTTCTTTACTTACAACACTATAGTTGTCATCTTTTAACACTTGGTTGTGTTGGAGTAATTATAAAAATAACCTAATAATTAATTAATTATTAAGTCATTTTTACTTTATTACACTTAAGCTAAACTTAGGAGTTTTTTTATTATTAGATTGGGATAATTATAGGTCTTATTGTCTCATTGCATAGGATAAAGACATTTGTCACAATGTAATCAAATCCTCATCTAGGGTTTTCCTTTTTTAATTTTACAAGCATTCAACTTTCATTGTAATCATTCATTCAGATTAATTCAATGCACATACAGTTGTTTTTCTGAATCAAATATTCTCTCAAGGTTGCATAGAAAATTAGTTGTTTGTTCTCTTTGTGATAAGATAATTGCTTGTAGGTGAACTCTGATACCATAAAAATTCACCTTTCATTGTAATCAGTCATTCATTTTAATTCAATGCACATACAGTTGATTTTATGGATCAATCAATCATTCTCTCAAGGTTACATAGTAAATCAGTTGCTTGTTCTCTATTTGTGATACAATAATTGTTTTCAAGTGATTTTTAGAAGATATCAAAAAGTTGGTATCGTGTACTTTCCATTGGTGCAAGTCTTTATCATCAAATTTTGTTGCTGGTATAGTTTATCAATTGTTGAAGTCATATCATCATTTTTTACTTCCAAGCTCATAAATTTTCACCTTTTCACCTATATCTCCAATTTTCATGATTCTTGCAACATTGGAAAGATATTTCAGAGCTCTTCAAATCCATTCGTATTTTTCTAGAATCTGCTCTAGGATAATTATGAGTCTTGGAAAAATGGCATCATACACATCTCAGGTGGCTTGATTTTTTTCCTTATCTGTATGGACTCATACCTACACTAGACACACCAAGGAGTAGATCGGCATGGGGTATTATCAGTGATCATGTTGTATGAGTGATTTGTTTTGGTATTGATTATGACACTATGTGTGTTGTATCAGACATTGGTTGTCCCCACACACTTTGGACTAGACTTTAGGAGATCCATGGAGACCCTCATATCTCTCCATTTTCAGAGGATCTTGTTGTAGATTGTCTCATTCCCCTTCGAAATCTAGATTGTATGCCCTTTGATGATGACACTTTAGAGGATCTTGAATATATCATAGGTCATGCATGTTGTGATGGTTCAAACACTTGTCTTCATATTCCCACTCTTCATATTAAGTCCCAATCTCTGTCTTCTATTATCCTTGATCAGCTTGGTATCACCATATCCTTGGCCCCTATTGGTTCAATGCAGTAGAACATCCATCATCATCCAAACATAGCTACTTGGGATTCATATCTTGTAGACATATCATCCTTGTTTGTGGAGTCTAAAATTGAAAATTTGGAGGATTATTTTGAGGACATCCATCCCCTCTTTCATAACGACCACATCATTGTTGTTAGGCAACCATCATTTAAATATTTTGAGCTTGTTCTACATTAGTCTTCACGGGATCTTGGATTAACATCATCTCATTTTGACATGTGGACATTTGAGCAGTTTTCAAAGGCACACATCATTTGGATTTGGATTCCCTATTCATTCGGCTTATGGGAATGGCTTCTCTAATCACCAGTACATATGTTTCTTCCTAAGGGGAAAAATGTTGTTTGCAAACAATGGATCATGTTTTATCTTCAAGCTTTCATCATTGGCACAAGGGCTCTTTCTTTTTTAGGGGATTCATAATCCTCATTTATATCTCCTATCGAGGGGACACATATTGTACTTATGTGATAGAAGCATTGTTTGGAGGATTAGATTGAGTCCTATCCTTCTTTCACTAGTGCAGTCATTTCATTCTCATTTGGAGAGGAGTTTTTTCCCATGTGGTTTTCTCCTTTTCTCTGATTATGAGTGTTGATGGTGTTTTTTGCACAGCAACAACTCAGACAGAATGCAATATTCTATCTCTCTTGAAAGGTTATTCTCAACAATAAATTACTGAAAATCACCCCAAGGTCTCTCGGATGTCAGGTCATGACGATGCATAAACAACTCAGATAATATGTGAAATGCTGGTAATCACAATCGGACCTTACTACAAGCGAACTGTCTCTTTCAATTTATCAGATTTTGCAATATGATGATCTCAGATCCTAAATCTAACCCAATGATAAAGAAATAGCAAAAGATAAGGGTGCAAGAATATGATAAAATCTGATCTACTCCTAGAATGAGCAATGCAAATGACAGATATCTGGAATGGACCAATCTCAAATAACCAATCCTTGCTTAACCCACAAAGCAATCTCACAAGAACGGTGCAATCTTCTAAGGTATATAGATTTTCAAATCATAGACATTCATCTATAATTGAACTTAAGCACAGGTAAATATATGGTCCAGGTTGACTTCACCAGCCTACTACAATCAGATAGTTACTGGGAGTATAGACCAGAGATTACTACAAACATTCCAAACATGAAATCATAAACATCATTCACCATACTAAGACTAATTTAATTATGAACACTAAACCCTAAATCTTCAAGCAATTTGAAAGATAGAACAACAGGAACCATGCAAGATAAAATAACACAAGAGATTTCACCAGGAAAACCACAATGTCTTCAATTGTATTAAATCATCAAACTGCTGCAACAATTCCACTATTTTGTTTACAATACTTGCTTCAAGAAATTCACAAAATGCTCTAACTCTTACTCTAACTTAACTCTATTGTCTCTTCTCCTTTTCTCTAATATCTAATCTCTAATGTCTTACAATGAGGCAAGAATGCCTTTATAGAAAATTCTCAAGACATGTCGGCCCAGCCAAACATTTACAAAATAAAACAATTGCAAAAACAAGTCGGCCTTAGGAAATCAAAATAAGGCACACATTAAATGCCATATATCATCAAGATCGGCCAAGGCACAGTCCCCAATGTAGTCTGATTCAATACATGCCCTATAATAATAGGGAAGCACAAATCTCAAAATAGGCATTAAGTGTCGCCTCCCTTATCCTTGCTCTGGGCCAACGATCCCTGAACCCTCAAAAATGTTCCATCCAACTCGGCGACAGGTGGCAAAGGCAAAACCTTAAGTCTGCATTTGATGGAGTCAATCTCCTCCTTTGACTGTTTAACCATCTTATCCCAATCATCCTTGTTGGCCTGATACTTATCCATTACTGCCAGATATGTGGCTGCATCATCTAACTGGTGGCCAATCATAACATTCTCAGAATCTGGGGCATAAACTTCATGCCACCACTCTCTTAGTTGTTCCAGACTCAGGTATTTAGGGGCTATTTTTCTCCTGCCAGTCATGACCTCAAAGAATGCAATGCAACCCTCATAGACCCCGGTCAAGTCACCATCCATCTGCTTCTTTTGCTTATGTATCTTCTTCATGGCCTTCTGCCGAATTTGCAGAGCCTCAAACCATTCCCAAGGTTCATTCAATCTAGAAGAAGGAAGAATTCCGTCCACAACCAATTGTTCTTTGCCATGCTCCATGATGACCTTAGATTTCTGTAATAGAAGATCAATGTCTTCCTTATCCTGGGATAGCGTGTATTCTAATAGTTCTTTAGCTCTGACTGCGTCCTTCCCAACTGACAGGATCTCTTTGATTGCATTATCTCCTTTTACCTGCACATCCTTCAGCCAATCTACTATAGTTTGAGCAGAAGCCTTCATTTTCTCAATCTCAGAGATGGTTTCCTTAGGTAAGAAGCTAGGAGTGGCAGAAGAAGATGGGTGAAGGGACTGCAGGGGTTTCATCACTTCCTTCAAGCATTTCTTTAGTCTTTCATTTTCTTTCCTCAGCTCATGCTTGGTCTGGGCTTCCTTTCTTAACCTCCCAATGATTACTGCACTGGAGCCTTCATATTCATCAATGTCCTGCTCCATAGAGGCCGGTCCAAGGTTGATAGTTTTTACATTATAGTCTTCACCAGTGACCTCTTCTCTGGTCTTGTCTGCAGCAGGGGTGGCAATGTGAATGACCCTGTTGTTTAGTTCATCTCTTTCCATCTTTGAAACCACTTTAGCTGCCTTCTTTTTCTTTCCTTTGCCAATTTTGGACAGCATTTCATCCCAATCCAAGGGAGTGTCCTCAACAACTACCTGTTTCTTCCTTGTAATCTCCTTTTCAATCCAATCCGGGACAACATGCTCTACCCGGATTTCCTCTATTTTTTCCTCTTCCTGTTGTTTTTCTGGCATTTTCTCCTCTTCCTTTTCAGGTAGCTGCTCACCTTGATCTTCTACTTCAATCTCCACCTCTTGTACCGGCGATGGGGTTCTAATGGGGATATTCTCCTTTTCAGGTGACTCATGGCCCTTGCTACTTGCCGGAGAATCCTCATATTGCACTAGAGGAGAAGGAAGTTTTCCTACCTTTTCCACTTCGAGCTCAGCTGCCTCACCAAAGAGCGCTCCTTCCTTGAATGGCTCTGCTTCCCCACTAGTCTCACACTCCTCAAGAGTTTCTTGCTCAGGCACACTTAGTGGAGGAGAAGCAGCCTTAGATGGTTCCACAACTGGTGACTTCGGAGGAGAATCCCTCTTTTGCACAGTGTCCTTAGGAGAAGGAGTCCTAGACCTCCTCATATAAACCTTGGTCTTCTCCCCAGAACTCTCCACATCAACAATCGGAGGCTCCTCCTTGGAAGTATCTCGACCCTTCTTTGATCCTCTAGCTGTCCTAGCCTTCTTTGGTGGTGGAGGAACATCCTCTTCAACTGGCTTTTCTAATTCTTCCTCATCAGAGGATTTGCCTATCTTCAAAGCTTGACTTCTCTTCTTCCCTTTGGGCTTCCTCTTTGGTTCCGGCTCACTTTCCTTAGGGCCTCTAATCTTTATTTTGAAAGGTGAGCTCTTTTTGGTTTTCCCTTTGGGGTCATCATCCCCGGATTCTTCTGAAGTAGACATTGGGTTGAGATTTCCCATTAAATTGAAGGTACAGGCTACCTTCTCACTTTCTAGCTCCCAAACCTTATGCTTCAACCAAGAAGTGGTGAATTTCATAATCGGGGTCATTAGGTCCTCTAACTCTGTGACCTCATCTTCATTCCAGTTGATCTCCCCGATTGACCTATCCTTAACAGCTTCATATGCATGGTCTTGTACCAAGTTTCCATCATCCTGCAGCTGGTCGGGGATCAACTTCACATTGTATTGTCTAATCACATCAATAGGAAGCCTGGAGTACCTCTTCTTTCTTGCCTCAAAATCATCCTTGATGTTGGCCCAATAATCTTCTAAGTCATCCTTATGACGGTACTCCTTGGTAGCCTTCTTTTGTGCCTCCCCGATGATATCAAAGCTGGTTCTCTTGGAGTGGAAGAAGAAGCCATGAGCTGCCAACTCATCACTTGCTACATGTGTCGACTGGATAGAAGGGCACACCTCTACTACACCAATTCCAAGCGGGAAATCCCCACCAAAACCTGTTTTATGCTTTTCCTTCTTGACCACTGCATCAAATTCACATATTTGTCTAACAATTTCCAATAATGCAATATGATCGGTAGGATACCTAGGTAACCTGTATGGAGCAGCCAGGCATCCATCAACCCTAATGTAAGTGAAGGTGGGAAACTTAATGAACCATGCCCCATAATTCCTTATCAACCCCTTCACTCCATCCGACAGCCTCACATGCTCCGCATTCTGAAGCATCCTAGTGATATGCATTGTGAATGCATCATTAGCCCTTCTGTAGTCTGTGTCCTAGGTGCAACTCCGGGTATACTTCATAAACTATGTCCTATTCGAATGTCCCATGTGGATTCAAACCCCTGTATGGGTAGAATCTTGCCAACACATACATGACATAGGAAGACATGGTGAACCTCTTAGTTTCCAGGACATCCCTCAGCGGCTTGTCAATTATGGTGCTGATAAGCCCTACCTAGTGATAATTGGTTCCTTGTTCAATTTTGGTGATCACATGGACCATCCAACTCTCCAATACTCTGGCACTTTTCAATCCTGCCACCCTGCTCAAAAATGTGATGGCATCATAAATGTCTGACCTAAATTTAACCCTGTGCAACTGCTTGGGAAGTTTGGAGTAATGTGATTTTGGCTTCTCCAACCAAGAGTTGATCATTTGTTGAGCCTTAGATGACTCGTTCTCGTAATATGTCTGGGCCATGTCCATGTTCAGAGCACACACAGAAGGCAAGTCCGGCATCTCAAAGGCTTGTACAATGGAAACAGGACTGAAGTTGGCCAAGACTCTTCCCTCATTGCTCACAACCCTCTGTGTGTCAAAGTCATACTGTCGGGCACACTCAAGTATCAGCTCATAGCATTGGATTGCAGGAGGGAACCCTGCTACATGCACCAGGCTGGATTTCATCATTCCCTGCCTCAAGACCGACAGATCCTTCTGAGCTGTCCTCTCCTTGAACTCCTCGTATCTCCAAGCTCCAACATTAGTATCAGACACTTCAGACCATACGGAAGATATCTTGCTTTCAGGAAGCTGACTCTTAGTATCTAACCTTAATCTTTCTGCCTCAGAGATGGATGACCCCTCTGTGTCACCTTTGGACTTTCCCGCTGTAGCCTTGCTTGATTCAGCCTACATGCACAAATGAATGTCATAAGTATCAATTATCATTCATATTCCAACCAAAAGATTAGCATAAATCATATAAAGCAATTAGAAACTATCACAAATGCCAATCTTTGAAAATCCGAAAAAATTAAGCAATCCGGGAAAACACTGTAAACTGGAAAAATCCAGTCGAAGCGGAATTTCGGAGAAATCCGACCCAGACGGATTCCTATTGCCAAGACATCATTAGTCAAATAAATCGTTAGTACGGACCAAAATTATGAGATAATCGTGAAATTCATTCATCGGCAACAAGAAATAAGCATTTAGCATTTACTCCATTAATCCTATCTTTAGAAAATCAGAAGAAGTAAAACCAGACAGGAAAAATCGGAAAAGTCCGGACAGGAAGGATTTCCGCGGACAGCTTGAAGAACTCCGGAAATCGCTATACTCCGCAGAATTGGCCGAAACTGGAAAAATCCGAGTGCGCAGGAATTCCGCGGACACCTCGGAAACCCGACGAAGGACAACACGCGAACCAGTGATTGAATGAACATGCAAACCCTTCCACTTAGATTCTAATGGCCCCAAAAATCGACGCCAACAGACAAGACCTCGAATGCAAACGAATTCAAATTTCCAAAACCCCCAGATGACTAATCCTCATGGTGAAATAGTGATGCCCTAATTTGGATGAATAAACCCTTCGCCATGAAAACCAAGGTAAGCTCGAGGTTTAGAAAACTATTCCTAAAGACAAATCTAGATTCCTCTGAGTCCTCACAAGGTAGGGGTTAGTTTAATACAAGTGCAAGATTGACGAATTGTAAAGAATTCACTATTCTGGGCTGAGCACCGAAAAAACCCTAACCTTGCACAATATGGCAAAATACACGCTGAGGGGACACAAAAATCCGACCCAGAACACCATCCAGACGGATGTACCAGTCATCTAATGAATAAATACGAGCACACATAGCACGGGTGATGAGGTCTCACGGAAAGATGGGTCAAACCCCAATTCGATAAAACAAACTTGTGACCAAGTATGGGCCGACCCAGAACGACCATCATTCAGCACAAAAAAACTCAATCATCATGCAAACAAAAGGAAGGGCCATCGATAACCTACCATGGATTATCCCAGACGAAACTCAAAGTCGAAGAAGCAACCACGAAGCAAGCACGCCCAAGCAATTAAAACCCAGACACCGACACCCAACAATCCACGCGCAAGCGGTCCAAGATCAATCTTCAAAGCTCAAATGGAAACTCTTAATCGCTAGAGCAAAAGACAGGTGAATAATGAAGTCAAAGTGATGCTAAAAATGTTTTAAATTCACCCATATGCGCGTCTGAGCAAAGGTACCTCGGTCATTAATGAGCGACAAGACGTGCCTGAAAAATCCAGAAACCCGAGCCCAGGACGGAATTTCAGAAAATCTGGATGAACACGAATTCTGCGGAAATAGCAAAAACCGGGATTTTGATGAAGTTCGGGAAAATAAGGCAAACCAGGAAAATAAGGCCAATCGGGAAAATCCGCCAGAAGCGGAAAATCCCGGAGTTAGGCAGAAACCCGGATTCGAAAAATTCAGCGATGGACAGACAATGAACCAGAGCCCGGGAAAATCCGCTAGAGCTGGAAAATCCCAGATTCAAGTCAAAACCTAGATTTTGCCTAAAACTCAATTTTAACCAGTTCAAGCCTCAGGGATGGATCAAAGCCAGCAAGACCAACATGTCAAGACCTTAAAAAGGTAAATCCAATAAAACCAAAGGCCAAAAGACATCAGAAAAGAGGGTCCCTACTCCAAGTGGGGCGTGTGTGCAAAAACTGCACAACAAATGGCGACTCTGTTGGAGAAATGCTCTTGAGCATTTCGATGACAAACTGGAATCAAGAACCCAGAACTCATGGTTTCAACTCACCTACCCTGCCACCACCCATGGAAAAACAAAGAAGCTCCCCTAGTCATCCAAACTTTCCTATACCAGGGTCAAAGTGTGTGCACATGCATTCATTATCCTCCTTTAGTTGCAATAAGAACCAAACTTGGTATGAACAAGCTACATAAAGATTCATACTCTAAAAGTAACCTGGATAGAGCCTCGCTGCTAGTCAGGCATCCATAGCCCCGACGAGGTTATCGTTGTGATTCTCCTGAACATAGCTCTACTGGCAGACAGGCGTCTATAGCCCCGATAGAGATATCCAGATCCCCCTGATGAGTTGAATTGAAACCTCTTTAATTTTCAATATATATATATATATTTCCATCTTTTTTTCTTTTTTATACTACTTATCTTTTCATTGTTTTCACTTCAACCTGTGAACAATGAAGTTCACACTCAAGGATGAAAACCACAGTGGCACTAGAGTAGAGAAAAGGATTTTTCACTTGTTCAGGCTTCATAAGGACCTTATGCAACTTCAGGTATCTTTAATTTAAAATATGAGACCCTAATGTATTCCTGTTCAAACTGACTAGAAAACCCTTTGCCTTAGCACAAGGATAGGTGACATTGGGCAGGGAATTCCTACCATAATACTCTGGAAGGATGATTAGAATTTGTAAAAGAAATACCAAGAACATCAGACCTACTTTGTCACCACTGTCATACAAATGCAACCCGGGATCCCCAAAAAAGAAGGAACCAAGAGCAAGAGCAACGCAAACCAAAACAAACAAACCAAAGCAAACCTACTCTAACCAAAGCGGAACAAGCAAAGCAAAAGGAAACCTACGCTAACCAAACAAAACAACAGAAAGCAACCTAAACTAACTATATACAAAGCATGGAGCTGAAAACAGCTCAGGACTGGAAATAATGCTTCAAATACTGCCCATTGACAGGCAGTGGAATATCTTCTCCCGTGAGAGTCTTTAGACGGAAGGCATTATCTCCAAGTATTTCGGCAATCTGATATGGGCCAAGCCAGAGTTTATCAAATTTCCCATGGTCCCCTTTTCGATCATGAGGTTTATCCCAGTACAGGACTAGGTTAGAAATCCTAAAGGCTTTAATTTTAGCCCTCCTGTCAAACCATCTCTTAACTACCCCCTGATGTTTGGAAAAACTCTCAAGGGCATTGTCTCATTTCTCCTCAAGGTGCAATAGCTCTGTCAACCTAGCCTCCCTTTTGTCTCCTTCATCATAAAACTCATTTATAAACTGTAAAGTTGGGATCTTGAGTTGAATAGGGAATACTGGCTCTAGACCATATACCAAGTGGTAGGGAGATGTTCCAATGGATGACTTAAGTCTTGTACGATCTGCCCAAAGGGAAAACCGAAGTTGGGTATGCTAGTCTTTTGAGTTCCTCTCTAACAGCTTACGGATGACAGTCAACAAGTTCTTATTAGAGGACTCTGCTAAGCCATTACCCTGAGGGTAATAATTGGACGCAAACTTCACAATAATTCCATGATCAAAAGCCCAATTTGAAAATTTTAAAGATGCAAAAGCAGGACCATTATCACAGACAATAGCAATAGGGCATCCAAATCGATTAAGAATAGCATATTCTAAGAAATCAATCACTACTTCAGATGTACATTTCCTACAAGCAAAAGCTTCAGTCCATCTTGTGAAATAATCAGTAATAGTGAGAATGTACCTGTGTCCTGCAGAAGATGGTGGGTTGATGAGACCTATGAAATTCATACCCCACTGAGCAAAAGGCCTTACCTCAGTGACCGGTTGGAGCGGAAGCGTTGCATACCTTTCCTTGTGGCTGCAGTCTGGCACGTGTGACAGGTCCTAACATGATGATGAACATCTTTGAACAGTGTGGGCCAGTAATATCCTGCTCTCAAAATCTGATTTGCCGTGGCAATTGCAGAGCCATGACCAGTACCATATTTCGCATGAAATTTGTTTATCACCCTTTCAACTTCCGGTTTCCTAAGACACCTAAAATAAATGCCTTCATGATTTTTCTTGTACAGGACAGCTCCCTTCAACATGAAACTGTCACTCTTTAATCGTAGGGCTCTCCTCTGAACAGGATTAAGATGACCTGGAGATCGTTGGTTCAGCAAATAATAGACTATGTCATCATACCAGCGATCTAGGGAAACCTCTTCAATGTTATAATTCTGGACAGTCAGTTCAGGACCTATTTTTGCCATAGTCTGAGTAAGCCCCTGTCCTCTCACTAACTTCATGGGCTGGATCTCAATATCATACTCTTGTAGCATTGTCACCCATTTAGCTCTACGCTCCCCTAGCTCATTTTGCATCAGAAGTAACTTGACTGCGGGGTCTGGGACAACTGCATAAACCTTATTCCTAAGGATATAATGTCTGAACTTCTTCACTGCTCTAACCAGAGCATACGCCTACTTTTCCACACTTGGGTATCTCAATTCAACATCTTGTAATGGGGCACTCATAAAGGCAATGGGATGCTCATTTCCCTCATCAGACTTTTGAGTTAGCATTCCTGCGCATGAATGGTCTGAAGCAAATGAATAAATGTGAAAAGGCTTGCTGTAGTTAGGACTTACCAATACTGGAGCATCATCGATGGCTCTTTTGATTTCTGTAAAGGCTTCCTTGGCTTCCGTAGTCCATTCAACCTTAGCATCCTGCTTCAACATTGCATTCAGTGGCTTAACAATCTCAGCAAATCCAGTAATAAATTTTCTGACGAAGTTGATCTTGCCAAAGAAAGATTTCATTTCCTTCTTGTTAGCAAGTGGCTGAATCCTCGGGATGGCCTCCACTCTTTCTGGATCAATAGCAATTCCCTTTTCTGATATCACATGTCCTAGCAGCTTTCCCTCTGTTACTCCGAAAATACAGTTTTTAGGATTCAAGGATATGCCAAATTCCCTGCACCTTTGAAACACTTTGTGCAAGTCTGAGATGTGATCCCCCTGTTCTTTGAAAACACAGTCAGATCATCCATATAAATAATGATGCATTTGCCTATGATATCCTTAAAAGCAATATCCATAGCCCTTTGAAATGTGGCTCCTGCATTAATGAGCCCAAAAGGCATCCTCCTGTAGGCAAAGGTACCCCATTTAGTTGTGAAAGTGGTCTTATGCCTGTCCTCATACTGGACTATTACTTGATTATACCCGGAATAACCGTCCAGAAAGGACATCATCTGGGATCCATTAACCACTTGAAGAACCTCATCCAGTGAAGGAACTGGATAGTTATCTTTTTCTGAAGATCTGTTCAGATTCCTGAAATCAACACAGAGTCTGATTTCTCCATTTTTCTCTCACTGGAACTAGATTAGCCACCCATGTTGAATGCCTAACAGGAAATATGATTCTGGCAAATAGCAATTTCTGAACTTCTTTCTGTATGACTGGTTCCAATAATGCATTGATTGGTCTCTGTCTCTGTCTGAAAGGCCTGGCATCTGGCTTCAAAGGGATAGTATGAGTTATGATTGAGGTATCATAAGTTTTCAAGTCCTCATAACTTCAAGCTACTATATCAGGAAAGCTACGCAATGCTACAATTATTCCTTGTCTTTCTTCTGGAGTGCATACTTTGCCAATAAAAATGTTCTTGGCGTTATCTTCAGTTCCCATGTTGTAAGTATCGCACTGTCCATTGATAGACTCCTTCTTTGATCATTGTTCTTGATCTTTGATCCTATCCATATCAAAAATTCTCTCCAACTGTACCATTCCCCTTGGAATAGTATTTGATTTTAGGTTCATCACTCCTTCTAAATCCAATTTTGCTTCCTGAAGCTCCGTCTCATCAATGATTTGAGAAGCAAAAACGTCTGTATTTGTGATAAAATCTAGAATATGCTTGTCATCTTCGAACACCTGGAAGTTAGTAACATTATCTGGAACCGATGGCACAGGAGTCAATTCTACAGTGACTTTCTTCAAACCTGACAAAGATAAAGGCTGCAGGGTGCTTGCTGCTTCAGCTAGAGAATCAGCTGTTTGATTCTTCCGTCGTGGTATTAGCTGAATGTTGAAGGCATCAAATCCTTCAATAAGGTCCCACACTCTATGCCTATAATTAGTCATTCTCCTATCATGGCATGAATATTGTTTTCTTACTTGCTTAACTACTAACTCAGAATCACCAAAGACTTGCAGAATCTTAACCTTTTTCTTAAGTGCCATAAGAAGTCCATGGATCAATGTCTCATATTCCGCTACATTGTTTGTACAATGAAATTGAAGCCTATGGGCTGCAAAGAAATTTTTACCTTTTGGACTGATCAATTCAAACCTTGCCCCAGCTCCATGCTTGGACTTGGATCCATCAAATCTAAGTGTCCAACACTCCGTAGCCATAATCTTCTTCATCTCATCCTTGGTCTTAATATTGTTGGATGGTTCTTCAGATGACACAAACTTCTTTTATTGATAGTCTTTCTGAGGATCTTGTATATCTGCTTGAACTGTCAGGGTTGGATTCATGCATTTATGTACTTGTTCTACTGCCATCTGGCACAAACAACACTCCAACTCTGAATGGGAAGCAGTATGAACTCTACACCAATTAGATAAGAGTAATTCTTCAAAGCTTGTCCTTCTTCCTAGATGAACTTGATTGTCAACACATTGCTTGATGAACTCCTGAAAACTGTCCAATAGACTGATCTGATTATCTTCAGGTTCTTCTTCTTCCTCAACTAATTCTGTCAGAACAGTAACAGGGCTGGATCTTGTTTCTGCATCGATGGGCATCGTGTGTAGCATCAATACCTCCTCTGAGTCGGACTCCTCATACTGTGTCGACAACATATAATTTCCCATGCCAACTTCTGATATCAGAACTTCTGTTGAAGTCTTTTGGTATTCTGTGATCATATATTTCATTCTTGGCTCTCTCAATTCTGATCTAATTGGGCACTCCTTTCCAGGGAAGCCACATGTGAGAATGATCAGTAGACACATCCATTCAAAGCCTTAGTAAAATCTCTTCCTAGAATCAAACCATACGCATCAGGGATATTAGCTACCTGAATATTGATAACCTGTTGAATTCTTGGATCTGAAGCTATCTGCATGTGAATCATGTTTAATTCTCCCACCACATTTACTTCAGTTCTATCCAACTGAGTCACCTTCTTCTGAGAGTCAGCAGGTGTAATTCCTAGAGCTCTACAAACTCCAAATGGCATTACATTGGTGGAAGCACCAGAATCTAATAAACAATTATGCAGAATCTTACCAAAATACACACAGAGAGCAGAAATGGTGGGGTTTCTGTCTTTCCTTGAAACAGAGTAGGCTGAGTATCTACTTGAGCCACTTGAGTCTTGTCCTTTTCTTTTCCTTTATCTCTAGGCGGCAAGTTAATCTAATTATGGGCCTAGTTTTGTGTCTTCATAGACTGAGAACTAGGAATCTTGTTGTTATGCTCACCAGAAGGTTTATCCAAAGACACAGGATGTGCATCATAAGTACCTAAAACTGCCTTCCTAATGGGAGGGAACCTTAATAACTCAAATGCTGAAAGATTTACCTTTAATTTCTTGAACTCCTCAGCAACATATGAAGCCATTTGTTCTTCATTCATATCAGTGAAAGCTTCTTTAGGAGGTTCCTTCGCCTTGTCTTGCCGGCTTGAACAGCCTTCTCCTTCTGTGGGTCAGTTTGAACTTGTCTTTCCTTCGAAAGATATTGTCTGGAAACATGTGGATAGGATGGATTATTGCTAGCATTAGGATCTGGGGGAGTACTGAAGTTGTTAGGAGGAATGGAAGTGGTGAAAGGTCCCCCAGCCTGTGGGCGTCTATGGGGCATATCCCTCAAACCTTGCCTCTGAAACATCTGTACTTCTTCAACATAATTTTCTTCCTAATCAAGGGGGCCATTATCATTCATTGTTTCTTCATTGAATAACTGAGCCACTTCATCCCCATTACAAATTTGGTCTGTTTTCTCCTCCTGAGAATCAGATTCCTCCTCTGGTACATTTTCCTTACTTGCTGGGAAAGGAGCATGATTCAAAACCAGCACAGGAGAATCATAAGGACTGGAGGGAACAATCTCCTGCCTATTTGCATTATTCTCCACCTCATACTGGAAAATGGAAGCTGCGGTTTGGAATTCCGAGCATTCTAGTTCTGAATGCTGACTTGTCTTATGAAGCCTACACCACCCAGATAAGGCTGCTTCAGCCAAGTATACACCACTGGGAGGCTTGTCCTGACTGACTGGCTGATTTGCAGATTGGTTGACCACTTGATTAACTGGTTGATCCAATAGGGTGGGGACTCCTCCATTGTTAGGTCTTGTATTCCAAGGTCTACTTTGTCCTTGTGATTGTCTCTTATCAAATCCAGATCCACTACCTTAGCCCCTATCAAAATTTTGTCTCCTATCATTATTGTAGCCTCTGTCATTGTTGTAACCCCTATCCTGATTATATCCCCTGTCATTGTAGAATCCTCTTTCGTTACGCTGTTCTCTGTCAAAATTCTGCCCTTGTGGGAACTCTCTGTTTTGATTGGATTGCATACTCTTCTGAGCAGCTTGCAGTTGACTATTCTGATTCCTTAGGTAGGTCACCTCTAGATTCAACTTATTTATCTGTTCAGCCATTTCATCAATTCTCTCCCTATTTGGATCTCGACAAGGGATCTGGTTTGAATTACTCTGAGGAGGGACAGGCATTGTAGTAGATCCCATAGACTGATGCAATACCTCAGAATTTTGCAGATAAGCAGGGAAACTATTTGGTTGTGGCTGATACATAGGCTGATTAACCTACTGTTGGGGAAAATTCATCATGGGAGAGACTTGACCCATGGGATGACCAAGGTGCGGCACCAAAGGTAACTGAGGTACTGGATTCATGATTGGAGTATGGTTGGGAAGTGTCTGATTTACTGCCTGAACCTGATTGGGATGTGCAACTGGTCCCATAGAAGGCAACGGTCCAGTCACATGTTGTCTCAGATCTGTGCTAAGCTTAACAGCTTCTGTGTAAGCATCAGTTAGGTTAGCTGGAGGGTTGGGTTTCCACTTCAGAAAGGTGGCTGTAAGGCTATCCAATGCTTCGTAATAGACTCCCAAGGCTGTATTGTTATCCAAAACATAAGGATCTTGAAGTCTGGTGTACGCACGGTGAAACCTATTATTGAAACTGGATATTGGCTCATTGACTTCTCTTTTGACCCTAGTGAATTGCAAATACAATTCATTGGCACTGATAGGTATTCTAAACTTCTGTAAAAAGGAAGTTTCAAGATCATTCCAATTAAGAATTGAGCCAGATGGGAGATGATTGTACCAGTAAAAAGCCTCTTCTCTTAGTGAATAAGGAAACAACCTACAGGCAACATCCTCATGGACAATCCCTCTATCTTTGAGGCAGGTTTGGAAGATCCTTATATGTTCTTCTGCAGTCCTATTTGGGTCATTAACATGAAACTTTGAACAAAAGTGTTCAGGGTTTTTGGGCATTACATTGTAAGCATTGAAAGACAAAGGGGATGGATTAGTAGCTAGGAAAGCCATTGGTAAAAGTGGGGGAGGTGGTTGTGGTTGGTTAATGAGAGGCTGGGGTTGTTGAATAGGAACTGCCTCAGGGATGGGTATGGCTTCAACTTCTGGATGCGAAGATGTGGATGATGTTGGTGAAGGGATGGGTGATGATGATTCTCCCTTTTCTCGAGTCCTTCTTGACCTAGCAGGGAACTGTAATTCCTGTAAATCTTCCTCTCCTGTGGTAGATCTGGTATTTCTCCTATATCTCTCTGGAGAGATGGCGTTCAAGAAACAATCCATTCATGCATCCATGAGAGATTTCATTTGTTTGTACATGGGTACTTAATCAAGTCTTGGAGTCGGGATCCATTCATGCATCCATCATTTCATTTTTCATTAGGTTTATAGCTTCTCCCTAAGTTGATCTTAAGGGGGGGTGTTGGATTAATTAGGAAAATCACCTAATATTTTATTACACTTAAGTTAAACTTAGAAGTGTTTGTTTATTATTAAAATGGACTAGTTATAGGTCTTTTTGTCTCACTGCATAGGATAAGGACACTTGTCACAATCTAATCAAATCCTCATTTAAATTGTCTTTTTGCTTTTATAAGCATTCACCTTTCATTGTGATCAATCACTCAAATTAATTCAATACACATACAATTGCTTTTCTAGATCAATCATTCTCTCAAGGTTGCATAGTGTAGCGTAGAAAATTATATACCTTAACAATTTCACATTATGTTTTTGGCCCCCCTAAATTATTGGACTTAATTAAGCTTCTAATTTTCCAAATTATGCATTCCAAAGCCTAATTTTTATTGTTATCTGAAGAAAGACAAGCATTAAACAATTGCATCCAATCATTAAATTGCCCTAACTTTGAGTGTCCTGGAAATGTGGGCCAGGACCCAGTCGCCAAGGGCGACTAAGTCCCCTTTCTTAACCATGACCTAAATTCAAATATGTTGTTGGCAGTATTTTAACATCCAAAATTCAAAAAAGAAGTGTCGGCTTTCATAATCTAATTTTCGGGAAATTGGATAAACACCTATAAATACCTAGTTATTTTATCATTTGAAATTGAACACGCATTCAAGAGCAAAAACTATTATCAAGAGCATTATTGAACAAGTCAAGAGCAACATTTTAGAGCTTTATTTCAACAATTCAAGATCCAACATCATGTCAAATTCTATGTGTGTTCATGTTCATGTTTTGTGAAGGCTAACATTGTTGTAGATTTCTAAGCATTCAAGCAAGTCTATAAGGCAAGATCCAAATCCTTGAAGTGATGTGTATGACTTTAGTCCTTCAAGGAAGCTATTGAAGGGTGGTGAGTTGCAGCATTGTGTTCATTCATCATTTCCTTCCTTTCCATTATCAGTTTATCATCAACATTTCCATTGTGGAAGTTGGAACACTTACACGGGGTTTTACTGAGGAAAGCCCCTATATGGCACAATATTTTTCCTCTTTGTGAATATGCAGGCTACATGTTTGAAGAGGATTGAAGAGAATTTGAAGATCCATTTTGCATTATTGTATTTATTGTCATCAACCTTGTCAAGACACAGAAACTCACCTATAGAATTCATTTATGACACTTTGACAAATTTGCAAGTGGAAAACAGAAGCTTGGATCCAACACCAAAGGACCCCAAAAGTTGAGCAAGACACCTTAACAAAGACTCAGTAGCCATTGGGTGACCCCATCCTTGTAGGCACAGCAAGACCAATTTTTCTAGGCAGGTACACATCAGTTTGCACTCTCTAGATCCACTTGCAAATTACTGTTTCAGTCTGTTTACTTTCAAAAAATTGCATTCATTATATTAGGTCATATAGTTTAATTAGGGCAATCACTCCAAATCATTTCCAATCCACTCTCATCCTCAAAAAGATGCAAATCCAGGTTTGATTGACTCACCTAAGAGGTTGTAAGTCAATCTATGCACATTGTTGATTTGCATCCTAATGAAATTATAGAAATGATGGCCCCATGACCTTAAGTTTTAGATATTAAGTTTAAGGTCACCAAATTTGTATGTTTCACATAGAAATAAGTTGTTTTTCCTCTTTTTGTGATAGGATAATTGTTTACAGGTGATTTCTAGGAGTTGTGGGGTTCAATCATCAACTCCAACAGTTTGCAGCGTATTTGTGCTTCACTAGTATTCTTCATGTTCTTATTCTTTTTGGGACATTGTTTTGGAGGCTTCTTAGACTTTCACATGTATTTCTATCTTTTGGAGAGGAGATTTTTTTGGGGTTTTCTCCTTTATCTAGTTATAAAATATTTTTGTTCATTTGTGCATGGATAACTCATTAGGGCTAGTTCTCGAGACCCATCTTTTATTTTTTGTGCATTCATCATTAGAGGTTTTAACTTCTCCCTAAGTTGCACTTAAAGGGGGTGTTATAATAAAAGGGTATTTTCCTAATTAATTATTTAGGTCCCTTTTCACATTAGTATACTTAAACTCATTTAGGTTGTGTTTTTTGTCTCAAATCATAAGATGAAGACATATGTCATGATCTAATTTTATCATCACCTAGAGTTTCATCTAGACTCATTTTTTTTCTTATTATAAGGATTTGTTATTGTATTCAATTCATGCAATGCACATTCATAATAATTAATGTTTTTTTTTATCAATAGTCTATTTGGCCTCCATAGCAATTTCTTTTTCTTTTTCTCTCCTTTTGTGATAGGTGTTTGATTGGAGGCGATGCTTGGGAGTTGTAGGGTTGAGGAATCAACTCCAACAAAATGTAAATAGGCAAACCGACCCCACCAACTAATGCATGTTTTAGCATACTATTTGAACCCAAAGTTCTATTTTTCTAATACATTTGAGGCCAATGAGGAGGTCATGGCAAACATTGTCTCATGCATTGATAAGATGGCCTTCGAAATTGAGATGATAGAGTTTTTGATGAGTTGAAAGTCTACAAGGATGCAAAGGGGAGGCACTTTTCTTCAATTTAAGAAAAAACTAGGTAAGAAAATAATCCTTTAATTTTTAGCTTAATACTAGAAGTAGAAACTAGAGCTCTGAATTTTTTACTTGGTTCTTATTTTTTTTAAATGTTTTCTTCATAGATTTGTAGTGGGAGAATTACGATGCTAGCACACCAAATTTCTAGAGGATAATTATCCATGTTTTGTCTCTACCCTATAGTACTTTTAACTGTGAATACAATCAAAGCCTATTTGAGAGCATTCGCATAAAGATGAGAAATCAATTGACCCAAGAGCGCCTTAATGACCTTGTCTTCATTTGGTACAACCTTTTCCTTCAAACCAAAAAGGTGGAGGGGCCTTCTCATGATACCATCGACTTGGATGACATCAATCCTTTTGATGATTGGATTATCAAAGAACATAATGATGCCCTACTTACTAATGAAGATCTTGCTAAATTGAAGAGACAAGCAACAAAAGCAACATAATTGGATGCAATGGAGGAAAATGAAGACATTTTTTTAGGAAATCAACCAATCATTATTTTGATACCAACTTACCTTTTAGTTCGAGGCCCAAAAAATTTACATTGGGAGGGGGAAGAGGAAGATGTAGATTAAATTATTTTTTGACATATCATCATATGTAAATAGTTATAATGTCCTTATACATTTATTATTTATAATTTTGTTCGACTTTGAAACTTTAAATTTTCAAATTTTGACGAGGGTCATATGACATATGAAATGTTTGAAATATGACAATTTGATAATCAAAATAGATTGTGTTCTCTAAATGTAGTAAATCACTTTTGTGTGTAATTATGTGGTTTTTTTTGCCACGTGTTGTCAAGTCCTAAGCCCAAGTCATTTTTTTGGGTTGTCAAGTCCACACCAAGTCTACATTTTTCAACCATGGTTCAAAGAACCACATCAAATATGAGGAACACATGTTCAATCCACCTTTTATTTCCCAATCAATGATTATAGCAAGACAAATAGAAGAAAATTTTTGGCCAACAAAAGGTAGCGGTTAGTAAGCATCAAAGTCAAAAGCACTGTTGCATAATCATTTCATTAGCCTACCACACTGACTCCTCAACAATTGATGAGAAGAGAGATAAAGGGTTATGATTTAATTGTGACAAGAAGTACAATTGAGGACATAAGTGTGGAGAAAAGAAATTGTTCTACATTGAAGTTGTCAATGAAGAAGAAACGGATGAAGACTTTACAAGGGAGGTTGATGAGGAGACAAGGGGAGGAATTGAAAAAACACAACACTGTTTATCAATGTGCACTTTTAGGCATTAGCACTCTACAAACCCTCAAGGTAGTAGGTTTTTTGAAAAAAACAAAGGTGATAGTATTAATTCACTCAGGTAGTACTCATAGCTTCATCAATAGTAAATTAACTATACATCGTGTTTTGTCTATCCAACTATAGAGTTTCAAGTTATTATTGCAAATAGTGGAACAATGAATTCTAGAAAATGCCATAGTATTAAGCTCTCCATGAGAGAATATCGACTAGATAGTCTTGTGTTTGCCATTTCTATGGGTGGAGCTAACATTGTTTTTGGAGTCCAATGGTTAACTACCTTGGGAACAATTGAGATAAATTTTCAAGATATTTTCATGCATTTCTAGTCAAGGGGAAAGAATTTGAACTATGTGTGCTAAGTGTAACATCAATACAAATGGAAAGTTATTATCAGATGCAAACAATTATACAAATGGGTGTAAATGGATTTGTGGCTCAATTATTTTCAATTGAGGCACAACCATCAAAGGGGTATACACCACCAAACCTACACGCTTTTGTGGATAACATTCAATAGTCTTTGGAGATATGCCAAAAGGACTTGATCAAAAAAGGGATCATGATCATGACATTCAACTAGTGCCAAGGTGCCAACCTACTAACATTGAGCCTTATAGGTACCCATATGTCTAGAAGAGTGAAATTAAGATGGCAGAAGAGATGTTAGAAATGGGCATTATCTGTGATATTCAAAGTGTCCATTCATCTCCAGTGGTGATTGTATGTAAAGAGTATCACATTTGCATGTGTATCCAAACTACAGAGAACTCAACAAGTACACCATCAAAGATAAGTTTTGTATTCTAGTTATTGATGATTTCTTAGATGAACTAAGTGGAGTTATGGTTTTTACAAAAAATGATCTTAGATAAGAGTATCACAAATTATGAATCTCTAGTGATGTCATTTAGTCTTTACTATTGCTCCTACATTTCAAAGTTTGATGAATTTCATCTTTAATCCATTTTTTAGGAAGTTTGCATTAGTGTTAATTGATGATATACCGATATGTCGCAAGACATGGGAAGACCATTTGCACCATGTTGATTAGACATTACTTATTCTCCAATAGCATCAACTTTATGCTAAACCTTCTAAGTGTGCTTTTGGACATAAATAGGTGGAGTACTTTGGTCACATTGTGTATCATGAGGGGGTAATAGTTGATCCAAACAAAATCAAGGCTATGACGTAGTGAACAATTCCCAAAACCATTAAAAACTTGAGGGATTTATTGGGACTCATTAGATACTATAGAAGACAATAATTATGGCCACATAGAAACACCTCTCACAACACTATGAAAAAAAAGATGCTTTCTAGTGTAATGATACAACTAATACAACATGTGTACTACTCAAATTCTAGCTACTCCATATTTCAAAAAGAATTTTATTGTGTGATGCTTCAAAGAATGGCATAGAAGTAATTCTTATGCAAGAAGGCTAGCCCATTGCTTTTAAAAATTGTCAATTGATGGGTAAGAACCAACTCAAACCTATTTACAAGAGGGAATGCTAGCTATTTTTCATACAATCAAACAATGGAGGCCATATCTAATGGGTAGACACTTTGAAGTAAAACTATGTTATGATAGCTTAAAATACTTATCGGAGTAGTGGTTATCCTTTGAAGAACAACAAAAATGGTTCACTAAGATGTTTGGATATGACTTTGAGATCATCTATAGGCAAGGAAAGGAGAATATAGTGGTTGATGCACTATCCAAAAAGGATGAGGCATTATTGTGTGTTATTACAAGAAAATTGTGTTCAAGAAGTGAGATTAGAGTGGTAGCTCAAGACATTGCTACACGGAATATCATTGAACAATTTTAAAATCATCTTAGCAACTCAAATAAGTTTTTTCAGAAGGGAGATTCCTTGTGGTATAAAAAGAATTTGTACCTATGCAAAAATTACACCCACAAAGAAAAGATTATATTTAAATTATAATAAGCCAATAGTGGCATAGTATGATGGTTAAGTTGTTGTGGTGGTGTTCTTGCCATCAAAGTTCAAACCCCAATGGCGTGTAATTGTCGAATGTTTAAATTGGGGATGAGGTCCCCCGTTTGTGACCTCACCGGTTCATAGCTCCAAGTCAAAAACGTTTACCCCTTAAAATAATATTTAAATTATAGTAAATTTACAATTACTATTTTATAATACTAGTCACATTATTTTTTACAATCTCAACATGTTCGAGCAATGAAATTTGTTCATAGTGTGAACATTGCCATCATCATTGTAAAGTTTGAGTTCTCCTAAAAGCAATGCTAACTACAATAGGTTGTCATCCTTATGAGTGTGTCAGTCATCTTCCTAATTTAACTTCTAGTCAGGGTGTACCTTTATTTTCTATTGAAGACCATTAAACCAACTCGAAGCGGCTAGGGAAACTATTGAATCAAAAGTGGCAATTTCTATGAGAGTCAAGGTGGAAGAGTCAACAATAAACAAATGTATTCAAGATGTCATTAATGATGTGATATCAAGGTTAAATTCTAATATAGTTGTTGATTCTTATGAGATGGCTAAAAAATGTAGTCGTTCTAAGACTTCTTTATAGACAAACTAACTTCATATTTGTGAATGATCGTTACTTTTAAAATACAATCCCATTGATCATATCTTGTTCTAAATCATCAAGATGATCATTTGTCAATGTGTCCTAATGTTTGATGTTTGATGTTTGATCTTTGCATTTTGCAAAGAAGATGAATAAGGGTTTTGTAAAAAGCACATACATAAGGATATGGATCCTCATGGCACCATGGCCAAAGTGGAATTAACAAGGACGGAAGATATTAGTTAAAATGGAGGATTTGAAACAGTTGAGGACTAGCTGCAAAGAGAGATCTAAACCATACATAGCGAAAGGTAACATGTTTGTTAGGGTTGAGTGCCATAACTTATCACTTGAAGATGGTAATGTGCATCAAATGCGGACAAGTGAGCAACCAAATGGATATGGATCACCATCATTCAAAGTGAAATCAAGTGGTCCCTATGGACATCCCTCAATGTGATCATTGGTTGTTGACAACCTATGGTAGTTTACTAGTGGTGATTAATGTTAGTGTTTCAGATTGCCAAGAGACCTATTTACCACAAAAGTTCAAATAGCTATCAAATAAAATGTTACACAAGGTAACATTGTTGTGGAAGGCTATATCTAGATAAAACAATGTAAAAAATGTGGCAACCCATGTTCTAATTTTGTGTTGAGGATGTGTGAACCCTAATGCAAGCTATAATTTATCAGACTTTAAGTTGTAACTTAAGTTGTGTCCCACTTTATATTTTTTAAGTGAACTAGAATAACATGATCAATTTGTCACTTTAGGGTTTTCAAGTGGCTACAAGATGTTTATAAGGTAGTTACATGCTATTTAGAATTTGTAACTACCTGAAATGCTATAAATAGGCAAACTCATATCATTTAAGGCATCTTTTCCAAAATGTTAAAAAGGAGGGAGCATGTGAGAGTACTTGAAACATTTGTAAAGAACATGGATATAATTGAAGAGGCACCTTGCAAGGTTTTTAGGCCTTGAAGATGTCCATTCTGCAAGATCATATTTAGTTGCAAACTCTTTACTTTTATTTTTGCAAGATTAATACTCGTCGATGTAATAAATCCATCATTACCCACTGAATTCTTTGGTTATTACAAGTGGATTAATATCTTCTCACAAATCAGCACTATAAAGAGGAAAACAAGTGTCAATTTCTCTAAGTACTATAGTTTCTTTTGTCATGCAATTTAATGATTCATCTCTTACGAAGCAAACTTGTATGTATGTAAATATGTTTGTCTATTCAATCTTGTGTGATATTTTCACAAGTTTTCAATAAAGGGTAACCCCCCCTCCCTATAGAGGAGAGACTTAGTCCCACAAACTACCCCTACTAATTTTCTTTTAACAATGATAATAAAAAAAATAGAACAAAACAATTGTTTTAAGTAGGCATCAAATGCCTTTTTGGGTTCTATGAATAGATAGAGTAATAAAATATATCTTTACTCACATGAAATTCTTATAGAAGTAGAGCAAAGGTGATCAGTCAAAGACATACTACTTTCACTTACTACGAAAAGTTCATCTAGAAACCCCCACCAATTGCCAAGTAGAAAATGACCTACCAACTCCTATAACTACTTGGAAGCCAACAAACAATTAATACATAGTTGGATACAACCATAATAACAAGACATAGTAAAAGCATTGCATGCTAACTACATCCCCCAAAGAAAAGTCATCTTCTAAACATCAAAGAAAACACGTAATTAAATAACATTAGGTTAGGTTTTCTAAACTTGTGACAATGATGTAGAGGAAGAAGCACCTTTGTGCTAATGCTCCTTTTTTGGCTAAGCAGGGTGCTATCATATTTTTTGCAAAATAAATTTAAAGCTCTTCTTTCGTTGAACTCATCAAATGCTAATTACCAAATTATAAACACTCATACTTGCAAAACCTTAACGCAAGTGCTGGCAAGAAGCTTTTCTTGATAAATTTGAATGCTTATTAACATACATCATCATCAATACAACGATAGGTTTGGTTGCCCGTTTTACA
>VDFB02058242.1:633258295-633377597 GCA_007258455.2 Sequoia sempervirens | reverse complement strand
CAGGACCACACCATCTGCACAACTTTCCCCCAGCACCTTAGCCACTATGGCAATCCCTGGCAAAGTGACCCCATTCGTTATACTTCCAGCATTGGATCATGGGCCGTCCTTTGCTATCATACTGTATCTTGCTTCTCGGACTTTTGTTGCTTCGGTAACCTCCAGGGGATGCATTGCTATTGTACTGGGGCTTCAGTGGTGTATTCGGAGATGTTGACTGTTCCCCTTGTGTGAAGAACACTTGCGAACTCCATGTTTTTTAAGTTGTATGGGCACCCCTTGAAGGAGTGTCCCATAACTTGGCAGATGTCGCAAAACATTTTTTTCGGATAGTTCGCCTTTGTGTGACCTATTTTGCGTTCGGTACACCATAGTTCGTTTGCCTCCTTCGACCCTTCTTTGTCAGCTTTTAGTTCTTTTATCATTCTCAACATGTCACGACAAAAAGCTTGTACAGTTTTTTATTCATCTTCACTCTCCCCCGTGCTTTCGTCATCTTTCTTTTTCCCTTTGGAAGATGTCTTATTCTCGCTCTCAATGTCCATTGCACAATTAAATGCTTCAATGTACGAGGATGGAGGTACCACTTTCATTTTCTTCCAGAGCGAGGGAAGCAAACCCTCAATAAACCACCTCTTCTTTAGGCCATCCGCTAGCTATGACTCAAGTTTCCCCTGTAGATCTTTCAGTTTCTAGTTGTAGGTCTGCACACTCTCATGCTTCCCTTGCTTGGTCTTATAGATCTCTGCTACAACCTCGCTATTGTCCCTCAGGAGTCTAAATTCATCTTGAAATGCTTGCTTCAATAATCTCCATGTAGCTTTGTTTACTTGGTCATATTCTAAGTACCAGTCGATGGCACTATCTCTGAGTGTCACCAGAAATGCTTTCAGCTAGTGATTCGGATCATCCTGTCCATTTGCTATCCAGATTGTTTCGCATGTTTTGCAATGTCGTACTGGATCTTCTAACCCATTCCTTGTAAACTTTGGCAGCTTCTGCCGCTCGGTTGGAGTCACCATCTTTCCTTGTTGTCCTTGTGTATTGGACCCAACTAGACCGGTTTCCCCCATACGTTCCGATGCGTCACTTGCACTCTCGGCCACATACGATTCACTCCCACGTTTTCCGTCAACGTCCTCGACACCTTGAGTCTCCTAGGGTTCCCTCCAGTACTCCCTTCACCCTAGGGTGCTGAGCTCGGATCTTCAACTCATCAGTCGTTTGTCATCGTCTAATGTGGACAACTCCCGAAGGCGTCTGATGCTACTATCAAGTTCTTCACTTAATTCATCTTCATTTTCACAGATATTATACCTTCCTACGTACGGAGTGCTGAAGGGTCCTTCATCCCTTCCTTCAACCAAACTTTGATGTGCTCTACCAATGGATCGGTCTATTTCCTTAAGATTCTCATGTGTTCTTTTAATACTCTGGTTTATTTCAATTAAATCTTCATCAAATTCTTTATCAACTTGCCTTAGTCTTCGTAGCTGGTTTTTTTGCTCTTGCAGCCTAAGTGATTGCCGAACCTTCTCCTCTTGAGTCTCATGCCTGCTTGGTACTCAATTCTTGTCTTTGTTCGATCGTACGGGCATTAAAAGATGTTCATGCGATCATTGTTGGTTACTAGAAGTACATCTTCAGCGAGTGTCTTATTCCTCCTCTTCCCATTTGGTTCTTTCTTCGTACCGCTACAATATTTGTTTCCTTCAGCGTTCCTGATCCTCTTCCTCCCGAAGGTCTTATAGGATGATGTAATGATGGGCCAACAATCTCGACAGACGATTAAAGAGGTGGTCAACCTCATCGTTCACTTCCAGTCTATCCCAAATAACTTCCTTAGGGATCTCTCGCCTAAGGGATTCCCTTTGTACATGATCTCTTAGGGTTATCTTCCACAGATTTACCAGATCTTCAGTCAACTGGTCTTCCCTTTCTTCATTAGTGTCCACAGGCTCTTCCACCGGTCGACCCATTACATTGCCATGACAAGTGATTCCCTAGTCCACTTAGGCAACGGCGCCAAATGTTTACTTCACTGGGTGTAATTCAACGTACTATGTACTACGGAAGTAAACTAAACTATATGCAAAACATGGAATAGAACAACAAATTGGGAAACATAATATTCTTGAAATATGAGATGCTTCTATTCATTTCGAGTAACTATCAACAGTACTATCAACCATGATCATCCTAACATGTTCTCGACTACAGTAACTGAGTACATATAACGCTCGCCGGTGGTTGAGCAACCAACTGTCGTGACGTTTCATAACAAGCCGTTACCACTAATCGGGACTTAGTTACCTAAATACACATGACATTTATTACATTAATTATTCCCGCTACAACTATAGTTTTATTGAATTATAGCAATTGACCGACTATGACCAACTACGCTACGGCCGACTACGATCAACTACAGCTAAAGATATTAACAGCTTACACTATGCAACCAAAAATTTTGAATAAACCATATAATAATTTCCAGCAATATAAAAACTTCAGACATTGAAGAATTTTCAAGAATTTTGTTTATTCCACGATTCAAATGTATCACAATTTAGACCACTCTATCAAAACCATGATATGGCAATATAACCATCCTTACATTTTTGCAAAGTTACGTGAATTTTAAACCCAATATAAAGTGTAGATTTTGTGGCATCAACCTTTCTCACCACAAGAAAACTTATTTTTGAAATTCTTCATGCATATGTCCTAGGAATGGAAGCTATGTGGAGGAGGATCCTAGTTACATGATCTTTAGGTTGTGGTCTTGCTTGTATCCGAAAGTCGCACATTGTTGTTTCACACTATGGTAATGTAATGTCCCCTTTTTCGTGAGCATCAGAGTCTCGTAAATTAGCCTATCTTATGACCCTCATAGACTAGTGTTGATGTGTTTTTCGTGACCGCACCAACGCAGAATAAAGTTGCCAACGGCTTCCCTATTCTCTCTTGATCAAAGTATTCCGCACGCTAAGATTGCAAGAAAGTTCGTGCGTTCAACTCCAAGGTTCCTCTAGTGCGAATAGGCTCAGTTTGGCTCGATGTGATATTGCTGGTATTTCAAGGGGACTTACAGAATTGTTCGGCAGCGGAGAAAGGAATTCAAATGCTCGAAAGATTTATCTATGAAGTGCGGGTTACCTATTCTAACCAGAAATACTGAATTTAAAATGCAGGGTAAGGTTTAGAAAGTCTAAATCTATTCTAAGGCGTGGGACATGGCGATCAATTCTCACAAGCTTCAACCAGGCTCTGCTTTGCCTCGCTTCGGACAGCCTCCACAGAACCGGTGCAATCTTCAAAGGAGTAGCTCCAGGTGTTCACATCACAACTTAGCATGAAAATACCATCACAACGACGCATATAAACATACAAATCATGATTGAAGTTAAGTACATGATATTCCAGTTGACCACACAAGGCGCGTTCACCATCAGCGAACACACTAGTGGTATGGATAGACGAAGTTTGCTCAAATTGAAGACCACATTCCACAACTAACATCTACTTGCATGAAAATGAAATTTACGCTACTTTACGCTACTTGAAGTAGAAGGGATGAAGAAACCTCGCTAGCTATCCACAACAAAGATGAATTTCACCATCAATGAAAGATCTTTTATTATGAAAGTTTTACACGACAATTTCTTACAAAAGTTTTCAAAGGAAAACTTTCCTTCTCCTCTAACTACACTATTAATCTACTTCTAAGTTGTCCCTCTATTTTATGCCTACTGTCTAACTCTAAGCTAATGAGATACAAATAAGGGGGACTCCCCCTTTTATAGTTGGCCAAGTCCAACGGACGGCTTAGATTACAATCGGCTGGATGGCCCAGATTGTGCCACCTCAACCCTAAACAAGATTTGCCCTAAAAACCGCCACCAAGTGGAGTGGGGTAATAAATGAGCCATTATTGGTCACTACCCTTCTAGAAGATTCCATCTTTGAAACGCGTTCACACTGTCCTCGATCTTCACGCTCTGTTGATCGCTTGGAGGAGGGTAAAAGATTTTCTAAGATCGCCTCCTCAGATAATAAGATTTGATAGAATCTGGAGTTCAACTGCTCTTGATTTGCTCGAGCTTCCATTCTTTTCTCCATCTTGAGTTTTGAAAACATTTCATCTTTGTCACTTAGCCAACTTTTGCAACTTTTCTTCCTTCATGTGAAACTTATAACTTTATCTTCCTCCGAAGGTTGTAATATCATCGTGCTTCATTACTTGGCCTCCACGCTCATCCTGCAAAACAAGCAAGGAGAAGGGCATTAGAACACATCATAATATAAATTCACCTTACTTACCTGATTTTCACGCTTTGATCTTCAAGAGCTCATCATTTTTCCTTAGCCAACATCGCGTTTAATTTCTTCACGCCTTAGCCAAATTTTCAACCCATCCTGCATTTTGCCTGGCGCACTTCACTCTAATATTTCATTCAACTTTGGCTTGAGAAGAAATTCTTTCATTAGGAATTTGATCAAAAATCATCTAGGCGATCACTTTCAAATTCATCCGCCGAGGCATTTTGTCTTCGACAACATCATTTATTCCTTGCCTTAGAAATTTTTTCAAATTTCCCTGAAATTCATCAACCTGGCGCCCATCTGAAATCTTTATCATAGAAACCTCGGCAAGCTGCGGAAGACCTCAAAATCCATTCCTGATCGACAATCATCAATACCCAGAAGAAAATTTCTCTCAAAACGCCTCAAATTCATGGGTATGCAACGAACGGGTTCATTTAATTCTTTTAATTTTGAACCTTAGAAAAATAATTTCTCATCAAATTTATTTCGTTTCATCATCTGTGAACATTTATTTTCGCTCTGACTTGGAAATATTTTTGCTGACCCTGTGCAGCTGGCATCCACCAACTTTTCACTGGCAACTTTACTCATTCCTGAGAGAATTTCATTACTCCTCCAAGCTAGGCATATTTTTCCTAAGGTGATACTTAAATATCAATACTTAGGAAAAATAAATTTTACCACTTCATCATTCAAGCCTAGGCGCATTTGATAGGAGGCATCTTAAATTTCAAAAATTTCCAACGTCTTGAAGTATTCCTCACATACCTCCTAGGCGCCTAGAGGAGTCCACTTAAAATTTCCCATACTTAGAAATATTTGACTTCAAACTCCCACGCCTAGATTCCCTACTCACCTTGGGCGCCAACAAGGGGTCAAGCTTCAAGTGTTAACACTTAAAATATTCTCAAAGGGACCCACTTTATGCTTTGGACGCCTTGTATTTGGCATGTATTCTTGTCTTTAATTGGGCGTATTTTGCAATTGCTTTGACTTTGCCTTCATGCATCTTAGGCGCATTTTGAAGGGTGAGTATCCAATCTAGAACATTTAGAATATTTTGAACACCTTCCTTGGGGTATGGCCGCATTTCACAGGTAGTACTTCCACTTTCAAAATTTTGAAGTCCTCTTTCCTCATTTAAGTTCTTGGGCGCATTTGGGCTTGTGAGCTTCAAATTTGTTTTCCTTAGAAACTTTTCCATCATCCTCTCACTTCAGGGGCGCAAATGAGGTTTGCTATTTCAACCTCTCAGGCGCATTTGCAAGGGTCAACATCTAGTTTCAACGCTTAGAGGGTTTGCACATTACCTTGGGCGCATTCTACATGGTCAACTTTCAATTTTCTCTTTCAACACTTTAGGCGCATTTGACCCATCCAACTCTCATTTTACCTGCCTTAGGAAATTTTTAACTCACCTTCAGGCGCAGATGACAAGTCAAGCCTTCAGTTTGAAGAGGGGCGCAAATTGATGGGCCAACTTTCATTTTTGATTCCTTAGTGAAATTTTAAGTCCCTCTTTCTCTGGGCGCATACAAGACCCTATGCCTTCATTTTGTTTGCCTTAGAAAATTTCCCAACTCAACCCCTTAAGATGGGCGCATTTTGAGGTAGCTGCTTCCAATTTTGTCACTTAGAAAATTTTTAGACTCCACCTTAGTCTCCATCTTGCTGAGGCGCATTTGACTCAAGCAACTTCCAATTTGTGCCTTGGGCGCATTTGATAGGTTGTACTTTCAGTTTACGCCTTAGACAAATTTCAAGGTATCTCTCCAAACTAAGGCGCATTTACCTCCTGCTACTTCCATTTTGGGTGCCTTAGAAAGTTTTCAAACTCATCAAGGTTGCTAAGGCGCATTTAGGGGTCCAGACTTTCAATTTCAAGCACCTAGTAAAATTTTCATGACCACCTCCTCTTAAGGGCGCATTTCACCCCTTGAGGTTTCATTTTTGAACACTTAGAAAATTTCTCAAGCTCTCTCTCTTCAAGGGCGCATTTGGGGGTCCTTACTTCCATTTTAACACTTAGAAGATTTCCAATCCCTTTTCCCTTGGCTAAGGCGCATTCTACCTCCCACACTTTGAGTTTTCTCAGACTTAGAAATTTTTTCTCATGGCTTTTCAACTTGGGCGCATTTTACCATAGGAGGTTCCAATTTCCGTACTTAGAATATTTTTCAACCATCTTGAAGCTCAAGGGCGCATTTTACCAATGGAGCTTCCAATTTGTGTGACTTAGAAAATTTCAAGACTCCTGCCAGCTTGAGGGCGCACATGGAGGGGTCCTCTTCCATTTTTCAAACACTTCAGGAATTTTGATCTGTTTTTGGCCTTTTAAAGCAAGCTTTGATGCTGGACCCGAAAAATTATCAAACTTGGTGGATTTCTTGTCCTCTGCCGAATTTAGGGTGACTTTCTCCTACTAACCCTAATTTGCTATTTTTAGAAAATTCTTCAAATTTTGTGCCTTGGATTTGACTTTTGACTCCAGAAAGCCTGATATTGCTTTGTTCTGAACCTCGGGATGTGATCGTGCTGTCGGGGCCTGATGCCTGCCTGCACCTGCTATTTTTAGCAACTTACTAAAAATAGAAACTGCTCAGAAAGTCTTCAAATTTCATGTGCTAAATGCCTGAAGGGTGATCGAATGTTGTTCGTGCTTGGCTGCTGTATTGTGCCCTTGATTTTAGGAAACCCTAATTGACCTGCTAAAAATAGCAATTATCTGATTCTTCATCCTCTGCACTTCTGTTTGTCTTGAAATTCGCGCCAAGGATCGCTCATCACATGTTTGACTTGTACCCACTGAGATCTGGTGTCAACCTGCCATTTATAGCTGTTTCTGAAGTGACTTACTATTTATAGTAAGTGCTCGTTTCTGAGATTTCCCTTTCTCCGTTTGACTTGAAATCTGGACAGTGTGCCCGTCGTTGATGAACTTGCCCGTTTGTGTCGGCGCCTGAGATCAACTTTCTATTTATAGCCTACGTCTGGAACACTTACTAAAAATAGCAAGTTCTCCGATTGCCTTCAAATTTTGCCAGCAGACTATCCGAAGGATACTGACCATGATGGATACATCAGTTTTGAACGTTTTGACCTCTGACTCCTCATTTTTAGCCCTGAAGCTCGAAACCCTAATTTTGTGCATGTTGCTCAGATGAGCTCCGTTTGACCTCATTTCAGTTGCATGATGATCAGCTTGCATTTCTGAGGTGTTGAGTAGCTGCCCAAGTGATACCTGCTAGAAATAGAAAGTGGCCGAAAAAGTGACCAACCAGCTGCCGGATGATTCTGCATGTCATACTGCCCGAAAAATCTTGAAAAACCCAGAAAAACCTAGAAAAATTTCCAACATGCAAGTACTGGCTAAAAATAGTAAGTCTCTAAAAAGTCACCGGTTCCCTTTGCATGTTACACTGTCGCGAAGCTCCTGGAAAACCTAGAAAGAAAATGGTGACATGTGTTGAAAACGTCTTCGTACAAACCCTAAAAATGGCCTCGGAAGATTGAATTCTGAAAGTTGTCGTCTCGTTTTGCATGTCATATCACTGCGAAGGTCTCGAAAAACCCACAAGGAATCTCCAAACATGCGTTGAAAAAATTCTACATCTAAGCCCTGAAAATTGCCTCTGAAGGTGGAACTGTTAAAAATAGCAAGTTGTCCGTTTTAGTTCAAATTTAACCTGTGAGTAGCTTGATGCGCTCTGAATGCAGTGTGACTATCGGAATCTCAAAAGTGCTGACGAACTGCCTGCAATTTCACACTTACTAAAAATAGTAAGTACCTCAGAATCTGACGAAATTTCAGTGGAAACCTGCTAGAAGCATACTAACAACAGTGTTAGTCTCAATTTTCAATTTATTTACCTCACTTGACTTCAAATTGGCCAGAAAATTCAAAACCCTAATTTTCCGGACTTGGCCAAAATTTCAAGTTTAAACTCAATGATGGGCACAATCCCGGAAAGACAGACAGTAGAAAAGAGAGACAATGACAAAACGAACAAAAAGCAAAGCCAAAATTAGGGGGTCCCCATTTGCAATGGGGCGATGTGTCAAAAAGGTCACAACAACTAGTAATGTTGGTTAGAGGGTTCAATGTGGCAGTTGTCAGATTCTTTTGTGGCACTTTTGTGCTGTTTTCTTCTCCGGAGTTTGATATCATTCAGATTTGCCTTTGGGGGTTGATTTGGACTCAGTTTATGCTCACTTACTATTTAAAGTAAGTCACCTGGTTGATGGAGTCCAGTATTACTATTTTTGGAAAGGCACCTGGATACACAGTTGATGTAGTGGTTGACCTCATGGTTCAGACAGAATCAAGAAATGATGATTAATGAGAAAGATATGTTATTTTTAATTATTATTAAAGGTAATTTAATAATAATTAATTATTAAAAGTGCATCATAATGACTTAATGACTTCATATTTAATGGGGCCATTTAATTATTAAAGTCAAATTATAAAAAGCACATTGGGATGGGCACCCACTTAAAGAGACTTTATAAAGTCAAACAAAAGCAAGTGCATTTAATGATATATTAAATGATTAAAAAGCACATAGAAAATCATGCTTTTCCATGGAGGTATATAAGTCTTCAACAAAAGCAAATAGAAATTCATTCACTCATTCTACACTTGTGCATTTATGAGCTTTTGCATTGGGAGAAGTGAAAACCAGGGTTTTCAGCTTTCTTGGGCATTGGAGAGCGTAGCTTCTTCATTGTTTCAATTTCCTGAGGTCTCTCACAAGGTTGCACATACAGGTGGCTGCAATCCATAGTCACATTGGATCAGATTGGTGAAGCTATTTCAAGGGTTTGAAGAGATTAATCATTGCAGGTCAGAATTAAATCAAGATAAATATTGAAGAATACCATTATTGCTGAATAGTGCCTTCTCCATTGGCACGTGGGAGTTCATTGAGCATCATTGTTGAGCTGTTTAAGAGTTTGGAGGGCTTGAAGGTCTGAAAATCAGAAGATATTCGCTGATTGAAGGGATTAAATGCTATCTAATCCTTGCTGGGCCGTACTGAAGCAATAACCAGGCCGTACAAATCAGCTACAATCAAGTCGTACTGTCCTTAGAGGGTGGCGATTGTTCCTGAGGCTGAAACACCTTAGTTTTATGCACCTTTTCATTTCTATTTTCGGCGGCCAGTCTAAAGGAGTCTATTGAATGCATTTTGGAGGTGAAGATTACAACCATTCAAGGTAGGTGTCATTTTCAGAGGTTTGTCAGGTGGCTGATAAACACTTCCAGAATTGGATAATATTTGTGTTGGCATAATAACTAACACCTCTGGAGTGCAAGTTGGTACGGACAGCTATGCACACTACACACTCACAATGAGTGCTCTTCAAATTAGGAGGGGAAGCTCCCTGGTTGTGCTGACAAAAGTGCCTAAAAAGGGAAACAAACTAAACTATATCTTGTCTTTTTGTCTCAGTTGTAAGAGGTACAAGGCTTTCACGAAAACTCTATATGTTGCAGCTAAGTATTTTTTGGTTTCACAAGACTTAATTACAACACACAAAACTAACTTAAACTATCCAATCCCCTCAAGAATTCAGAGCATGAGGAAACGGAGCGGGAATGATTATCTGACAATAAACCTGAGTACAGACTCACAACGTGAAGGCAAGGTGGCACGACTATCTTCTTGTTTGAATAGGCATATCATTCACACACATCACACGATAAACAAGTACAGATTCTCAACTTGAAGGCAAGGTGGCACATCTATCAGCTCAATCTGAACAAGTTTATTGAACACAAAACATGAAGGATGGCCAACTAGGACAATAGATTGCATAGGCGAGACACGCATACAAGCTACGATCAAACTAGCCACTATATCTAACTAGGGCAAGAATTCACCATCATAATTGCATGAAACCCAAGTGGCATAACAATTCATCATAATAGTAAATACTCATGAACAGATATAGAACAAGCAATATTACAGGCAAGGTAGGCACAGCATATATTTCTCTCTCGTGCAAAAGTTATGTACAAATGAGCAAATCTCTTATTTATAAACATCAAAAGGTGTAGGGAACCCTAAAATCACCTTGAGTCAACTACAATCTTGCAATACATGCAAGATTTATTGCTAAACCCTAATAAAGCAAACTATACAGTTAACTGGAAAACTACCATCAATTAACTGATACAATTAATCTAAAAATGGACAATGTGCAAGCATGCAGGTCGTTATTGAAAGCAAGTTAACTGGAACACTACCATCAATTAACATAAACCCTAAATACAACTCCAAGTGAATAAAGATAATCCCATAATAGACATGCATGAGATGAGACAGCGAGTTAACTTGAAAAGGTAACACCAAGTTTTAACTCCTGTGTGTAATGTCTATACTGAGAGGTGGGAACTAAAGTCTACTGGCCGTGATCTCGAGCAACCAATGTAAGAGACCAGGTGTCTCTCAACCCAATCACTAACTGAAGATGTAATGTTCCCTTTCTGACGGAGCTCTTAAACCCAAATCTCGTGTTTAAAGTATTCCTCAAAAAAAAACATTAGAACGTTAGAGATTAATAAATTAGACATCAAACATCCCTATTGCTCATTATGGATGATTCACTTATACTAAATTTTCTATGCGTATTAGATACTAAAATCTCTCAAGATATCATTGATGGAAATTCTATTATACCATTCATTAACATAGCGGAGTCGTTATAAATATTATCTAAATAAGAATTATGACATCATTCCTAATTGACTCAATTTATAAGTACATATACATATCTTTATCTTCTGCATAAATATGTACCTAAATATTCTATTTTCAATATCATGCCTATATCATTATTCATATATATACTCATATAATTCTTATGTCATATTATTTATTTATTATCAATTTTTATCGATCCTTATGTATGCATGATTTAAATAATCATCAACCTTACCTGATGGATGCACAATCATTTAACCTTTCAACATATTACTTACTATTCCTCTTTTATTCTCTCCTCTATTCGATTGTTCCTCCTTCCTTTTAAGTTTTGATTGATTAATGCCTTTAATTATATTTATTTCGATCAGTGAGATGCCTTCAAATAACTCGTTCTTATCGAATGCCCTAATCGAGCAATCCTCCATGAACACTACAAGGTAGCGCTTCATAACTGGGTTCTTATTATGCAAATAATGCTTGTTCAGGTCGCTTAGCTGCGTGGATGGGTGAAGACAATAGTTGATATCTCCAGTAAGGCTATTGACCAGTGCCACGCCACCTTTCAATTTAATTAGAGGAAACAATAAGTATCGTTCCATTAATCGTTGTCGTTGAATTCTTTTGGGGAGGATCATTGCTTTTTATGCTATAATTTTGTAAGTCGTCCTTCTACGGTTCTTTGATCCTTGTTTTATATCAACCTCTATAATAGGGTATTCCCGTTGTGTCCACAGGCTACTAAACATCAATCATTAGTCACATGGTCAGCGATGGATATATTCCCCGATACCCCTCACCAGCCGTATTGGATACCAATAGCAACAGTAAGTAATGTCTCCCAATATCGGCAAACTTAGAGATGCGATGCGAGTATAAGTTCGGTGGCGTCAACATCGCCAAAGCTCTACGTTTCTTCAACAATATGTGATAATATTTGTTCGATAGTTTTCCATGCCGACTCCTAGCTATCTCCAAATCCTCTTTCTAGCCCGATAATGATCATTCCATTCCCACGTCAGATTATGACTTACCACGGCAGTCCACAGGTAGGCATTACACTTCTCGAAATGAATGAATAGCGATGGCTATAGATACTAGGGGATCTTCTGGTAGTCCTTTCACATTCGATATTACATTCGAGACTTTTACAAAATCAAATATTTCTTGTGTGCTATATTTCTACCCCTACTGCATTTTAAGCGATGGACTTTTATATTCTGCTTGATCCAAGCATCGTGCCTTTGTGAAAAGTCACGATAATGTGATAACGGGTTGGGTTGCAATTTAAATTGCTATTATTTATTTAGCTTACCTTTATATTTATTTATAGTTATTTTATCTAATTGATTTACCATACAAGTTATTAATTCAATATTTATTTTACCATTATTCTAAGTTCATTATTTAGAATATAGGTTAATATATATATTTATTTTATATATTTATAATATTGTCTTATGGGTAAATAGTAAATTATTAACATTTGTATAATAATCATAATAGTCCAATAATTACAATACTTTTATATTTATATTTATTTTGAATATTTAATGTTTACTATATTATAATGTTTACGATGTAATATCATTTTGGACAATTATAATTACGTAAATTCAAATGGTTAAAAGCTTCTATCTATCGTAATTTCGGGGACATGACATCTAACTAGGGCAAGAATTCACCATCATAATTGCATGAAACCCAAGTGGCATAACAATTCATCATAATAGTAAATACTCATGAACAGATATAGAACAAGCAATATTACAGGCAAGGTAGGCACAGCATATATTTCTCTCTCGTGCAAAAGTTATGTACAAATGAGCAAAGCTCTTATTTATAAACATCAAAAAGTGTAGGGAACCCTAAAATCACCTTGAGTCAACTACAGTCTTGCAATACATGCAAGATTTATTGCTAAACCCTAATAAAGCAAACTATACAGTTAACTGGAAAACTACCATCAATTAACTGATACAATTAATCTAAAAATGGACAATGTGCAAGCATGCAGGTCGTTATTGAAAGCAAGTTAACTGGAACACTACCATCAATTAACATAAACCCTAAATACAACTCCAAGTGAATAAAGATAATCCCATAATAGACATGCATGAGATGAGACAGCGAGTTAACTTGAAAAGGTAACACCAAGTTTTAACTCCTGTGTGTAATGTCTATACTGAGAGGTGGGAACTAAAGTCTACTGGCCGTGATCTCGAGCAACCAATGTAAGAGACCAGGTGTCTCTCAACCCAATCACTAACTGAAGATGTAAGGTTTTTGTTTGTTTTCGAGATTTTTTTTATTTTTAATGGTTTTTGCAACAATAAGGAATTTGCGATTTTGAGAAATAAATGCAAATAAATTCATAAATAAATAACGATGCACCAAATAACTTCCTGAGCAATGGCAGATGATTTTATTATCGTTATTGAACAACTACAATGCTTTCCAAAACATAAGAAGTGAACAAATGAATTTATTAAAAGAACCTGGTTATTGCTTGCAGCCGCCTGGAAGAATGAAGAAATGTACGGCCTAGCTCAGATCTTGATTTCTCTTCCCAGATAACAACTGAAATCGATTTCCCTTGCTGGTGCGCCCCAGATAATGAAGACTGGAAGCTCAGAAGATAAGCGTTTTGGTTGCCAGAGGGAAAGACGTCCTTTCTGCAGCATGTACGGCCTATCAGTAGCGTTAATTGCAGCCATACCTCTTTCTTGGGAAATGTGCCAAATGCAAAACACTGATACTCTCTAAAAGGCGATTCTTCCTGATGAACAATAGAACCAAATACTGAATGAAAAACTTCACTGTGAGCTCTATATGACTTTTGGATAAAGCCACGCTGATGGACAGTCTTCAACTGGTATTTCACAGCCTCAGTATGTTAGATCTCGAAGAGGGAACATTCTTCAAAATCGAATGCCTGCTGAAACCCTAAGTTCGCAAACCCCAATACTCAGAGAGAGAATAAGACAAATTGAATAATCATAACATAAGAGTTCGATTTGTCTTGGCAGTATATATATAACCCTTTCACAAATTCGACCCAAGCATCTTTTTTAATAATCATTTAAATAAATGATTAAATTCGCTCTTCTTAACTTAGGACAAATATTTTAATAAATGGCGTCCATCTTTATTGAATAAATAATTATTCATTATAATCATTCCCCTTTATTATAAAGTATTAAAATACTTTATAATATGCCATTTAATCGTTAATATTTAAATATATTAATAAAGTGACTTTATATCATAAAGTCAAAATATTAATTATTTAATAATCATTAAATGCTCCATTATTCTCCATCTGTCCATCAAACTGACAAACTGGGTCGACTCCGAGCTAACCAACTGAACCAGGTGCCCTGCCCAAAAAAGCAGCTTCCGCCTGCCCGACTTACTATAAATAGTAAGTAACTGAAAAACCTCTCTGAAAGATTCTGCGAAGGCCCAACCTGAATCAACTAAAAGAATGATGCTTCTGAACACCGGGTAACTGCCTCAAATGATCCTCTACACACATCTGTCAGCCTACGAGGATCAAAATGATAGGCTAACCTCAAATCCAGCTGTGCTGACTAGGAAGGGGACATTACAGTCCGCCCTCCCTGAAATTGCTTGTCCTCAAGCAATCTCAACTCCGGATACTGTAAAATCTCCTCAGACTCCCATGTAGCATCCTCAACTAGCAAATCTCTCCACTTGATCAGATATTCCCTAATCACCCGCCTCCGAAGGTGTCTCTCTCTCATCTCGAGGATGGCTTCAGGTACTAGTATCAATTTCCCTTCATCATCAAGGGGTGGCAGAACTGGAGAGGGTGTCACATGCTGACCCAATGCCTTCTTCAGGCGAGAAACGTGAAACACGTTGTGAACCCTGCTATCTGCTGGTAAGTCCAACTCATATGCAACCTCGCCCACTCGTCTGATAACACGAAATGGACCATAGTAACAAGGTTTCAACTTCTCCGCACCACTCTTCCGCAGAGTAGACTGACGATATGGCTGCAACATAAGATACACCATATCACCCACTACAAAAGAATGCCCAACCCTCTTCTGGTCAGCATACTGCTTCTACTGATTCTGTGCCCGCTGGACATTGTCTTTGAGAGACCTCAAAATGTCCTGCTGACTCTGCATCATATCTCCTGCACTCGACACTTTGCTATCACTCAATATCAAATCCAAAAGGTTGGGCGCCTCATACTCATACAATGCCATGAAGGGCGTCATCTGTATCGTCATGTGGTGAGTAGAGTTATAACAATACTCACAGAGGTATATCCACCTCACCCAAGCTCTCTGTTGTCCAGCTATGTAATTGCGCAAGTAACCTTCCACCCATTTATTGACAATTTTCGTCTGCCCATCTGTCTGCGGATGGTAGCTGGTACTCGGTGTCAATTCGGTCCCACAGAGCCTGAACAACTCCTGCCAAAAGTTGCTCATGAACCGACTGTCTCTATCGCTGACTATCGTCCGAGGCAACCCATGTAACCGGAATACCTCTCTGAAGAAGAGCTTTGCAGTCTGCGATGCTGTGAATGTAGTAGTAATCGAGAAGAAGTGTGCATATTTGGTTAACCGATTAACCACTACGTAAATGCAATCTTTACCTTGGGATTTCGGCAAACCCGTGATAAAGTCCATCGATAAACACTCCCACTTCCTGTCAGGTATCAGAAGTGGCTAAAGCAATCCAGTAGGATGTGTGTTCCTACTTGTTCTACTGGCAAACAGAACACTCTCGAACATACTGAAGAACGTCAGTTTTCAGCCCTTTCCAAGTAAACCGTTCCCAAACCAACTTATATGTTTTGAAGTACCCGGGATGACCCGCCATAGGAAGATCATGAAAGGCTCTCAGAACCGTATCCCTCAACTCGGAATCAGGAACAAGAAAAATCTGCCCCTTGTAAATGATCAAGTCATCTACGACGGTGTACCTACTATCCTGCTCTGTCCCATCAATAATGCTAGAAGCCCATGGGTTCTTAGCATACTCAGTAACGATCTGATGCCTCCAATCCTCGGAGATCTGTGCCATAGCATTCAACTGAGGTCTGCGAGACAAGGCGTCAGCTACAACATTCTGCTTCCCCTTAATGAAGGTGATATCAAAATCATATGATTGCAGTTTGCTGACCCATTTTTGTTGCCTCCCATTTAGGTCTCGCTGTCCAAGGAAGTGTTTCAGGCTATTGTGGTCTGTACGCACACTGAACTTGCTGCCTACCAAGTATTGCCTGAATTTAGCCAAGGCATGCATAATGGCTAACATCTCCTTGTCATAAATACTGTAAAACCTCTCAGGACCCCTAAGCTTTCTGCTCTCAAAAGCAATAGGGTGCCTCTCCCCACATCAAGACAGCACCATGCCTCAATCAAGCATCGTGAAAATGTATGTCCCTTCTCAGAAGTGATCGCTTCTTTAACCGCTATCTGGTCTCGAGACCTAGGGCTGCTGGATGGTGAAATTAGGGTTTCCTAGTTTTGAGGAGGTTGTTGCTTGGAGTTTGGGATTCTGATTGCGGATTCTTTCTGGGTTTTCAGAGAGCTTCGCAGTGGTGTGTTCAGTTTGGCATTCCGAGCAACTTCGCGAATTTACTATTTTTAGTAAATTCTATTTTTGGCAGTGGACAGTTTGGGTTCAGTTCAGTTGGTCATCTTCTTCAGTTGTTTCAGCTGACACTTCAGTTCTTGGCCTTGGGCGCATTTTTCTTGGAGAGATAAGTATTTTCATTGTAACATTATTATTTTAATATTATCCCTTGCCTAGCAGTACAACTTTAAGTTGTTTTTAAAAAGGGGACTTTTGAGGGTCAAGGCGTCATAAGGAGATAAGTTATAATTTTAAATGTCAAATATTGAGACTAAAGAATTGGGACGCCCTTTTGAGAAGAGTGATTTTATTTTAAAAAAAAAAGTGAAATATTTTATTGATGAAAAAGGACGCCATCTTTTAGAGGGAAAAGGTGAATTTGAAATTAGGGTTTGGGCGCCCTCTGGAAGCTTCTAGATGTTTCTCTCTCGTCTATATAATCAGGCCTCAGCTCTTCATTTGGGATCTTTTGTCTACTACACTGTTATGCTGCTGGATTGACTTCAGGCACTCGCTTCGAGGAAAGCACACCTCCTAGCATTGGCTCATCTTCTTGCTTGAAAGACAGCAACTAGTTGAGAGGTTAGCTTGTTATTGGTAGTTTTGCATTGTAGTTGAGTTCTATTGCATTTAGTGATGATGTTCCAGCATTTTGTCATGTTTTAGTGTTGCTGTTGTTGCATTGCTGTAGGCATGTTTTTCTCATAATTCAAAAATACAAAAAGATTTCATTGTGGGTATTGCATATTCTCATTGGTCTTGGTAGGGCGCCAATTATTGTGGAGTTTCGTAATTTTTAATCAAGTGTTGGGATTTTTAAGAAGAAATCGCCCTCCTCTAGGGGCCGTACCATTGTACTTTCCTTGGGATTTGAGCAGAAATTAAATATCAATGTTTTGGGGTTGTTTTGTGTCTTGAACTTGGGCGCCTTCATCTTAGGTGTCATTTGCATCCATTTACTTGCATTTTGAATGAGTGGTGTGAGGTTTGTGAGCATATTTTGGTGTTACAGTGTTGCTGATAACAGAAAAACAGTCCTTACTTAGTCATAACAGCGAGCTTAAAAATAATCATTTGAGTTGTTTGGAAGGAAAGTTATTGAGAAGACTTGAAGTTATCATTCTATATTGTTGTAATGTTGAAGACTCTCTTATATTGTGCTTAACCGATGAATTTTCTGATATTGTAAGCTGTACAGTAGTACTGTCAGCATCTTTTAACATTTCCGCAATTTCCTCATGTTTGTACTGCCCACTGAATAAGTGGAAGAGGCTGGCTTGCCGCCTATTACTGTTTTGCATTGTAATTTCCTAAAGTCTCCGCCATATGGTCGCCTCTTATCCATCACGGATTGAGTAGCACATACTTGGTGTTGAGCTAATTTTCAGTATTGCATTAGATAGGGATCCTCTGACCGAATGCTCGTCGTTCACCGGCGCATCTCGTGGTTAGAGTTCTTATTCAGCATTTTCCTTTGAGATCCTCTGACCAATGCTCACACCTTGCCCACATCGGGATCCTGGTGTACATTCTGGTTAGAGTTACTTTCCGCATCGTTTTGGTTTATGCTAACCTTAACGGGTGCGTGTTGCATTGTAATCATTTGTGAAAAATCAAAAAAAAAAATTGGTCCGGTTCATTACACAAAACAAATCAAATGACTTCGTAAAGTCAGGTAATGCTAGCACTGGACACGAAGTCATGATCACCTTAAACCTGTCAAAGCACTCCTGAGCTTGTGGTGACCAAGTAAAAGCCCCTTCCTTTGTCAAATCAGTAAGGGGTGCGGCGTGACGTGAGAACCCACTAACAAATCTCCTATAAAAAGCACACAACCCAATGAATCCTCTGAGTTGTGTAAGGTTCTTAGGTACTGGCCACTCAACTATAGCTCGGACCTTCTCAGGGTCCATACTAACTCCCTTGGCACTGATGATGTGCCCCAAATACAACAATTCCGCCATGCCTAGCTCACACTTGGATTCCTTGGCATAAAAGGACTCCTCGGCCAAGATACCCAAAACTGTGTCCAAGTGTGCTAAATGCTCCTTCCATGACCTACTGTACACCAGAATGTTGCCGAAGAAGACCAATACAAATCTCCACAGCTGAGAACTAAAGACCCTATTCATGGTAGCCTGAAAGGTGGCAGGTGCATTGGTTAGACTGAAAGGCATAACCAAGAACTCGAAGTGACCGCAATGGCACCTGAAAGCGGTTTTCTCAATGTCCTGCTCCCTCATCTGAATCTGGTGGTACCTAGATCTCAAGTCAATCTTCGTAAAGAAGATAGCACCGTGCAACTCATCTATCAACTCATCGATGCGTGGTATCGGGTACCTGTTCTTAATTGTCCTCTTATTGAGCTGGCGGTAGTCTATGCACATCCAAAGTGATCCATCCTTCTTTTTCACCAATACAACCGATGAAGCAAAAGGTGACTTGCTAGGTCTAATATGCCCCATAGCTAATAACTCATTGATGGTCTTCTCTATCTCATCTTTGAGTCGTTTCGGATGCCTATAGGGTGTAATCATAATGGGCTTTGCGCCCTCCTCCAACTCGATGATATGCTCAATGCCTCTATCTGGAGGTCTACCAAGTGGAAAGTCGCTAAACACTTTGGAGTGTTTAGTCCTCAGTATCTAAATGTCTGGGTGGTACTCACCCTTCTGCTGCTCCTGCTGTGCTGGCATTAACATACACTCTGCAACCCAGTCAACCATATCATGACGAATGAGTCCTTCCATTCGCCTGTACGAAACCATCCTCAAATTACTGTCTCTAATGGCCTTGATGACATGAGGTTTCCCATTAACTTTGAACTTCATCTCCATGTCTCGTAGATTGAGTGTGAACTCACCCAAATCGTGAAGCCATGCCATCCCTAACACCACATCAGTATCACCCATGTTAACAACATAGAATTCAGCCTTGAACTCATAGTTGTTCAACCGCATCGGAAGATCAGTAATATTTCTATCACATTTGAGGGTGTACCCATCAACCACCTTGACTCGAATACCCTCAAACTCCTCAGTCTGTATACCACGTTTCTCTACCAACCGGGCATCAATGAAATTATGAGTGGCGCCAGTGTCGAGTAGAGTGACTACCTTATGTCCTGCTCGAAGCCCGCGAAGTCTAAACGATCCATCTCTCTGAAGGTTGGTCAAGTGTGCCTCCTGTAGCTTCCTTCCTCCTTCGTTTTCACTGTCATTTTCAGACCTCTCATCATCTGAATGCTCAGAATCAGCTTGCTGGTCTGACAGATCAGATTGCTCCTCCCTCATAAAACCATTCCATCAGATTCTTTTTAACCTTGGGACGAAGAGGGCATACATGTTTTTCATCATAGGGTGCCTTGCACCAGAAACACAATTTTTTCTTCCGTAGATCATTCAGTGTTTCTCTGTCAAAGGGTGGTGCATTTTGTCTCTTAGGATCGGGTGGATCCCTCTTTCTGTCAAAGGGTCTATTCCTGTCAAAAGACCTATTAGGCCTCGCGTAGGGTGTTGAGCCTGAAGTGAACTTGCTGCAAGCTCCATGTTTCATGCCTTCCTCATGGCCTCCTGAAGAGTAGGAGGATCAAATGCCTTGACCCAACCTCTCATAGGCTCCATCAAACCCTCAACGAAGAGAATAACAAGTCTCTGTTCTGAAATGCCTGTCACCATGACTGCAACCCTCTGAAATTCACCGACATAAGCATCCAAACTACCTGTCTGTCTAAGCTGAGCTAGCTCTCTGAAGTAGAGTTCTAGATCCTTCTTGTCAAAACGCTCTATGAGTCTGCTGGTGAACTCCTGGTAAGTGGTAACTGCATGATGGCCAAGTGTGTACATGCCGTGATGCCACCAATCATGCGCCAACCCATCAAGATGCAAAGTAGCAAACTTAATGGCCTCGTCCTCCTGCATAGGTCTCAGTGAAAGATAATTGTCCAACTTCTGGACCCAAGACCTCACTGACGTCTTATAGGAACCATCAAAGTATGGCAAGGTGATTTTGCTGACTGCATACTGTAAATCCATGTTCACCTGTGGCTGTGGCTGCTGGTGCTGAGGAGCTCTGCGGTCAAATCTACCTCGTCCTCTAGGTTTATGCACATCCATAAACTTATGAAAAGACAACACCTGCCTGATCTCATATGCTAATGATAGATACTCACCATGAAATCTGGTCACATCCGCCACTGACATGCCATTGTGTGGCTGAAACTCCTGATGATGACCCTGCTGCTCTGCCTCTGGAGTCAGAGGTGGGGTCTCTCTAGATATGAACGTAGGTTGTCCAGGCCTACGCTCATGATAGATCGGTGATGGTTGCCGTGGTGCTGATGCCAAAGGCTGGTCCACTCCTGCAGTCCTGCTCAACTGTCCGATCTGGATATAATGCGGCTAAGATGGAGTATACTCTCTAATAGTGCCCATCAACTAGGACATCATGTCCATCATATTATCGTGCCTGCATCTAAACTCCTCATCAGTAATATCACCCTCTGCATGCGCTTTCCCTGAATCCCTAAGTGTCTCCACAGGGATCTCACGGTCTGCCATCAGTGTTGTGACACTGTTCTCACTACTGTTGGAGCTAGATCTGTGAATACCCAATACTCCTGATACTGTCTCACCTTCAGGAATGGGTGGACCTATCCAATCCTCAACTCTGCCTGTTCCTATACCCTTAGTATAGTGAACGATGTCTCTACTCATGAAAAAGCATCCAAAAAGCACTCTGTTTACTGAAAAAGCACAGGATGGCAGGAACACTGTGCTCTGATACCACTGTAAGAGACCAGGTGTCTCTCAACCCAATCACTGACTGAAGATGTAAGGTTTTTGTTTGTTTTCGAGATTTTTTTTAATTTAAAATGGTTTTTGCAACAATAAGGAATTTGCGATTTTGAGAAATAAATGCAAATAAATTCATAAATAAATCACGATGCACCAAATAACTTCCAGAGCAATGGCAGATGATTTTATTATCGTTATTGAACAACTACAATGCTTTCCGGAACAGAAGAAGTGAACAAATGAATTTATTAAAAGAACCTGGTTATTGCTTGCAACCGCCTGGAAGAATGAAGAAATGTACGGGCCTAGCTCAAATCTTGATTTCTCTTCCCAAATAACAACTGAAATCGATTTCCCTTGCTGGTGCACCCAAGATAATGAAGACTGGAAGCTCAGAAGATAGGTGTTTTGGTTGCCAAAGGGAAAGACGTCCTTTCTGCAGCATGTACGGCCTGTCAGCAGCGTTAATTGCAGCCATAACTCTTTCTTGGGAAATGTGTCAGATGCAAAACACTGATACTCTCTAAAAGGCGATTCTTCCTGATGAACAATAGAACCAAATACTGAATGAAAAACTTCACTGTGAGCTCTGTATGACTTCTGGATAAAGCCACGCTAATGGACAATCTTCAACTAGTATTTTACAGCCTCAGTATGTCAGATCTCGAAGAGGGAACGTTCTTCAAAATCGAATTTCTGTTGAAACCCTAGGTTCGCAAACCCCAATACTCAGAGAGAGAATAAGACAAATTGGATAATTATAACATAAGAGTTCGATTTGTCTTGGCAGTATATATATAACCCTTTCACAAATTCGACCCAAGCATCTTTTTTAATAATCATTTAAATAAATGATTAAATTCGCTCTTCTTAACTTAGGACAAATATTTTAATAAATGGCGTCCATCTTTATTGAATAAATAATTATTCATTATAATCATTCCCCTTTATTATAAAGTATTAAAATACTTTATAATATGCCATTTAATCGTTAATATTTAAATATATTAATAAAGTGACTTTATATCATAAAGTCAAAATATTAATTATTTAATAATCATTAAATGCTCCATTATTCTCCATTTGTCCATCAAACTGACAAACTGGGTCGACTCCGAGCTAACCAGCTGAACCAGGTGCCCTGCCCAAAAAAGCAGCTTCCGCCTGCCCGACTTACTATAAATAGTAACTGAAAAACCTCTCTGAAAGATTCTGCGAAGGCCCAACCTGAATCAACTGAAAGAATGATGCTCCTGAACACCGGGTAACTACCTCAAATGATCCTCTACACACATCTGTCAGCCTATGAGGATCAAAATGATAGGCTAACCTCAAATCCAGCTGTGCTGACTAGGAAGGGGACATTACATAACTAGAAAACTACCATCAATTAACTGATACAATTAATCTAAAAATGGACAATGTGCAAGCATGCAGGTCCTTATTGAAAGCAAGTTAACTGGAACACTACCATCAGTTAACATAAACCCTAAATACAACTCCAAGTGAATAAAGATAATCCCATAATAGACATGCATGAGATGAGACAGCGAGTTAACTTGAAAAGGTAACACCAAGTTTTAACTCCTATGTGTAATGTCTATACTGAGAGGTGGGAACTGAAGTCTACTAGCCATGATCTCGAGCAACCAATCCCTCAATGAGATTGTTAACTGCATCAATGTCTGAAGTACTGATACTCTATCAAAGTATGTTATGTCTATGTAGCATGTCCTCACCAGATGTGATCTGGCACTGAAGTTCACCTCTGCTCCTAGTTGCTTCATCGAACAACGTTGACATGACTGTAAGCTAATTAATCTTACAGCCAACAGTCTCCCCACTGAAAATAGTATGAATGAGTGCTTGGAGCTCTGACTGTACAGTAAGCTCAACATATGCACCACCCTCAATCTGATACTAGCACAATAAGCGAGACACTAAGGTTCTCACAAACCGGAGTGCACTAGTAACGTGATCTCTACTCTCAACCAATTTTGATGTCATCGTTTCCTCTATCTTTGCCTTGAAAACCAACTGTGTTTTCCAAGAGTAGATAGCCTCTTTATCCTCTACATCTGTGACTGATTCATATGCCACACTCAAGTGAGAAATCATAATCTCATCCCGGGGTCTGCTAATTGCCATGTCTCGCTCCTCATCCTAGAGACGTAAACGGAGCTCTCATGCATTGTACCGCAACTGATATAGCTCTGTAAGCATAGAACAGCCTCTAGCAACGAAGTCCTCCCATTCCTCCAAACACTTGTCGTATGCAACTAGGTGATTAAGCTGGCCCTGTTCTGTTGGAGGCTCAAGCATCGATGGGAGTGTGGTGGTAACATCTAACCTGTGTACAAGGCTAGAAATGTATTGACGAAGCTGTTTGATTTCAGCCTTGAGGGCTGCCTTGTCTTCTCCATCCTTCAGCATTCTATCCCTAGTGCTGTCTGTAGCAACCTGTAGGAGATCAACCTGAGTCTGGCGTGTGCTACAACCAAGGTTGACTATGATAACCTCAAAGTCCTGAGATTCCAATTCTTCCAAACTCTTCCCCTCTGGAGGTATAGCAGTCTCAACGATGATCTCCATATCAGCATGCCTCTCCACGTGGACCATGTTCTTGATCCTCTTGTTTGGCACATACTAGTAAACATGATAGAAATCTGAATGATTAAGGACATAGGATGGTTGCCTCCTCTTCCTTCCTAGTTGAGTTTCAATCCAAGACTGGTCTCGGCTAATGCTACTAGAAGGATCTGTACTAGCAACAGGAGGCTCTGACAAGAGTGAATATGTAGAGGAGCTGCTGCGAGATGGGGAGTCTAAATCCAATTCGATATGAATCGGGACTGATGACTGCTCTGGAACTGGTGTAGGAACTTGAGGCTAAACCTCAGGCACTGGCGGACTCTGAACTGGCTCTGTGACAGGATGTCTGATAGGCTCCGTGTGTGTATTAATGGCAAGTGCCTTCCCTTTTGAATTGTTTGGCTCTTGACTTTTCTTGGGAGGGTTACTCTTCTTTTGTTTGGGTTTTGACAAGGTAGCGAAGGATCCACCACTAGCGGCTCTGCTCTAGGCACATTTACCCTCTTGGTCTTCTTACTGTCGAGGTAAAGTACTGTTCTGAATAGCTCTACTTGACCTCTCCTTTACTGACGCGTACTCCTTGGCATACCAATCAACTACCAGCAGTGGTTGTGTGTTAACTTGCTCTCTGAAAAACTAAGGAAGAACTTTTCCCTCATCATCTAATAAACCTCCCACATCTTCTGCCAAGAAAATAGAAATCTATGAGAGAGAGAAGTGGCCGTAGCTACGTCTGCGGACCTCGAAGTCATCCATGCAATTTTCCTAATAGTCCTCCATAGAAGGCTTATGATATGCGCGACCACCAAGGCATGTTGTGTAATGACCCCAAGGATCATAGGCACGTACATCAACAAGATACTTGAGATGATACCTCTCTAGCTCCTATCCTGCAACTTTGGCATCAACTGTCATTCTGCACCAATATATTCCGAACTAAAAGGGAAAATTGGCAGCTGGTTTATGCTTGTAGCTCAAATGACGATGAACATCATGTAACTGCCTCAGCAACTCCATAAAGATTGTTCTATCCGAAGGATAGCATGGAAGCATGGCTAGATTTCCTATAAATCCATATACTCGGATATAGGTGTATGTCGGGAACTGAATGAACCAGTCCACCCAACCATCCATCGCTGCTCTAGCAACTGCCGAGATACGAACGTGCAACACCCGGTCCAAATTTCTCACTGTATAAGTCAGGAAAGCCTCATGAACACGTTTGAAGTGACATTCAGCCTTAGTGAACTCAAGCTGATCGTAATAGTGATGGACTTTCTGAACACTGAGAATGCCAATGGTTTTTAACCCTCAGAACTGTCCCTGATAAGCGATCAAGTACACGAGGTAAGAACACGTGAAACTTGTGGGCAACTAGGAAATTGGTGATTTGCTTGTGGAGAACATCGCTGATGAAGGATGCCCAGTCATAATGCTCCTGCCCAGATATGATGCAACCAATGATGTAATACATCCAGGGCTGGAAAACATTTGCATGTGAATGTCCTGAGACACAATTCAAGAGTGTGATTAGAATCGCATACTCATCCTTGTACTCACCACGACCCACATTGTTTGGAAATTTGTTCTTCGTTTGCTTCAACCATCGCTCTACCATCTTGCTTTGGCACTTGTCTACATTAGCGTTGAATGCATGCTCACATTACTCCATAGAAATGACCAGACTGCTCGAGTGCTGAGGAATACCAAAACTTCTTTCAACGTCCAGAGGCTTGAGACTGCAAATGACTCGTCCATCTACTGACACTATCTCACGAGTGGCAGAGTTGTAATACTTAATACAAGACATCACGAACTCAACACAATGAGTGGAGATAGGTATAGAAGCGGCCTCAAATAACCCAGACTGCTGAATGTTCTGAATAATCGAATCTCTGATCTTGACTGGATCTAAGACTGCCTCTGGCAGCACCTTGTGGAGATTCGTCTCAACTGTCCTGATGAATTCGTGAGTTAGGACTCATTTGGTCCTGTATTCGAGCTGAGTGTATTGCATTTTGAAAAACTCGCCCGTTGACTGTGAACTTGACTATGTTCTGACAAGATTTCTGGAAAGCTAAAAATAGCCTATTGAAGGGTAATTTTTGGCGAAAAATTTGAGATATGGGTTTTGTCCAGAAAAAGATTCTAAGACAACCCAAAACATCAGAAATGCGAAATTCTGACTTCTACTCAACCATGCAAGGAATTTTCAGCTAAGAAAATTAAAAACTCGAGAATTGATGTTCTGGAGTTAAAAATTCTTGAAAATTCAAGCACATGAATTTTACTCGAGGAAGCTGTATAGAATTGATCCAGATGAATGAATTTGCCAAAATTTTGCCAACTTCAGGAATATGCAAATTGAAATCTGAGAGAATTTGGAGAATCTGAGAGGAGAAAAGACGTTTTTTTTAGTGTCTTTCTTTGTCAAAATCGCCACTTGTTTCTCAAATTTGCTAATGAACTATGAACTTGTACCTGCAAAAGGAATTGTTTGATGAAATCGCCACTAAAAACTAATAAAATCGCCCAATCTCTGGAGAAAATCGCCTTTGCCTTGAAGAAATATGAATTTCTTAGAGCTGGATGAGTGAATTAATGACTGGCGCCATGAATAAATAGAGTAAAATCGTACCATAATGTTGACTGCAAGATTTAAAACCCTCGATTGAAATAGAATGTTTTTGATTGGACCCCCTCCAGTTACGCTAACACTAACTTGGAGTCCGAAATAAAATAGTAATAAAAATAATATTCATCATGCAATTTGAAAATAAGCATCAAAAAGGCGCCCCTTTGAAGAAAATCACCATTTAATACTTAAGCATGTAAAATAAATATTAAATATTATTTTATTTAGTTGACAAACCACGTAAAGCTCTTGGACGGATTCAACAACTTTCAGTAATCTCGAAAAGTCCTTACTTGACCTCACGGCATCCATTTGCTCAAGATATTACATTTTTTGCTAACTCCCTACTTTGTAGCTGACTACAAAGTTACAACTGACCATATTCAACACTGATTTCCGGTTGACTGGGTGATGCTAAGACCGAGCGGGGATATTCATCGTGAAGCCTGCAAAGCAAGGAAGAAATGTCTGTTGGGAGCTGGAACTGCAAAATCCATCATTTAACACCTCAAAGAATTAGGCGCCTTTGATTAAATTGATTTTCAGTCACCCGACTTGGCCATTTCTCCATTCTGCCATCTGAAACTTGAAACTGCTACCGACAATGAACGGTGAACCCTGTTGACTGGATGATAGGCTCATTGCGTGACTAGAAGTATTTTGCATCCAAAAATTGTACGTAAGGCACCTGAAAGCTGCATTAGAAACCCCAAAAGCAAGGGCGCCCCTAGCCTGAAAAGGCTCAAACACCATTTTGTCAAAAGTCCAACTCTCATCTAGATGCCCTACTTTGACCTCTAATATCGGGAGCTGGGGTGACCTGATTCGCGCACCGTCTATCTCATCGCATAGCTAGGAGAACCTACGAGAGATGTCTCTAGAGGCGACGAAGCAAGAAAACTGCTTCTAAGACCTCAAAGAGAAGGGCACCTTTCCCAAGATGAAATATACGACCAAACTTAGCCATTTTTCGAGCCGTTTTCATTTTACAATATTCTGCAAAGACCTCACACGTACGAGCGTTTTCCAAATGGCTGGGCTCGTTGGATAGCTAGAGTAATTGCGCATAAGTCCCATGAAGACTTTGAAAGCTAATAACCCCATCTAACAGGCCTAAAGGCTAGGCGCCCCTGGCCTACAAAGGCTACAATGTATGTTTTATGTTTTTCCACCCTCTGATTTACGTTCCTGGTAGGATTCCCGCCACAATCTCTCAAAATATCGGATTGACAGGCTAACTAGTGTGCTACGAAACCGGACTAGAGTAGCAAAGATCTCAAGAAGACCTCATCTACAAACTCATCCATCTTAGGGGTCATTTTGAAGGGCGCCCCTGGGCTACAAGGGCGCAGTTTTGCCATTAGAGAACTTTCTGTGATGTGAAGCCTTCTCGTAACCTCATCTTCCAACTTTGACTATTGGAGCTCTGGGTCTCGGATGTCTGCATTTAATAGCTCGTCGAATAGCCAAACTAGACGTGAAGAGATTAAATGCATCAGCAAGCAGGAATTACAAAATTTAGATCTCCTTTAAGAAGGGCGCCCCTAGGCTACAAGGGCGCAAAAGCTGAAAATTGACCATCTTTTGCAATCTGCAATCTCCTGTACCTCAACTTCTGATGTTAGTTGTCGGAGTTCTAAAACTCGGATAACCTCGCAGGATAGCTCATCAGATAACTGGGCTAATTCTGAAGAGATTGACTACATTTACAAACAAAAGCAACAAGATTTGGGCCTTCAAAGAGAAGGGTGCCCCTGAGCTACAGGGGCGCAAATTTGCTTCTGCTTGAGAAATCTTCATAAATTTGATCATTGAAATCTTCGTCTTGGCCACTGAAATGACCATGCAAAGGTATAATCTCATTGTGAAATGCTCCTCCATCATGAAATGCCTCGTTCTGAGTCCCCAATTCAGGTTTTGATCAACAGATACTGCTTTTGACTGACACAACACTGACCAAAGTCCATGCTTGATATTGCCCAAAAACTGTATTTGGCATCATTTTAGCAAGGTTTAGACTCTTTTAAGCAAAATGCCTTGATGAAGCAAAAAATTCAGTTTGGGTACAACAATTTGACTATGTCATTTCCAGGTATGAAAAATGATCTTTTAGCATTGCATGTGAATCTGATATGAATATCTTGTATTAGAAATGCAAAGAGTTAACTTGTATTTGAAAGTGTATTGTTCATTGTAAAAGGATATCACAATCAGATTGAGACTCTAATGTCTTTCCTTCATAGTATGTTGCTTGGCGATCTGGTTTATGTGTTTATTTGCATTCTATTGCATTACTTGGCACAAAACTTGCAATTTTAAACATAAACAAGAAACTTCGAAAGCCACAAGCAATTCACAGGCAGAAATTCAGAGTAGAAAATATCTCAACAAGGGTCGGGATATTACAAGTAACCTAGATTTCCAATACGTTTTTCTTAGCTCAGCAAAAAGTCATTTCACACAATGCCATACCTTGTAAATCTTATGAAACTATGATATAAATCATACAAAAATATCATAAGAGGCAATATTGCATGTATAGAATAAGCATTGAACATATTTCATAGGAAAATTATGTTATCAACTGAATGTTTGTGAAATAACTACTTAATCAACAAATCTCACCAATCCACTTCTTTATAAAACATGTGCAATACCTGGATGGGTTCAACCAAAAGAGCCAAAGATGTCACAAAAGATACCATGTCAGCCCCATTAAAAGCACCACAAGATATAATCCATGATCCTGCCAAGACCAAAATTAATGCTGTTCCTGCATAGGCAACTCCTACAAGTTCTGGAATGAATGTTTTCAATTTCTTTTTGCTGAGATGTGCAATTCGGTCAGCCTCAGCCAATTTTTGAAAACGCCAAAGTTCACAATCTTCAGCATTATGAGCCTTTACAATAATCATAGATGGAAGCACCTGAGCAATTCCAACACATGATACTAAGTTAATAGCACGTGCACCAATAAAATATATAAAATTCAGAACAAATGCATCACTGAAATGGATCACGTTCTAAAATTGTTTACAATTGCTCTATTGTTTGATTATCATTATAAGGTATATTCAACATGTGATAAGCATGCTAAAAGAAATAGTTTTAGTAATTCAAAAAAAGAAAATCTCATGGCAATTTTGCACTTCTCAGGTTAATAAAAATCACCAAGATCCATCACCTCATTTAAGAATGAAGAAATCCGGGCAATGCTGTCCTGCCCTTTCCTAGATATATGACGGAGCTTTTCCCCAAGAAAGGCAACAAAAAGAGACATACAGGGAATAACCTGTGCCACTCCACAAATCCAGTTAACTCAGAACTGCTTAGGTTGGTAAGTAGTGTGAAAGGATAACAGCTTGGGAACCTTGTAGTGGAAACTAATCAACAGATTGGGTGAATTTTGAAATAACACATACAAGTACAATAATTGAATGATTGCCTCACCGAGATTGTTGCCAAAGAAAGAATGGGACTGAGAGAAAACATGCGGAATCCCATTGTAGTTAGCTGAAGTGTACTTGGAACTAGAGTCTGGATACACAAAATCAAAAAATTAAAATGAATTTTTGAACAGCTTAGAAAACTAAAGAAAATTAGAGACCTTAACCATATGTAAAAAGACTTTGGTTTCTATGCAGTAAAATAATATCATTTCAATGACAAAGACATTACAGTAAAATAATTTCATTAAGACATTCAAAATGCAATGGCAGTTAAATTAAGTCTAGTAAGCAGTTAAGTTTACACACATTAGACCAACCACACATGCTTGTATTTTCTGCCTACAGAAAACCAGCAAGCTCAAGCTTTATGCTCTTTCAGGAAGTGCGAGTAGTGGGCATAGTGCAGCCAGAACAAACATAGTGGTCAGTACAGATCAGATATTGATCAAAACCTATTCATTCCAACGATTTGGATAGGTGGGTTCACTTCCACTGAGTATGCTTCATAGTCTAAAAAGAGCTTCAGGTCATGCCCACTTCCAATCCTTGTCACTGGTATAAGACAAACAACTCATGCTGCATCTTAACAAAGCTTAAATCTAATCAAATCTGCAGAAGACTGTAACATGAATATCTAAATATATCACTGCATGGAAGGCATTAATTATTCATATAAAAAACTGTCTAGTAAGTAAAAATAACAAAATCGTGCCTTTGTTCCATAAGAAATCATTCTGTAATCCTCCAATATCAATGTTGATTGCCTTTATAAGTTATAATCAAAATGACAGTTCAACTTACAACCCTGAGGGCAATAGTAGCATGGGATGGTAGCAATAAATGTTGATGTGAATGTGAGGAGAGTGTGCAATAGCAACACGAAGACTTGCAATGTAGGCAATAGATTAGTTTAGAAGCTTTTGACTACAGGGAAAATTGACTTGGTGATTGGGGCAGTAGATCTTGTGAGGTTGGCTTTCCTAAATGAGTAGCTAAAAATCATTTCCATGGAAGCATTTGTCTTTAGATGGTAATTTTATTCGTATGATGTGATTTGCTTGAGTTTATCAAATAAAAATGTTTGGTGCCATATTTGAAGGTGTTCAAAAATGCCATGTTTGTTATAAACATCACCCAATGAATTTCCAAATAGTTTAATCTCAAAACCTTGGTAAATAAACTCGTTCTCAACACTCTTTTAATTCCAAATGAGTGAAAAATAAGGTTGGCTAAGACAAGCCTGGAGCTATACCCCAACCTTAGTAAAGTATTGTAATGTCCCCATTTTGGCCATACGCTCTTCTTTGACTGATAGCCTATTTCCGGAAATCCGTAGGTTGATCAAAAGTGAAATTAGGGTTTCCTTGTTTGGAGGTTTGTGGCATTTCTAGGTATTTACTATTTTTAGTAAATACTAATTTTGGCAGTGGTTGATTTAACGAAACTTTCATTAAGTCTTGCTTCTAGCTCAGTTCTGCTTTTTGTTGGTTTTGAGGTAAACTTACTATTTTGGCAGTGGCTATTTTTAGTAAGTCTAATTTTGGCAGTGGCATCATCAGCAGTTCAACTCAAGTCATCTTGTTATCCATCAGTCTTAGTTTGGCTTTGGGTTTGGTTTTCTCCTTGAATTTGAGTTCAGACTTAGTCAGTTTTTCATGTCTTGAAGTTGTACCCCATGCCTAGGCTTGATGACTTCATGTTGTTTTAAAGAGGGGACATTAAGGGGTCAAGTGAGCATTTAATTATTTAATAAATGCTTTATTGTTGCAATATGGAAATGGACGCCTAAAGGGGAAGTTGAATAATATTTTATTATTTCAAAAAGTAAAAGGCAAAAAGGTGGCGTCCTTTTGGAAGTTGAAGTGATTCAACTTCTTGGAATTTGAAGAGTTCTTGTTGCTTCATTTGCCAACAAAAGCTTATATATTGCTGTTGTTTGAAGAGCTGATGATCCAATGTTTATGCTAATGTTATGCTGTCAAAATGACAACTTGTTTAATACTTCGAGGGATGCTTACCTCCTAGTTCCAATCCAATTTCGTGTTTGAAAGACAACACCTAGTTGGTCTTATTGCTGCTTCTCAATCAGACTAGCAGATTGTGCTTCAAAGTTGGTGAATTTTGGTGAGAATTTCAGTTTTAATGTTGCTGATGTATACACAGCTGAAGGTGTTTTTCATTTACAGCTTTTGATGTGAATTTATTTTGGTTATGGGTATTTGATCCTTGCAATTCTATGCTAATAGCGATCATATTTGGAGAATTTCAGAATTTAATTCCAAGTATTTGATTTTTAGCAAGAGAAATCGCCCCTCTTGAGGGCCGTACCATCTTGAGAGTGCTTTGGGATTCGTGCAAAATAATATCATGAGTTTTGATGCAGTTTTGTGGTTTGAGTTTGGGCGCCTATCCTCCAAAGAGACTTTGCATTTCGTTTCATTCAATTCAGAGGTATATTGAAGGAGTTGTGATCATTTTTATGAGTTTGTTGTTTGCTGATAGACATTTCCAGATTGCAGATTTTTATATCAGACTTGTTAGTTTTTGATATAATGCTGGTTTGAGCTTCAATTCTTCATCTTATATCATTGTAAATGTTAGAGGAAGTGATACTCTAACTGTTTAATGTTCTTGGAAGATTATCTATTCTATTTGCAGCTGTTCTTATTCTTTGTAAAGCTAGTTAGTAGTACTAACAGCTCTTCCTTTACTTGCTGCAATTTTATATCTGTTTTACACTCCCACAATTGAGTGGTTGAGTTTTAGAATAAACTTATATCTTGTTTGTCTTTTGCCCCCACTGTTTGGTGGTAGTGAGGAAATGCTTTTCATGGCTGGTTATCCGCCTATCAGTTTCTAGTTTTCAAATTCAACACTCCGTCATATGTTAGCACCTGGCCCTCAGTGGGATCTTGAGTGCACATTCTTGACGTTGAGTAGTTTTCATTTCAAGATTTCTATTTGGAGCTAACGCTAACCGAGTTGATTAAGTGCTGGTTATGTGTGTTAATTCATCGAAAAAAAAATTGGTTAGCATATTTCAGTGGTATCAGAGCCAAGATCTTGCCATCCTGTGAATAAGACAGAGTCAATTGACAGATGAGTGATAGAGAAATCAAATTCTTCACCTAAGTTCAGTTTAGCTTTCAGAAGTTCTTAAAATGTTGCATTTTCTAAGGTCCAGGAATCGTGAGAAGTCAGATTTGATTGTGGCTTCGGAAGAATGTCAGTTCAAGAGGCAATGCGAACATGAGGCTGCCATACTCCGTAAACAATATCAGAGCATGACAGATGAGTTTAAGAACGATGTTTCATTTGACACGTTTTTGAATTGTGCGGTGATTCATGACCCTGGAAAGTTGGCTATGGTCAACTACATCAAAAAAATGATTAAAGAGGAAGTAGAAATTGCCATGGTTGAAGAATCAAGGAAGGAAGAAGCAAAAGGATCTATTTGTGGTTTGCAGCCCACAAGTAAGCAAATTGAAGAGAAAAATCAGTCAATTAGTGTTGAAGAAGACACAAGCAAGGTGCACATTTTGGTTCAAAATGAAAGTGGGCTTGATGAAGATACCTTGGCAAATGAGGAGATTAAGTTAGAGTCCCAAAATACATCCCTAGACTTGCATGGGATGGGAAATAATGAAGATTATTATGGTAAGAAGATCATTACAACAGTCTTGAGTCCTAATAAGGATTCAAGCAATGAAGATCTCGAGACAAATGGCTTCTCAAAAGATGCTGGTGGAACAGATGTGTGGGATAAGTACGTTGAAGAAGAGCAAGATGAAGCAAATACTAATGGTGTCTTTGAACCAGCCTATGACCATTACGAAAGTGAGGTTGTTGATGGTGATTCCGATGTGTTTTTATCTCCTCTTGTTGAAGATTTAGTGAAGGATAATTCTCTACTTTATGCTGAGCCAATTCCATATGAAGAATTATTGACAAGTGTCCAAGAAGACTTTTTTGGTATGTATGTGGGCACTAATGATAAAATCAGCAACACATCTACTCAAGATAATTTCATTGAAGAAAAGAATGACAAAATATTCAAAGCAACCAGCTTTGATGATTCTTTAATCCGATATAATGCTAGTGACTTGAGTGGTAGTGGGTTTGATTATCAAACTACATATGTGTAGAAAGTTATAGATGAAGATTTCAGTTCAAGTGGGTTGAGGAGTGACTCATTCAAAGAGTCAACAGTTCAAGAGGAGCATGATGATCTCTTTCCTATTGATCATTGCAATCAAACCTTTCACATTTGGGATCCGGGCGCGATGTCACCAAGGTATGATAAAGAACCGGAGTGGGATAAATTCCCCTTTGATCCTGATGAAGTTCAAAAATCAGTTTGCAATGCAAGTAATGAAGTGATCTTTGGAGGAGAAGTTGCAGCAATGGCTAATGAGAACGTGATTTCTTATGTTGAAGAGAAGAATGTTTTAAAATCAGCAAATGATTTGGATGCCTTTCAAAATTACGCACAAGAAGAGTATGAGAACTTGAAAGGTCAAGATAGAGGTACTAATTTGTTTGAAGAAGTTGTTGACAAGCCTTCGATTCAGGAGATATGCAGTGATAAGATTAGAAAGGAGGCTGATTTTGAAAATCATGTCAAGGAAAACAAATCAGAAAAATTGATGTTTGATGAGCATAGCTTCTTTGCTGATTGGGATCAAGGGCCTAAAGAGCTGCAAGTTTTGAAGGATAATTTATTGGTTTCAGAAGAGAAGATTGTTAAAGTGTTATCAAAATTTGATAGCACATATCACTTCATTGCGGAACTTTGCTGGAAGTTTCAATTTGAAGAGAAACTAAATGGAGTTAAAGATGGAGACTCTCTTTCCAAGATGCAATCTATCAAAGAGGCATTGGAATCCATAAAGTCAGATTATTTGCATTTGCTCTCAGATAGGGATAATGCTATTAAGTTTGCAGAGGAGACCTATGATGCCTACCAAGAGAAGGAGGAAGAGATGGATAGGCTTTGCCTTGATTTTACCTTAGCTCATCATTCTTTATACAAAGCAGAAAATCATTCATCTATTGCAGCTACCCTTAAGGAACAAGAAGTTAATACAAGGATTATGGAGATCAAACAAATAGTTGAAGGAATAAATGAACTCCATAATGATGAAACATTGCGTAATGCCAAGATGATCCCATATGTTGATGGTGATTGGAAAGTACATCAAGAGTGTGAACTCTTGAGTTGGGAAGAGACTTTGCCACAAGAAGGAATGGTTTGCAGCTATGCGATAGATGTTTTAACGGATAATGAATGTAGTATTCAGCATGCTACACTTTGTGGGTCGGCAACTAATGGTGAGCATCCACAAGTTGAAAAAGATGAGTTTGAATTCTATGAAGACACCAACGAAAGGGATGAAGATAATATTTTTGAGAACAACAGTCCATTATCTTCACATGATTTGGATAATCATAAGGTGATAGATATTTTCTATGAAAGTGTGCCATGTTTTGTGAGTAGTAATCATCAAGGGCATTTTGATAATGAAAGCAGAAGTGGGATCAAGGATGAAGTATTCACATGGAAAGTGTGGACTCAAGGAGATTTCTTCAACATTGGCTTAAAGGTGTCAATAAAACAAGTCTTGGTAGTTGCTGGTCACTCCATTGCAGCAACAAAGAGTGAAGATTCCAAACTTATTACTCATGAAGTTTGGGAGAAAGTTGAACCTAAACAGGCAATTCACCTTCTTAACAATCTATCTCTTGGGTTGAGTGATGTTTTGGCTCACCCTAGTCCTTTGGGGAAATGGGAATTATGGACAACATTTGTTCTGTGCTCCATTGATGTTGATGTTTTCATGGATGGGCTACATGGGTTTATCAAAGAAGACACTAACTTCTTGAGTTTGCAAATTGCTTTGATTAACACTTGGAGAACTGTGGTGTTCTCTTTTTGGTGCATTGGGGAACATTTCCAGTTGGGTATCCATGCTTGGGATCCTCAACATGGCTTGATGGAGATTGTTACAAGTGGAAAGAGGAATCATTGGAGAGATACGGGTTCAATTTTCAGATTCTTTGATGCTGTCCCCATCCTTATTAACCATTCGATGGTTCTTTTTGCACATCGACCGATGGATTGGGAAGATATATTGAACAAAGGATGTTTTTATTTTGGGTTGGAGTTCCTTGAGAGGATGTGTCCAGCCTTGGGCATGAGTTGTTGTGATATTATAGATGCTAATTTCCAGTTTTGCAGCAATCCTACAACCCCTTGCATGCTGATTTTCCTAAAATCAGACTTTGAGTGGTTCATTTCAGTTTTCATAGGCAGCTGGTACATTCATTTTTCCTCTTCACAACCTCTTTTTAGTGATGATTTTTGGCTTCAAAAGTGGGTAATAATGTTTCATAGTGATTCAGATCAGTATTGGATGGTGTTCAAGTTATGTTCTAGTGGCTTTCTTTGTACAATCTCTTGCACTAGTATTTGGGGCAGCGAACCTTTGCTTGATTTGGTTCAACTTTTTGAGACTTTGGGGGAGAGATTGGTGGAAGTTTTCAGAGTTTTTCTTGAATATGTCAGAATTACTCAGAGGAGGCATTATACATCCTTAAGGAGCTTTGAGGATGCAGTTGCTATGACTTGGCAAAGAGCTGTTTTTTCCTTTGCAAATAGCTATGATGGAATCACATTTGCTGTTGTGATTTGGTTTGATGCTTTGAGGAGTGATGTTGATGAGAATATTTTTGAGTTGTTTAGATTATTCTTCTTTGTTCTCAGAATGGTGATTGACATTGACATTGCAGATGTTAATTCCTCAGAGTTTATTGAGCATGAGACGCTGCTAGATTTTGATTCAATTCCTTCTATGTTGTTCGACTTGAATTTCAGGCATGTTATCACTTTGAGGTTGCAAGGATGGTTAGTGCAGTTTTGGTGCAATGATTTCATTTGTATGATCAGAGTAGAGCAGCATCAGCATGGTGGGGTTTTTCAGAGATGGACATGGGACCCCGGGATCCTATATGTTTGGTGGGATCAGTTTGGAGTGTTGTGGCATTGCTTGAGGACAAGCAATTTTGGGAAGGGCGGACTGTAATGTCCCCATTTTGGCCATACGCTCTTCTTTGACTGATAGCCTATTTCCGGAAATCCGTAGGTTGATCAAAAGTGAAATTAGGGTTTCCTTGTTTGGAGGTTTGTGGCATTTCTAGGTATTTACTATTTTTAGTAAATACTAATTTTGCAGTGGTTTAGTTCGGCTTTCATTAAGTTTCATTTCGTTCTCTTTTTTGGTTTTTGGAGTTATTTTTTAAAGTCTAATTTGGCGTGCATCATCTTCAACTCTCAAGTCATCTTGTTATCCATCAGTCTGGCTTTGGGTTTGGTTTTCTCCTTGTGAGTTTGGACTTAGTCAATTTTCATGTCTTGAAGTTGTACCCCATGCCTAGGCTTGATGACTTCAAGTTGTTTTAAAGAAGGGGACATAAAGGGGTCAAGTGAGCATTTAATTATTTAATAAATGCTTTATTGTTGCAATATGAAATGGATGCCTAAAGGGGAAGTTGAATGATATTTTATTATTTCAAAAGTAAAAGGCAAAAAGGTGGCGTCTTTTGGAAGTTGAAGTGATTCAACTTCTTGGAATTTGAAGAGTTCTTGTTGCTTCATTTGCCAACAAAAGCTTATATATTGCTGTTGTTTGAAGAGCTGATGATCCAATGTTTATGCTAATGTTATGCTGTCAAAATGACAACTTGTTTAATACTTCGAGGGATGCTTACCTCCTAGTTCCAATCCAATTTCGTGTTTGAAAGACAACACCTAGTTGGTCTTATTGCTGCTTCTCAATCAGACTAGCAGATTGTGCTTCAAAGTTGGTGAATTTTGGTGAGAATTTCAGTTTTAATGTTGCTGATGTATACACAGCTGAAGGTGTTTTTCATTTACAGCTTTTGATGTGAATTTATTTTGGTTATGGGTATTTGATCCTTGCAATTCTATGCTAATAGCGATCATATTTGGAGAATTTCAGAATTTAATTCCAAGTATTTGATTTTTAGCAAGAGAAATCGCCCCTCTTGAGGGCCGTACCATCTTGAGAGTGCTTTGGGATTCGTGCAAAATAATATCATGAGTTTTGATGCAGTTTTGTGGTTTGAGTTTGGGCGCCTATCCTCCAAAGAGACTTTGCATTTCGTTTCATTCAATTCAGAGGTATATTGAAGGAGTTGTGATCATTTTTATGAGTTTGCTGTTTGCTGATAGACATTTCCAGATTGCAGATTTTTATATCAGACTTGTTAGTTTTTGATATAATGCTGGTTTGAGCTTCAATTCTTCATCTTATATCATTGTAAATGTTAGAGGAAGTGATACTCTAACTGTTTAATGTTCTTGGAAGATTATCTATTCTATTTGCAGCTGTTCTTATTCTTTGTAAAGCTAGTTAGTAGTACTAACAGCTCTTCCTTTACTTGCTGCAATTTTATATCTGTTTTACACTCCCACAATTGAGTGGTTGAGTTTTAGAATAAACTTATATCTTGTTTGTAATTTCCCCCCACGTTATAAGTGGTTGTGTGGACAGTATTCCCCCCACGTTAATAAGTGGAAGAGTGGATTTAAAGGCTGGCTTGCTGCCTAATAATTGTTGTAAACTCACCCACTGAATAAGTGGAGTATTCCCACCACTCTGTGGATGCCCGCCGCAGCGGATGAATTGTTTTAATTTTAATCTTTTCCCCCCACTGTTTGGTGGTAGTGAGGAAATGCTTTTCATGGCTGGTTATCCACCTATCAGTTTCTAGTTTTCAAATTCAACACTCTATCATATGTTAGCACCTCGCCCTCAGTGGGATCTTGAGTGCACATTCTTGACGTTGAGTAGTTTTCATTTCAAGTTCAGATTTCTATTTGGAGCTAACGCTAACCGAGTTGATTAAGTGCTGGTTATGTGTGTTAATTCATCGAAAAAAAAATTGGTTAGCATATTTCAAGTATCTACAAGGATCTACTAATGTAGGAGCATCCTAGGGGTCAAGCAATCTTGCATCAAAGTGTCACGCAATGAGTGATTATGAATTCCAAAGGCACTCAATGGTTGCTTATGTTCATGCACAATCTTTCCTTAACACACACATCTACTAAATGTTTATGTGCACTTCTACTTTGTTTCAAAATTTGTAGAAGTCGTCAAGCAAAAACTTTCTCACCTCAAGTAGACTTTTTAAGCAAATGTATTATCGAGCAGACTTTGATTGCACACTACCTAAAGAGCTAGTATTTTCAACATCCACAAGTGGGTAATTCTAATAAGGCCACCAATTGTTGTTTACTCTTATCTGATGGCCAAAATTGATTGAAAGCTCACTTGGCAACAAAAGACCCATAGACACAATCTACACATCAGCTAAGTGTTAGTTAATGCTCACTTCTTATAGTGGCAATTACACACAAAGTTGACAACATGCCATGTCCCCGAAATTGTAACACCAAATATGAAACATTGAAATAAAGATAACAAAATATATATTAAAAATATAAAAAGCAATATTAGCAATTTAATATTATTACCATTATAATTATCATAAAATAATATTATAATTATAATTGTCAAACATTAAAATAAATATTAACAATACAAAATAAATATTAACAATTTGATATTATAATTATAATTTTTATAATATAATAATATAAAAGATACATATGAAAATAAAACATATATATATAAAGCTAATATAAATTTATAAATATAAAACACATAATATATAAAAGACCAAAAAAAGTCTTATCCATATAAGACAAAATGGAGTGATCTCTTTAATAAGACAAAATCCTTAATTAAAATAAGATTATGAAGTGAAACGAACTCATGTTCAAGTCATGCGATTAAAAATAAAGAGAAGATGGTACGACTTTTAAAGGGCAGCAATCTGTTTTAGATGATAGCAATTATCATGAACACAAGGAAAGGTGCGGCTGTTGTGAAGGGCTGCATTAGAGGCAGCAAATGGCTTTATTAATAGACACATCCATTCAAAGAGACACATCTCTCATAAAGACACATCCCTTGGAAAAATAATATGGTATAAATAGAAGTCACTGTAAGAACCAAAGGGGGGGGGATTCAATGAAAAATATGTGAATATAAGAGCAGACTTGAAAAGAATAAATCAGACAGAATCTGGAAAAGCAGCAGTTGGGAAAGAAAAATAAAATATATTGTCAAGAATATATTTGAGCAGTAAATTTGAATATAATTATAAATATATATATATATATATATATATATATATATATATATGTGCATGTGATATATATATATCATTATTTCGATTGTGCAATAATGATGCTTGCAACAATTATTGAGTCTTATAAGTACTTATGATTCTTGAATATAAATGTGGATAGATTGTATATATATCTATTTATGAATTGTCCTCATCCTATGATCAATCAAATATAAGGTTGAAGGAGGCAAGTTAGGAGGATGCTTTTTACAGGCCTCCCATGCTAAGTACGCCACTCCGAGGGTGGAATAGTCTTGGTCGGACGTTCCTGCAGCTTGGGACCAAGAGGTGGGTAGTCTTGGTCGGATGCTTGTGCTCTTGGGCTTAAATGGGTTGAGTAGTTTGCAGGCAACCCTTTCAAGACTTTCCTATCAAGCCAAACTATGATTGATTGTTAGGATGGATCCAAGGAACCTCAATCATAAGGAGGATGGATAAGATAGCAAGGATAGGAAACACAGATGCAAGATGTCCATCGGTTAGGCCACCTCATGAGGGTTGTCTAAGTGCACCTCATGAGGGCCAAGCGGTAAGTAGTCTTGGTTGGACACTCATGCTCTTGGGCTTAGATGGATAGCTTCGGACGGGCTTATCTTGCTTCTCATCCAAGTCCTGTTATGATTAAAGTTTCCACTATGCATTATGAATAGTGGTAGTTTAGATAGTCTTGGAATAATTATGTATCTTATATTGATAAGATGTTTATTATGTTTTGATCACATGAATTATATTTTCAATATTATCTAACATGATTGTAGGGCCTAAAACCAAGATCTATCTAGTTTCAAGCATTTAGTTGATAAGTTGTAACCCTAACTACATCAAATTTGTGAATCTAGAGCAAAATTTAGGGTAATCCCAAAAAGGGGACATTACACAATATTTAGTATAACTGATTCTAACTATTCATTTTGTTGATGAAGGCCAAGAGTCATGTGTGATCTATTATATAAGCATGGACTTTCTTCTCATGTGCAATCCATTATATAAACATGGAATTTCAAGAAGAATAGGTTCAATTTTTGGTAGATTGAGTTTGGAGAGCAAAAAAAAAGATTTGTATAGAGAACCAATGAGGGCATATCTACATTTGCAATTTGGGTAGATTGTAAAGCAAAGAGTCTCTACTTATGTTGAATGTTTCTCATTATGTTGGGTACCTAAGATTGGTGGGTTCCAAATTTTGGAGTTTGCCATAGTTATATAATTCTTTTGTAAATTAATAAAAATATTGTATGTTTTTTAATCTCCATATTTCTTCCTATTGTTTCTATTGCATGCTCTATGCATTTGTCAATTGGTTGCTCAGTTGACTCACTTATGGTACTACATTAATTGGTAACAAAGCAAGTCATCTAAGTCCTAAGAGGAGAGCATGTGAGTGTAACATAACAATAAGGACATTTTGTGCAAGTGTCACATTGCAAGTAGTCTAGAGAGCAATGGCCCACATAGTTGGAAGAGTAGGTAAGAGAAACAACCAAGCATGTATAGAGTACCCAATTTGTGGCCTCTTGCAACCACCAAGGCTCCTTTGGTCACCTTTCAAGTGTTTGAAGAAAATGTGATGCTACATCCTTGAGCATCAAGCTATCCCACAGAAATCAAATTTCTCTTGAGCTTGGGAACATGTCTCACATCCTGCAATAGCCATTTGTTTCCATTTTTTAATGTCAACATTAGGTCACCTTTTCCAACAATATCACATGGTTCATTGTCACCAAGGTAAACTCTACCAAGTTTGCATTCTTGATAGTTATTGAAAGCTTCCTGACATGGAATTGCATGAAAGGAGGCACTGGAGTTCAATACCCACGAGCCAGCTATAGTTTCGCTTGTTGATAAGACCAAAGCACCTTCATCTTGTTCATATGTGGTGTTAACTTCGTTGTCCTCTGACTAATTTTGTACCTTTTTGTATGACCAACAATTCTTCTTGGTGTGACCTTTACCAAAAAACCAACAACCTCCATTTCTTCTCCTTGACTTAGATCTTCTTGCAGATTTTGATCTCCTTCGATTATTACTTCTACCTCTGATCCAGGTGGATCTCGAAGACCTCAAAAATTCAACCGGCTCAAAATCTCCCGGAACTAGAATCAATGCATAGAGCACAGCGATACGATCTTGACGCAACTTGAAGCGCGTCAAAAGGAGTCCATTTGCTTGAGATATGCTCAATCAAAGTTCAGCAAAGGCTGAGGGTGCTAGATGGTTGACCAAAAAATTGATTGTTGCCAAATCAGGCAAAAGCGGTCTCAAACTGGAGAGCTTGCGAAGACAAACCCGACGCAACTTGTTTCACGTAAAATGGAGTCCGTATGAGCAAAATAGAGCCAGTCAAATGATGATGTCAGCATGTGACATGGCAATTGACTAGATGGTGACATGGAATTGCAGGTGATGTGGCAAAAATCTCACAAAATTCACATACACCATGCTTTATTTTTGAAAGAAAAATAAAGTGTGGAGGCTTATTTTATCTCACAAAAATCCATTTAGTGGGATCAGATTTTGTGGGATTAGTGGATTTGGTGGGATTAAAACAAAATCTCATAAAAATAAAAATAAACAAAGATTAACCCCTTTAATAAATGAATAAGCCCAAATTTATAACCTTTAATGGTTATTAAATAAACAAATAAAAACAAATACCCGAAACAATATAGCCCGTAAATGGAGAAATGACAAGGGCAATATAAACAAATTAAAAATGGGTTTTAAAAGGGTTGTTATTATTTTTTGTAAACAAAGGGTATTTGTTGGTAATTTGTTATTTTATTTAATATGGTGGTTTTTGGCCTTTTTAGCCAAATTTATGTATAAAAGGGAAGTGTGTGTGTGTGAGTTATTCATTCAGAAGTTCAGGAGAGTTTTGAGAACTAAGTGGTCTCTTGTGAGGAAATGGAGAGATAAAAACTTAGTGAGTCTTTTGAGAGAATTATGAGTAGTCTCTTAGAAGAATAGGAAGAGATAAAAACTCATTATTTTTCTTTGAGAGATTTTGTACGACTTTAAGTCATTTGTAAAGGCTAGATGCCTATTGTATTCATGAACTCTTATTGAGAGAGAGTGAGTTGCAATTTCATTGCTTAGCATTGTAAAGGTGACAAAGGAGTTAGGCACAAACATGTTGCCAAATAGATCTTGTCATTGCAGTGTGGAAATGGGAAGAGCTTGAAGTGAGACAATCTTCCTTGGTAGCAGATTGTAACTTAGAGAAAAACCATGGTGATGTAAAAGCAACTGCATCATAATAATGGCAATGATCGTGCATATTTGCGGATCCGGAGACGTAGCCAGAATCTAGTGAACTCCGTTATCAAATCTTCTCTCTCTTTTCTTGGTGCATGATTTTGTCAGCTTCTTTATTTTCCTACATTTTATGTGTTTATTTGCTCAATTCACAAGCATCATCAGTTTCAATCTTAAATTAAATTTGCATCTTGGTGAATCTAACAATTGTTAAGTGATTCATAGTAAGGAGTTTACAGATCAAGTTTGGTATCAGAGCTAGTTTGACAAGTTGCAGGTTGTGGAATACTTGGAGCAAATTCAAGCAGTGAGGCAAGATGTCATCACATAAGGAGAACTAACTTCCTTCTTTTGTTTTTGATGCAGAATTCTATAAGGCCTTCATGGCGATGAAAGCCAAGGTTGATGTAATGTATGAGGAATGGAAGTCTCAAAAAGAAGGATTGTTGAAGAAAGTCGAAGATGCAGACCCAGTGAAAGTTCCTCATTCTTCTCATTCTCTTCCTTGTTCTCTTGGTGATACTTAGAAACAATCTCAAAGTGTTGGATTGAGGTTGTTAACCAGGATGGGCTATGAAGGAAAGCGCCTTGGAAGTCATGGACAAGGCATGGTTGAACCTGTGAAGGTGGAATCTAGACCTCACTATGCAGGATCGAGGTATGGTGAAGAAGAATGCTCCAAGGCAATGGACGCAAGGAATTCTACAAAAGAAGAACCATCTCAAGAACAATCTGAGAGAGTTGCGTATCAAAAAAAGAACAATCTGAGAGAGGCAATGACACATCACCTTCAGGCAATGGTGACACATACAAGATGTCCAAGAGAAGAACGAACATAGATTCTTCTCGGAATGCATGCACCAAGGGTGACCATCAGAGGTATAATAAGCCTAATTATTCCAATGTTCACTTTGATTATAAGAAGGTTGACAACATAGAAAGTTTGTGGTTTAGAAAACCATGCACATTTTGTGGGTTGAATAACCATAGTGTTGCCAAGTGTTGGGAAAGAATGGCTTTGTATAGGAAGGTAGAGTCAACCAGGAAAGGGACATTGCATGAAGACCCATCTCCAAATTGGAAGAAAGAGAAGGGAAAGAAAGGCTGGATGTTGAAAACGCCTTGCGCTTATTGCAACAAAGGTGGACATCAGGAAGCTAACTGTTGGAAGCTTCATCTGGAGCTTCATCCAAAGAAGGACAAGAAGATTGCAGTTGATTCTCCATTGGTGAACACAAGGCAAATGAAGAGGTTCATGTATGTGAGAAAAGTCTCTTCTCTCATGTATGCAAAGGTGGAAAAAGCAAGTGATTTGAAGCATGAAAATGAAGTACTTGCTTGTAAACCTAACTATCATGTGTTTCAGGGATCATCAGCGCTGCAACATGAACATTTGTCGTGGGAACTTGTGAAGAGGATTAGAAGTATTGTTAGCTCATTATCATTAATATCCTTGTATTTGTTAATGTTGCTAATGTTTTGTACATGGATAGTAGCTGTGGTAATGAATGCAGAAGGATGTGAGAAAATGCAAATGGGTAGCAATATGTTTATGATTATCATAATTGTTGTACAACTTTTTGATGAAGCAGGTGCACAATTAGGGTGGACAGATACTGTACAAGTGGGAAGGTGTTTTTCTCACGTCGTGTCTGATTAAGAACCTTTGGAGGTCCAAAAGTTCCTTAGTGGGGAGGAATGATCCAGGTGGATCTCGAAGACCTCAAAAATTCAACCGGCTCAAAATCTCCCGGAACTAGCATCAATGCATAGAGCACAACAATACGATCTTGACGCAACTTGAAGCGCATCAAAAGGAGTCCATTTGCTTGAGATATGCTTGATCAAAGTTCAGCAAAGGCCAAGGGTGCTAGATGGTTGACCAAAAAATTGATTGTTGCCAAATCAGGTGAAAGCAGTCTCAAACTGGAGAGCTCACGAAGACGAACCCAACGCAACTTGTTTCATGTAAAGGTGACGAAGGAGTTAGGCACGAACATGTTGCCAAATAGATCCAATCATTGCAGTGTGGAAGTGGGAAGAGCCTGAAGTGAGACAATCTTCCTTGGTACCAGATTGTAACTCAGAGAAAGACCATGGTGATGTAAAAGCAGTTGCATCATAATAATGGCAATGATCGTGCATATTTGCGGATCCGGAGACGTAGCCAGAGTCTGGTGAACTCCATTATCAAATCTTCTCTCTCTTTTCTTGGTGCATGATTTTGTCAACTTCTTTGTTTTCCTGCATTTTGAAATATTCCAAACCAATTTTTTTCAATTTTTTATTACAATAAGCAATGCAACACACATCAGTTAGGGTTAGCACTTAAACCAAAACGATGCGGAATTCAACTCTAACCAAGGATGTACACCAAGATCCCAAGTTGGGCAAGGTGTGAGCATATGGTCAAAGGATCTCAATGCAAGGCTGATAAAAGAACTCTAACCAAGAATGCGCCGGATGACAACGAGCATATGGTCAAAGGATCCCTACCAACTACAATGCTGAAAGTAACTCAACACCAAAAATGTGCTTTCCAACCCAAGGTGGGAATGGAGCTACCATATGGCAAAGATTCTAATGAGCTACAATGCAATATTCAAAATAAGATAGGCGGCAAGCCAGCCTCTTCCACTTATTCAGTGGGAAATACAATAAAGTAAAGAGCAGAATAAAGAATGCTAACAATACTACTGTTCAGCTTACAATAATTAGAGAGCGCCTGCCAATAACATAGAATAAGATAGCCTAACAATGCTGCAGCAATATAGAAGACTTCCCCTTGCTTATCAATTATGCTAAGACCAATAACTCCTCTCAATGGACCAATCTTGATATTCTGATTTGTGACAGACCTGCACTTAAAATACTCAATCAGCAACACAAGGAGCCACTAAATTACTCAATACTCAACCAAATGACCTCAAATATGATGCAATGGCTTCCTATGAAGAGGGCAACCAAGCTGCATACAAGAAACCACACTCAAACCCAAGTAATAATTTAACACACTTCCCAATGCACTCCAAAGAGGGGCGGCCATGCAAGTAGGGCAATTTTTTTTTATAAATTCAAGTTCTTCACCATAAAATCTGCAAATTAGCACAAAGGGGCGCCCAACCTAGAGAAATGGAAATATGCAACACCCAGAATGAATATATTTTTATTTTCAAACATATGAGTGAAACTACAAATCAGCCATGATATCAGCAACTCCAGATTTTTGTTATGATATGCAAGAAACTGAACTACAATGCAAAACAAATGCTACAAAGCAAACCTCACTACAATATTCTCTCAACTACAACTATCTCACCACTAGTTGCTATCTTTCAAGCAAGAAGCAATGCCAAGGCTAGGAGGCATTCATTCCTCAAAGCAATCCCAGTACCATTCCGACAGAGTAACATTACTGTAGACATAAGATAATGAAAATGAAGAGAAGAGGTCACCTTATAAAGGCACAACAAGGAATCTCCAGAAGCTTCTAAAAGAGGCGCCCAAACTTCAATTTTGAAATAAACCTTTTTCCCTCCAAGAGGTGGCGTCCCCACACAAGCATTATTTTGACCTTTTAAAATATTAAAATATCATCTCCTCCTCAAGTTGGCGTCCAAAACACAAGCTTCATTTTTGACCTTATAAAATATTAAATCACCTCAATGAGGCGTCCACCCATGAAGACCACCTTTTTAGAACAACATGAAGTGATAAAGCTAGGCAAGGGGGGACTTTAAATATAATGTTAAAATATAACAATATTTAAATAAATTGAACTTATCTCTCCAAAATGCATCCCAAGGCCAAAAATGAACAAACCAACCGAACTAGTTGAAGAAGAGAGCCAACTGCACTGAAAACCACAGGACCACTGCCAGAAATAGAATTTACTAAAAATAGTAAATTCCAAAAAGTGCTCGGAACACAAAGCAAATCACACCATTGCGAAGCTCTCTGAAAACCCAGAAGGAATCCGCAAATCAATCACCAAATTACGAGCAACAACAACCTCTGAAATAGGAAACCCTAATTTCACCTTCCGAGTAGCCTACGGGTCTCCAGAATAGGCCAACGGTCAACTGAAATGATCATGCTCGAAAAGGGGACATTACACATTTTATGTGTTTATTAGCTCAATTCACAAGCATCGTCAGTTTCGATCTTAAATTAAATCTGTATCCTGGTGAATCTACTAGTTGTTAAGTGATTCATAGTAAGGAGTTTACAGATCAACCTCTTTCTTGATGTCTCCCTCTATTGCCAAAAATCAAGGCATCACCCAATGAGGTTACTTGATTTTTCCTCATATCTTCGCTAAGGAGAGTACCAACAACATCATCGAATTTGAGTGTATTTTTGCTGGACACCGAATTGTTGATTGCCATCACCACACCTTCCCAGCTATCCAATAGAGAGCATAACAACAAGATGGCTTTGATTTCGTCCTCCAAATTTATGTTCATAGAGATCAATAGGTTGATTAGTGTATTAAATTCGTCAAGGTAATAGGACATGTTACCTCCATCCTTCATTTTCAAATTATACAATTTCTTCATGAGGAAAACTTTGTTCGAAGTGGAAACCCTCTCATACATATCACACAATTTGTCCCACAATCTTTTTGATGTCTTCTCAGCTGAAACATTAAATAGAACATTGTTGGATAAAGAGAGGATAATGGTTGCTCTCGCCTTCTTATAAAATCTCTTCCACTCCTCATCAGTCATCATGTTTGGCTTCTTGGATTTTTCTAGCATGAGTGAGAGGTCTCCTTTAATTAGCAACGATTCAATCTGCATCTTCCACAATCCAAAAAATTTCGTTGAGAATTTTTTGATTCTCCATTTATCTTCTTCTTCCATCTTTCCGTAAATTGTTTCACAAATTCTCAATCAGCTTCTTCATCGAGCTCTGATACCAATTGTTGAATAACAAGTGTGGATAAACAAATTGCAAAAACAAAATTAAAAATACAAGGCTCAAATCAATGAGAACACAAGACACCAGATATATGTGGTTCAGCAATTTGGCTACATCCACGAGAAGCAGGGGAAAAACTCTGTATTAATAATACTGTTTGTTTGTACATACAGCAGCAAGCTTTTTAGCTATGCAAATACAATGATAATTACATTATCCATTTGGTTTTTTAATAGGCCTTTGAATGGAATACCAAGAGGCTGAAAAGAGAAGGGAAAATGAGTGTCTGTCGGACTTCACATAACTAACAATTATTTCAAGAAAATCTTAGAATGAAGTGGATATATTCCTCGTATCTCAATCTGCAACACAACCTTCATGAAAATCTTATTCCTGAATCAAATAGGACAAATTTCTCCTTTGCACTATCTAAACGATTTTGGCTTTCCAATTAGTTTTTTGTTTTTCCCATCCAAATATGTTCTTTTTCTAGATCATCCGAAATAATCTTCTTGCTTAAAGACAAGCTCTCCATGGGCATTGGTACCTAACAAGGATACATAATTAAGTTATTTGATAAGTACTCTATGAAAGATTTACCTTCTATGATGAAACTACACTTTGGGGATCCCACAAACTCTTCTTATTGGGTGGATTTGATGCAGGAGCATCCAAGCGGATTGGCAATCAGCATCAACCAAAAACAAATATATATTTTATTTCATGTTTATTTTTTGCATTTTGGTGTGGGCTGGAGCTTCAAGAGCATCTTTTGTTGTGTTTGAAGGATAAAATCTTCATTTACCAATACTTGGATTTTCATTTCAAAAATTAGAGACAAACAGTGTGTTTAATGTGATTTTTAAATAATTGTATTATTTCAAGGCTTGAAGGGTTTAAGGGGGTCCATTGGGATATTAAATGGAACTTGAAGATAAGAATTAATATTAATTCTATTAATTTGGATTCCTATATAAGTTTCATAAGGCAAGTGATCTTTGACATTCCATTCTTGTCTTATTGGCTGCTTAAAATGGAGGGAAAGATGGTGAATTTTTGAAAAAATAATGAATGACTCTTCAATTACCAAAGGAGCACAACTTGATTTTGTTTTTTCTTCATTTTCAAAAGGCATCTACATCAGCAAGGTGTTTGATATGGTGAAGCAACATTAACAACACATTTTCAAAGCAAAACTATATCTTTATTTCATTCATTGTGAAGGAATTTTAGAGGTCAAGTTGAGGGAAATGAAAGGGCAGATTTTGGTGCTTTCAAGGGGTGTAAGAATATATAAAATACATCCTTCAATGGTGTCAAAAGGCAGCAATCGATGACAGCAAGGTTGAAGAAAGAACTTGCAGGTTGCTCGTGAGAGTTGCATAGGAAAGAGTGCAGGAAATCAGCTTGTGAAGAGAAGAGGAATAGAAGAAGAGAAAGGGATTTTGCGGGTGAGAGCTACTTAGTGAAGAGAAAATTCAGATTTCAAAAGATGAGTGAAGTCAAAAAGGTTTGAAGACGTGAGGATTTGAAGAAAAGCTTGTAAAAATTTCTGAATTTTATTCAATGTTAAATCCTCCATATATGTAATTAATCTTCAGGAATTTTCTTGTATGAATGTGTGTGAACATTGAAATGAAGATATGTTTCAGATTCTTTTTCCATTTATATGTTAATGTGGATTAGATGACATGTTAAGGCTGCAAGATTGGGTAGTTTGATAAAACCCCCCAATCTTGACTGCTTTAGGATTTCTCAATGGCATTCATTGATACCTAACAAAAATACTGATTAAGTTATTTCAAAAGTATTCCATCTATGATGAAACTACTTTTGTGGATCGCATAACCTTTTTTTATTGGGTGGATTGGTAACACCCAATGTCCTCACAATCTTGCAAGGACATCAAAACCTAGGAAGGCACAAAATCAAAACAAGGTAAAGAGATGAAATCCTGTTGTTCCTGCAGAAAGGTCTCATATGCCAAGTAAACATGATGGTTAGTTCGGCACCTTTACCTTATATGCTATTCTTTAATTTGAAAAAACTAAGAAACAGATGACCACCTCAAAATTCAACATGGAACACCTCAATTTTGACAGATACATCCTAAGTTAAATCATTAAAATGTTCACAATCCTCGTTCAGATTCTAATTTGAAGCTCTGAAATCTGATGCCAGTCAATACTTCTTTCAACCTTTATTCGAAGTTTTGCAATCTCTTTAAATTACAGATTGATTATTTTCTGATGTTAAAGAACTTGGTCCAAAAAACTGGAGAGGCAGCTCAATATAGATACTTGAGCAAACTGCAGATACATTGTAGAGGCTATAGAAAAGGGTATAAAAGCGCTATCTCGAAAATCAGTATAGTATTAGGAATCATAATTGTTCACAAAAATCCACTAATTTTCATAATTTTCATATGGGATTAGTACGAGGTATAAATATTCAACAGGCTACTTTTTCCTTATTCCCCTTTAAAATATAATATATTTGTGATTCAAGAAGATTTGCAAACAAGGAATCACCTGATGATCCATAAATGAAATTTCTAAGTTTTTAAAATTTAAATATATAGGTTGTGAATGGGATGATGTATATATAATTCACAAAATTTGTAATTAAAAACATATAAAACCTTAAGGAAATACAAGAACATTTGTAGATGCTTTCTAATTCAAGAATTCAATGTGGAAAAATATTTGATAGAGTTTCTAACCTTCTGAAAATGTAAATTGCTGAATGGGATAAACTCAAATGGTAAAAGCATGGGACGTCTAAAACAGAGTCCCAGGATCAAATCCATATGACACACGATAAATTTTAAATTTTTAGCCTGGATATGATATGAAGCCCATCTCAATGGGTGTGGCCTACCCCACTGGACAAGATCCCAGCGACTTTGACAGAAAAGATACCACTCAGTCATGGCATCTGAGCCAAAGATCAGCCAACAAAGAGAAATTAAAGGCTCATTCTTATCTGATTCTAAAAAATTTGGTCAAGAAAAATGAGACGGATGGTTTGATATTTTCTGTGAATTTCATGAAGAGATACCCCTCAGTTGCAGCATTAAGCCGAAGATCCCCCTGCAAAGGAAAATTACAGATTCATTCTTATTTGATGCTAATTAGTTTGATTTCGAAAAAATAGAGGGATGTTTCCACGCAGATGCTTGAATGGTACTTACATTATAAAAGTTTTTAAAAAGTCGAATCTGGTCTCAAAAATCCGGAGAAACAGTTGAACAGAGATTCTCGAGTGAAGGACTTTCTCGGAAGGAATTCCCTGGATGATTTTTTGCTAGTATTATGAAGCAAAGTTGTTCATAGCAATCAACTAATTTTATTAATTTCCATAACCTGCTGCTTTAAGATTTTCATAAAAAGAAATAAAGAAAAGTCGTACATGGAGAAGTGCATACACAGTATCCGCAGCATCGTTGGCCTCGGCAGTAATCCTGTAAGCAATATCTCCAGCCAAAGCACCTCCTGCTCCTTCAAAATAACTCATATCTCTGTTCAAAACCCTCTCAAAAACATGGCCCCTTATCTCGTATGACACATTAAATGCCGCCTCCCACAACAAAGCCTGCTGAAAATACTGAGCTACCGACCTCAAAACAACGAAAAACATCGCAATTAGAGCCTTCTTCCTCAGATTACACAAGTCCCCTGCCACCAAAAGAGCGGAAAGATCGCCAAATTGTGGAATTGCATAGAACAAGCATCCCACAGCAATAATCGAGCACAACCAGGCTTTCGATATTGGCCTCCACTGTCTCTCAACGAAGGGTTTTATGAATTTATAAGTATGGCTGAAGGGAAATGAAATGCTAATTGCCGCACACTTTGTAATATAGGATTTTGCATAATCCGAAGCAACTGGCCCCAACTGCACACCTGATGAACGAAAAATTGGCTTATCACGACTCGGACCGTTGGAATTTTGGTAGTCTGACAAGTTCTGACCAAATATTGAAGCAGACTTTGTGATATGCACACTGTATAAACTAATAGATAAGCAGTAAATAGGACCGATTAGAAACGAACCTTCAGTACTTTGATAATTTGAGAAATTTTTACTATAGCTGATTGTTCTGCCGCTCCTTGCAGAAATTCGTGTGGTAAAATTTCTCGTACTAAATTCGCATTGCTTCCCCTGGCTGAGCGATCTTTGTTTGCAGTTAAATGATTTTCGATGATCAATCAATGAACCGATCACAGGTGATGAGTAATGAATACGGTTGTTAAGAATTATATTTTCATAATTTGAGAAATTCTGGCTCATACAGGAAACCACAATTTTGTTGCGGTACTGTGCGGAAATGTGTGTAAGGATTTTTCTGTTGGTGATTTGGTATGGCTGTGTGTACGGGAGAGCGTGCAGTGTTCGTTTGCAGTCAAATGATGTCATTGTAATGAAATGAGGGAGATAACAGTGGCATTTACGAGGAAATATACAGATGAAGGCGGCGGGATTCGAAACCCAGAGAGCATGCCAGTTTGCACAAAGACTATATGGGTAAGTACTTATCGGAAGGCGAGAACTTTTCTCCGGATTTTGTGTACTTCCTTTGGGAATTACCTATAATAACATTTCTTAACTAATTATTATTTGTGAGAAATTATATGTACAGTTTTTTTCTTAAATAATTTTTTTTTTTTTTTTTTAAGAATTATTAGATTCATTTCGAAAACGTTCTGGTTGAAATAAGCATTTCAGATTGAGATACGAGACGCTGCGATTGGGAAAGTCGTGATCTCCGCTTCGAAACCTTACGAGAATTTCACCAGATCCTCCTTTTTTAATAGAATAAGGGAACTATCCATTAAATGAAAAAAAGAAATTGTTATTTTGTTGTTTATTTCTTTATGTTATTATTGAGCCATAGTACTGTTAAAATGAATTCTTCAAATTTTTTTTTTTAAATTAGAATTTTATGATTGTCAAATATAATTTAAATCTTTTTAAGTGAATATGTTAAATATTTAATTTTTAAATTTTTAAAATTATTTTTCTTCAATATAATTAAGTAAGAAGTTTGGGGTGTTAAAAAGTAAATTTGGAGGGAAGCTAAATTATTTTTTTAACATTTCTTTTTAAAATGATTTTTTATTTTTGTCTTTATAAAATCATTTCATTAAATCTTTCTAAAATAAATAAATGTTACTTATTTTACTTCTTTTTTTTTTAATGTATGTAATTGTTATTTTTCTATTAAAGAAAATCTCACAAAAATCATAGCTATTTTATAGAATTTGGATTCACACTATTAAAATAACTAGCACTTGCACCGTAAGAAGGTGCAATAGTTACACCACTTATATTTTATATGATTTTGAATAGTTTTCTAATAAAAAATTTCAAGAAAAAAGTTTGCACTGGGTGAAGCCACAATAGTGGTTTACAATTGAAGTGAGGAAAGAAAACTCACAAAAAACGAATGCATGGCAAAAAACTTGATTTTAGGGGTTCATACGAACCTATTGGTTCGACCGAACCAATTAGGGGTTCGGTAGAACCTAGGTTCGGCCAAACCCTCTTAATACTTTCCTGCCAAAAAAGCCATCAAAACCCCTTATAAAGTGGGGTTCGAATGAACCCTAGTTCAAGCGAACCCCTAGTGGTTCGCTCAAACCCCTAGGGGTTCACTCGAACCCCCTTTATTCCTCATCCCCCCTAGGAGAGAAAAAAAAAACTTGAATTTTGGCACTTCAGAGTTCGATTTGAGGATGAAAGTGGAGGAATATTCACAAACCCAACTGGAATCAAATAGTCCTCAGAACGAGCTATCCAACGAATATAATTTTAATATGTTTTGGTTTTATTAAACATAGGTTTTTCATCAAAAATAAAGGTCTCTGTTCTGCACATGTGGAAAAATAGTAGATTATCAAAAAAATAAAAAATGAGTGCACCAGATGCACCAGATATTGAAGTCCTTGATCCAATAGAAAAAAAAATTGAGTTTCAATATATACAAAAAAAGTTATGCGTTATACGGTCACGCTATGTTTGAATTGTAATTGGTTTGACTTTGAAACTTGATTAAAGAAAAAATATTCAATAAAAAACTATCTAACCAAGTGGAAGCACTAGACATTAGAGTTACGAATCTAAATTGAAGAATTGGAATTTTCCTTCATGGAAAAAAAGTTATGCATTATACGATGTGCGTCACTTTTTAAAAATGTTATTTTTTGAAAAAAAACTAGTTTTCATGGGAGATGGAAAAAGAAGTGGAATCTGATTTCAAAAATTTTGAAAAAAATATTTTTAGAATCTACAGACAAAATGTGATGAGACTCTAGTTTGCATCATCTTCAAATTCTTCACGGTTTAGCCACTATAGGTGCCCGAGTGTGAAGATTTAGTTTAAAAAAATAATTTTAGTGTCTAGTTTGGCCAAAAATTGTAAACCACTATTGTGGGATCACCCCACTCAACACATATAATTCCAATTAAAAACATAATTTTCTCAATATCCTTAACTTGAAAGTTGTACTTTAAACTTCAAGCACTACGCTTACGCATTAGTGCAATACTATATACGCATATGCTTTGAATCTAAACTTAGTTGTAAAATTTGGCTTTCATATCTGGTTGAGCATTTGAACATAATAACATGAGTCAATGAAGATTGACTTGAAAGTACGTAGAAATGTCAATTCATTATTACATAATTTGATACACTACGAAAACACCACCTAATACATAATATTGAAATCGTTTTAGTATTTAATGATTGTTTCATATGACTTGAATTCATGACGAGGTTGAAAATCTATGCTTGCATTGATGGGGTAGGTGTGTTAGCCTACATATCTTATTTTAGAATCTTGAGGTTGAATAATCTACAAATGTTATTGCATTTGCATGTTTCGTCTCTAGCCTAGCTCTTATGTTGACTATGCTTTTCCAATAGATTAGATACTCAGATTTGTTGTGAGTCTTTATTATGTGGTATATTTTTTTATGATAAACATCCATAAAGTAACTAGATCCAAGTGAAGCACATAAAAGCAAACTTCATAGAAAGGTGAGATATATAAACTTTGAAATAATCCTCTCCTATTGGCAATCACACGTTAAAAAGCTTTGGAAGATTGCATCCCATGGACTACAACATCATTCAAACCTCCTTGATGCTAAATACAATCATAACAAATGTTTTCTACAACACTCATTCAATTGATAGGCGAAGATATGTGTTGATTCACATTATATGACCCAAAGATAGCACAAAATCAACAAATCTTCAAAATAATGTAAATTTCCAAATACTTTTTTTTATTGGTTTACTATCTTATGCATTACAGGGTAACGACAGATTGAATCCAAAAAATAAGGGCATTTGTAACAGTATTTTCCAATTTAAGTGGAATAACACAAAGTGTTGCATAAGAAAATCCTAAAAAATTTAAACCCCATAATCAAAATCCAAAAAAAAATGAAATCATGGAATTTCAAAATGTAAAATTTCAAACCACTAGATTTTAAACCCTTTAAACAAAATCAAACCCTAAAAAGATGAGGGATAGTACATGTTGATGCGCCCAAGTTTTGTATGCGCACTTAAGTAAACATCTAAAAATATCATGGTCCTGGGGCTACTCGATTCGTGAGCTTGAAACAAGATTGTTACAACCTTTAAAAAGAAAATATATGTTGTGAGTGAAAGTTTGTTTTCAAGCATGGGACATGGGGAGAGGAATCCCCCTCAACAAGCCAAAACTATACAAAGGTATGAACAACAAATTCACATTGAGAAAAAATGTCAAGACCGTTTGTGAGACGATGGTGTGAATATGGCGAAGGGGATGCAATAAAGGTAGTGAAGATGAATCAAAATCATATACAGGCACAAAAGCATGCAGATAAAGATTCACAAGGTGCAAATAAGGCTTCGAATTGACCTTCCTTGGGCTTACCCTACCATGGCTAGGGTGCAAACCAAGCAAAGAAGGGGCCTATTTTTCTAGCCGAAACTTTGAAACCCTCCGCCCCCCAAATTTCAATATCTCACTATTGTTATCTTTGCATACAACATAATAAGAAAACCAAAACATAAAGTACTCAAAAAAATTCAACTGCACTTGAAACAATTCAGCTCCACTAACATTGTCTTCCTTCAACCAACACTTGAATAAAGCGGGGAAAAGCTCAAAAAAATATGCAAACCCCTGTCTAATCGAAGAATTGAACGAATCTAGGCAGGAAGATGCTCTATCGGAAAAACATAGCACACCAAATTCTTCTCACCAGCTGCAAGCATGAAACAAAACAAAACACCAAAAGGCGATAAAAGATTCTCAAGCGCAGTGGTCAAGTAATGACATGCCTAAGCAATCCATCCACCATTGACAAAGTGTTGAAAAGAATCTTTGAAATTGAAGATTTTTCGAAGCAAGAAAAGAAAGATTTATGAAACCCTACCACGACATAATGTTTTTAAAATGAGATGAGTTGAAACCTATCTCCCTTCGGTTGATGCTTCAATCTATTCATAGTAAATGAAAGTAGATCTAAAAATATCGTAGTTTGAGGGCTTCTGAAGTTCGATTTGATTTGGAGATTGGCAAGATTTTTCAACATCGACCAGAGTTTCCGACATGAAAATTTTGATGTGAGACAATTCTAATAGACTATGCCCACAATATATAGCCTATCAGCTAATAAAGCAATTGCCCTTCTTGTAATGACTGTATAGTAATTAGAATAAGGATTTGTTATGACCAATAAAGAGGGTCAGAGCATAAAAGGTGGGGGAGTTGAAGACGTTTGATTTTCCCCATTTCTAATCAATGATAATATTTTCTCAACATATAGAACATATTTGGGATTTATATTGTTTTGATCATAAGGCTTTTCATTCCTAATAGCTAAGATAAAAAAAATCCATTGAAAAAATATGAGTTTGTACATGTCTCCCATAATCAGAACTATGTCCTTTTGCAAGAAATGAATAGGGTCAAATGGGTGATACAGGATATCCGATGCCATGGCGAGTTGTGAGAAAGACAACGAAAAGCAGGCTACAAATAACAGCAATATCAATTGGAAGAACATCCAAGAGTTTGAATGTCTCCTCCTGAGGTGATGGATATAAACAACTCCCCACCTTATCATCCAAAAGCGCAAAAGCAAAAAACACCAGAGCAGAGTGCACTACATGGATGAAATCAAGAAAGCGAAGCTGATATTTGTCATCTTCTTCCTCTGCTAAATCGTCATAATTGTCGACATACTGAAACATCCATAGCCCTTTGGGAGTGGCAATGTCGTAGTATATCTCGCCATTAGAGCCCCTAAAGTTGTTGGTGAAACAGGTAAGAAAGCTTGAAATGTCGTAGAGTAAAACAAGACATTTTGTCATGAAGCGGCTAACCATATCACAGTGGCCATCATTGGAGAAAATGGGGACGAGGACTTGAAAGGCCAGGAGAGTCCCTGTTGGAAGGAGGTTTGCAAGATGTGCAATGCTTGCAAATGTCTGTGTGAGAAGCTTCTCATTCATACTCTTCCGCCTCTGTTCTGGCATCCCCTACTCCAGAAGACCCATTTTCTCTGCGCCCACTTGGGTTTCCATATCTTCTCTTGATGGATTGATCTCTGCAACTTCATCCTTCATTTTATTGTGTTGATCACCACATTATTGCTTTACCTTATCTGAGAGCGTCATACCCATGTAATCGATCACACACGCAAGAAATTTCGTAATTAAGACGGATCAGAGAATCTCCCAACAGAAACCAGGCATTCCATTAGTTTATGACTCCAAAGTTTATCTATTGTGGTTCGAATTACAGATGTCTTCAATACTGCAAAGATTGTGACTTGCGACTCCAACAGAAATGTGCTTTACACCTCATAAACTTAATTTGAGACATGGAGTGACAGAGTGTGTTTGTTTTGCGTGGAAGACATGTAAACTTGAGAAACAAAGAGCCTGTGTTGGTTTCGTGATCTTTTATATCGTCCACCTTGACTTTTTTTGTTATTCCTACGTTCACGTAATTGCTCAATGTCATAAGTTTATTAATATTTTACCATGGAAGTTGCTTAGCACAGGCAATTGCAATTGATATGGAGATTGGGAAAATTTTCCGTCATTGGTGAGATTTTCTGATCTGAAAATTCAAGCGTGAGACAGTTCCAGTGGGATGTGCCACAATATATAGCCTATCCCCTAATAAAATAAAATTTAAATTAAAACACATCGTAAATTAAATTCTAATTCTAATTCTATTATTATTAATTATAATAATCTTAAAATAGTTATGATTAAGATTAGAATTAAGAATAAGATAAAAATTATGGTTAAAACTATTCAAAAATTAAAATAAAATCTTACTAATAAAAATCACTAAAATATGATTAATAATATAATGCAAAATTTTATTCATCTAATATTTTTATTTCAAATCTTATTTTCAATATTAATTTATTGTTTTTTTTGGTAATATCACTCTATAATTCTTGGCCATAGTTATGGATAGTGTTACAACCATAATTAGAGTTAGAGATAGGTCTAGGATTAAGATAATGGTTTAGAATTTATTGTTAGAGTTAGGGTTAGGGTTAGGATTAAGGTTAGAGTTATGGTGTGAGACTGATACATTATACTAGCAAAACTTACATTTACTAGCCACTACTTGGCACTTGTTAAATAGATGTGATTCAAACAAAAATAATTGTCACTAGTGGCCCAAGTACTTGCCTTTTGGAAAATAATTTATAAAATAAATTTTAATAATTTTTACTATATTATTTTAATAATTGAAAATTGAAAATTAACATAATAATTTTTGGATAAAAATAATTTATAATTATCATAATAGATATATATTTTTTATTAATATAAATAATATTTATTTAATTTTATTTGAAAATGTCTTTTAATTAATATTTTTTTATAAAAAGAAATAATACATAGTTATACAAAGTGTCATGACTTTTATGTCTCGTTATCTGTAGTGGCACATCCACACTTCATTAGAGAATTCATAGTCTATAGTAAATAGATCTAAGTTTAATAAACTAAAGAACCTTATCTTTAATAGTACTTATCTTTGTTGTAAATAATTTATAAAATAAATGTAATAATTTAATTATGTTATTTTTAACAATTTAAAATTGAAAATTAACATATTAATATAGATATTTGGATAGAAACAATTTTATCATCATCATAGATTTATATTTGAAATAATATTTATCTAATATTATTTGAATTTGTCTTTTAATTAATACTTGTCTTTGAAAAGAAATAATGTGTAGGGACTCTTAAGCCACCCTTGTTTCACATCCACATTACATAAAGTAAGGAAGCTAGAGGTTGGATATAATGAGCTAGGAAGACAAGAAAGTGGGATATTACATCATAATAGGAAGCCTAGGATTTGCTACTCCACTAGACCTTGTTCAATAGTATGAAGACAAAACTGCATATGTTGAACGATAGCTCTAGTCTCAAATAGCAATGTTCAAAGATAATGCCTCATCTCCTCAAGATCTTTTGTATTAGTAATGATTTCATTTAGAATGTTCATTTGATTGTTCGTGATGCTTCTTCTGCAATCTCCTTTCATTCATAGGTTGAAGAGTTTGAGATCCACATTTTCAAAAAGATCATTTATCACAATCATGAGATCTTGAAGGTTCATCCTCTTCATCCACATCTCTTGAACATACCAATTTTTAATCATGACTAGGTTTTGAATAATGAGCACAACATTTACAAAATTATGTGACAATTTAGCAAGGGTCTTGAAATTTGAAGAGAAGGGAGCATGAATAATGTTCTCATGTGGTAGGACACCTGATGGATTCACAATTCACCTTCTTGCTAGGAATGAAGTTATCATTTGGGGCCTTTCATTTCCCCTCAAGGAAGAATAGGTTACCCTAATCATGCCTTCACCCTCCATGTTGTCCTCAAAAATATTTATGTCACTAAACATGTGATGTTTATGATGAATCATCTAATCCAACCCATTATCCTTTTGTAATCACTATCCAAATCAATGACATTAAAACTTGAAGGTAGATTAATTTTTATATGGTTATAAATTTTAAACATGAAAAATGTTGAATTGGTAAAACCCCTGGCAATGTCTTATATTCCCGCTGCTTCATGAAGATGATGAGAGAGAAAATACATATAATTAGCAACAATTAAGGCCATGTAAGCTAGACCAAATAGATTCTAAGAGGCACCAAAAATCTTAGAAGATTCAACCATCTTCTATCATATAACCAAATAGAGATCGTATAACATAAATAATGGACAAGATAATACAAATCAAATTCATTCTATAGATAAAGGTGTTGAAAACCTACAATATAGAGAATGAAGGAAAGACAAGAGTTGTGTGGGGAATCAGAGGCCATATAAAGGAGTCGCTTGACCTTGGACCATGTCCAAAGAGGAAATAAAACAAAGAGACAAAAACATGGGAGAAAAAGCCTCAAAGAGACAACTATGAAGGCCAAACTAATGAAAGGAAACATCAAGATAAATAGAAACAACATGTTTCCAACCAACAAGGAGAAAAGAAAAGGAAATATCTCAAAGGAGCAATACAATAATATCTAAACCACATCACATTCCAAAAAGGAAATAGAAGACCAAAGATAAGAGAGAATGATGCATATTACAACCTCAGTATCTGCAAGTGGAGCTCTAAATACCCCTTCTCATCCTTTGTGTTAAAAAACCCATAACAAAACCTGCAACTAGAAGATTAAACTTACAACAAAATAGTTTATCCTACAATGAAAATAAGAAGCGAAACCCATAGGATTTTCAAAAGTAATAAAAATGAGATATTCTTATAGAATTCAAGACAAAAACAACACCAAGTCTTACACAACTATAGAACAACATTTCAAAAACACCCTACAGCCTTCAACACCACTACTAAAGAACCTAGAAAAACTCTCCATAAAAAGGAGAAGGCACACAAAAAAAAGAAACATCCCAGATAGACTGTCACCACCCAAAAAAAGGAACACACAAACAACAAAAATTAGAAAAAATATACTCAAATTAAGATCCCATCAATCAATCATTACATATCTACCTATCTAGGAAATATTTGGTGGCTACATCATCTTCCCTACCTTTAAAAAGGTCTAAACCTCCTAGTTCAGAAGCGTCTAATTTTGTAAACTTTCGGAGATCTTCTTTAGTGATCCAATTGTTGTTGGAATTAGGTAAGCCCATCCATTTCACTAAATACATCTTGCAATTCTTGGCTCTTATGGTAGCAATATTAGTATCCACTACCCTTTCATTTTTCTCTTTTCTTCTTTGTGGCAAAGCACTAGCAAAGTCCTTTTGCACTTTTTCACCAGGGATTGGTTCAAGACCTAAATGGCAAGGAAAATATAGACAACATTAAAAAATAGACTATATCTAATTCTTCAGGAAAATCCAAAAGATAGCCATTCTCACTAATTTTCTTTAATATTTTACATGGTCCTATTTTTCTAGGTTTCAATTTTTATAAGTGCCCTGAGGAAATATTTCTTTACGCAAATACACCATGACTTGTTCACCCTCTTCATATACTTTTGCCTTTGAATGCAATTCAACATCCTTTTTATATTTCTCATTGGTTAGTTGTATTTTGTGCCTCACTTGCTATTGTATTTCTTGTATATGCCTTGCAAAGTCCTTTGCATCTTGACTAACCCATTTTCCATCTGAAAGATCAATAAGATCAACAAATCCTTTAGGATTTCTTCCCAAAACAACTTGAAAAGGAGACATACCAATTGATGTATTGATGGTGAAGTTAAAATTAAAATTCAACTTGTGCTAAAATCCAATCCCACTATCTTGGATTTTTTCCAACCAGGCATCGAAGCAAATTACCCAAACTCCTATTAACCACTTCGGTTTGTTTGTCTATTTGAGGATGATAGGTTGAACTGTACTATAGTTTACTATCATGATTTTTCCACAATTTCCTCCAAAAGTGGCTTAAAAACTTTGTATCCCAATCACTAGTAATGGTTTTTGGCACCACATGCTTGGTGAACAATTTCCTTAAAAAATACATTAGCAACTTTACTTGCATCTATAGTCTTTTTGCATGGAATGAAATGGGATAGATCTTTGAGAACTAATCCACAACAACAAAAATGGAATCATTTCCTCGTTGTGTACGAGGTCATCCCAACACAAAATCCGTGGAGATTTCAATCCACTATCCCTCAGGAATAGGTAAGGGTTTGTATAAACCTATGTTTTGTTGCCCACCTTTAGAAACTTGAAAAACTCTACAAGCAGAAACAAACGTATTCACTTCCTTCCTTAGCTGAGGCCAAAAAAATTTATCGCTTACTAGGCTATAAGTCTTGTCCCTTCCGAAGTGTCCCCCCAAGCCATTTGAATGGATTTCTTGAATCTTTTTTTTCCCTCTTAAACCCAAGGGGAATACAAAGTTGGAATCCTCTAAATAAAAATATATTTTCCAATAAGTATTCTTCAAATTATTTACTTCTTGCATCAACTAGACTATTGAGGGCAACAATCACTTCGTTGAAATAGGGGTTTGTTAAATATTCACCTTTCATTTCCTCAAACCCAACAATCTTTTTGGTCATTGTAATGAGAAGGTGGTGTCTTCTACTTAAAGCATCCTACCACATTAGTTTTACCACTCAAATTTTGAACAAAAAATGTATCATCCTACAAAAAGGAGACCCATTTAGCATGTTTATGGGATAATTTGGCTTGTGAGTTGATATATCTCAGTGCTTGATTACCTGTCAACAAAATGAATTCTATGTGCAGCAAGTAGTGCCTCCATTGTTCTAATGTTTGGAAAATAGCATATAATTCTTTACCATAAGTACCATATCTCTTCTTGGCATCATTTAGTTTCTCACTAAAATAGGCAATTGGTCTGCCCTCTTGACTCAACACACCTCCAATGACTACTGCAGAAGCATCACACTCAATGGTAAAAATTTTATCAAATTATAGAAAAGCAAGTATAGGGGATTTGGTTACCTTCTTTTTAAGTTGTTCAAAACTTATTTCAGTTGCTTGGGTCGAAGAAAAAGACTTTCCTTTAGTACGATTAGTCAAGGGAGTACATATTCCACTAAAATTTCTAATAAACCTCTTAGAGAAGTTTACTAATCCATGAAAACTCCTTATTTTTGTAATAATTTGAGGAATAGGCCATTCAAGTATAACCTTAACCTTTTCAATATCCATACTTACTCCTACTGAAATCACATTTCTAAGGAAAACCAACTTGCCCATATAAAACACTTTTTTCAAGATTGAAAAACAATCTCTCCATTCTATGTGTATCAAAGATAGTTTGAAGGTGTGTCGAATGTTCTTCCATGCTCTTACTAAAAATCAGAATATCATCAAAATAGATTATGGAAAATTTTCCAATGTAGGGTCTAAATACCTGGTTCATGGTGCACATGAAAGTGGCATGGGCATTAGACATTCCAAAAGGCAACACCAACCATTCATATAAACCATCCTTGACCTTAAATTTTTCCTTTCATTCATCACCTTCTTGGATTCAAATTTTATGGTAACCACTTCTCAAATCAATATTAGAGAAAATATTAGCACCTACCAAGCATTTTATCACGTCATCCATTCTAGGGGGGTACCAGTACTTTATCGTGATCTTGTTGATAGCTGTAGAGTCCACACACATTCTCCATTTGCCTCCATTTTGGGTGAAAGTAAAGTTGGTGAGGAACAAGGACTCATGCTCTCTCTTATGAACTCCTTTTCTAATAATTCACAAATTTGTCTCTCATTTCTTCATTTTATTTTGGAGATAATCAATATGCAACTTGGTTAGGAAGCTTGGACCCAGGAACTAAGTCAATATGGTGTGTAATCCCTCGTGAAAGAGGAAAACCTGCCGAAAACTTTGCTGGTGTTATATCATAATATTCTTCCAATAACTTGTGCATCTCTGGTGGGGGTTGGATCCTACTAGGCACTGCTTATTCTTTTGGCCATAACAACTAACAAGTTGATCCCTTGCTCTCACTATACAAAACTTATTATAGCTGGTTGAAAGAAGAGACAAGGTTGTCATTTCAAATGCATCCTCTTCTTTTCATGGTTTTAAGAGTGTTTTCTTTCTTTTATGTTGAACCTCATAAGTATTGTCTCTACCTCGATGGGTCATATTTTGATCATACTGCCAAGTCCTACCCAACAAAAAATGGAATGCATCCATTGGCACCACATCATAGAGAACTTCATCCTCATAAGGACCAATTTTGAATGCTACAAGATAAGATTTATCCACAAGCACATTATGATATTTTTTTAACCAAGAAACCTTATAGGGATTAGATTTTGGAGCATAAGCAAGTTGTAATTTGATAACCATTTCTGTACTCACTAGATTATCATTAAATCCACCATCTATGATCACCTTACATACTTTTTCCTTACATTTGTATTTTTTCCAGAAGAAAATTTTCCTCTTCCAATCAACTTCAAGTGTTTCCTTGCCCCCAAAAATTAAGGTTCTTCTCATCATTAGGTTTTCTCCTAATTCAACCTTAGCTTCTTCTACCCAAGGTTTTTCTTCTTCTTGGGCCACCATTACCCTTTTGGAGTTTTGAGGACAATCTATAGCCTTGTGGGCTTCATCACAAATAAAACACCTTAAGGGCTTTCACTCCCCCAAAGGTGGTTGTCCACATCCTCTACCTCTAAAGCTTCCCCTTCCCCAAAAATTAGTCCTCACGCTTTCATCTAGGTCTTCTTCTTTAGTAGGCTTGGAGGAACTCTCTCTTCCTTTGTTTTGGTAGTTATCACCTTGCTTACCCACAAATTTTCCCTTTTGATTTAGCATCTCTTCTGCCCCTAGAGCATATTCATAAGCTTCATCCATTTTAGGTACTTTCAACAATGTGAGTTCATATTGAAGTTGAAACATTAGTCCATTCACATACCTAACTAGTATTTTTCCTTCACTTTCTTATATATTCGTTCAAATTTGAAGCATCGTGAACTGTTTAGTATAAGCCTGTACTGACTGATCCTTTTGTTTCAAATTTTGAAATTCTTTAAATATTTTTTGTTGGTAATTAGAGGGCAAAAATTGAGCTCTCAAATGTTTCAGTGTCTTAGGCCAAAGCCTAACCATCTTTTTTCCTTCTTTTCTTCTTGAAATATGTGTGTTCTCCCACCATAGGGTTGCATGCGACTTCAACTTAGATGTGACAGTTTTCACTCTTTTCAGATCATCCTCATCAATATCCTCCATGTCAAATTACTTCTCAAATTCTTGGAGCCAATCTAGAAAAGCATTTGGATTGAGCTCACCTTTAAAATTATAAATATCAACCTTTATCTTAGAACTTTGGCTTTTTAAGGCTTAAATAAGCCTCTTTTTAGGGTCTACAACATTAGCAACATTCATATGAAGGCCAACATTTCTCTTGCCCCTTCAACCCCAATTCACATGGACTCCCCTTTGGGCCACTACTGATTGCTCTAATACCAAAAACTAATGCAGATTATAACCTCAGTATCTGCAAGTGAGGCTTTGAATACCCCTACTCAACCTTTGTGTTAAAAACCCCATAACAAAACCTACAACTAGAAGATTAAACTTACAACAAAACATTTTATCCTACAACAAAAATAAGAAGCACAACACATAGGATTCTCAGAAGTAATAAAAAATGAGATTTTCTTATAGAATTCAAGCCAAAAACAACACCGATTCTTACACCACTACATAACAACATTCCAAAAACAACCTAAAACTTTCAACACCACTACTAAAGAACCCAAAAAAACTCTTCATAAAAAGAAGGAGGCAAGCCAAAAAAAAACAACCCATACATTTGTCACCACCCAAAAATAGGAACACACGAACAACAAAAATTAGAAAAAAATAGACTGACAATAAGAGCCCATCAATCAATCGTTACATATCTAATTATTTGGGAAAGATTCAATGGTTACATCAAAGAAGCAACCACCAAGAAAGAAAAAGCTTAAAAATACAAAGGACGTAAAAGGTGAGAGAGAAGATGAAATGTAGAAAGGTGTACCCGAAGGAGAACAAGAAATAAAAAGAGTGTGATTTTGTAGTGTCAAAAATTGTCACCCTTGATAATTTCACATTAGGTTTAGCTCCCCCTATGTGCTTGGACCTAATTATGGATTAACTGTCAATTTTATAAATATCTTTAGAAAATCAAACATGGGAAATCAAATTATGCATTTAATATTTTTCTCCTGACACTTTTCATCCCTAAAAAGTATGAATCTAGTCTAGGGTACACTATGTTTGTGTGAATATAAAGTCTTCTACCTAGTAATTTATCTCACTAGGTAATAAGGGGACTTATTAACATGTTAAGTTTACTTAGGATATAAGATTATTTCTAGAAGTCTTAGTTAGCTTTTCTAGAACTTATCTTATCTAGTTTTATTGCATGATTCCTAAGTAGTTATGTTGTTAATTATCTCATGCCATAGGATTAAGACACGTGTCACAATGATGTCCAATCATATTCCTCATCTTACCTATATAAGGAAGGTCACTATACACATATGTAATATATTTCATACCTCATCATCATTTTGATAGGTCTTGATATCAAGTAAGCTCATATTCTTGCATATCCTCTTGTAGAAGGTTTTCATTGTATTGGCAAGTGGTCTTGGGTATTGAGCTAATCTTTAACTCTTACATGGTATCAGAGCCAAGCCTTGCAAAACCCTTCTCAAATTTGAGGGTTGAGCTATTGCTAGTGAGAGATCTAGGTTATTTTTAGTAAGGTTGAATATGTTATTCCCTTGCACCATATGGTGAACTTAGGAATTGAAAAAACTTGAAAAAAATACCCGATTTGAGGGTGTCTCTATATGTGTGTTTTCATGGAAAGTCTATTTTGGCTCATTTTGGAGGAAATTTGAGCTCAAATTTGAGTTCAGGATAGCTGAGAAAGTCAAGATTGACTTTTGTTTTGCCTAAATCTAACATTTTTTGCCAAAGTTATGAGGGTTTAAAGATTTACAAGATTTGGAGGTTGCAGAGCTTCAGGTGTACTTTGAGCCTGATCAGACCTTTCCTTCATCTTCAGAAGGCTCAAGAAATAATGATTGATATAAAGCATGCCTATATTCAACATCAATTGCTTTCGAGGGAAAAAATTTTACCTGGGGTGGTCGTATGGCCTTCAGGTATGATGCAATTTTTCTATTTGCAAAAAAAAATATCTAAAAAATATTCTGCATATTTTTTATTGTATTAGGTTTCTTTAAAAAAATATGCTAGGTTTATCAAAATATTCAGGCTAAACTATTTGATTTGTGGGGTTGATTAATACCCTATAGGGACATTTTATTGGGAGGGTTTTGATTTTTTTTTAAATAAAAATATTCGTCAACGTTTATTGTCTTGTACGCAGTCATACATGTCACATTGTCAACCTTTTGACTGACTACAACCATTAGCCCATGTCCTTTCACCTATTGAACAATCAACCCGCAGTCCTATCCGTCTGCAGGTTGTCAACCTATACTTTCTACAGATTGTGTGTTCGCCGACCTTTCTACCTATCGATGCCCTTTAACTACCCACCCAAGATTTAGCGTGTGGTTTTTTGGTTAGCGCCAAGTGCTATCTTGTAGCAGATGGTGCCACTAGAAGGCAACCCTATTTCATGTGGGTGTTGTATTACGGTTGTGTATTGTGACGTATTATGAGATTCTTCTAGCGGTCGTGTTGCCTCTAGATCTCTGGTTGGTGATACTCCTGTGAGAAGCTTGATCTGCAAGTATATTGTAATCTTTGTGATTTTTAAATAATATATTGGGAGAATTTTGGAGTGTGGGGTTTTTCTCCCAAAAGGGTTTTCCCCATATAAATCACTATGTTGTGGTATGCATGATATTTATGTTTATTTATGTTTAAGTTTCTATAACTAAAAAGATCTGTAAATTTTTGCATTATTCTCCTCTCAAGATTAGTGGAGGAAGTTGTTCTGCAACCTTAGCTTCCTTGCAGTAAGTTTCTCCTACATTCTTTAACCCAAAAGGCATGACCACATAATAGAAAGTACCCCAGTGGGTAGTGAAGGTTGTTTTATACTCATCTTCCAGGTTAATAAGAATCTTATTATAGCCCGAGAAACCATCCATGAAGGACAGCAAGGCATGGCCCACAGTCAAGTCTACAATCATATCAATATTAGGAAATGGAAAATCATCCTTAAGAGAAGCCTTGTTGAGATCGTGAAATTCAATACAAATGCAAATATGACCATTAGGCTTGCTAACAACAACAATATTCGATATCCAAGGCAAATAGTCAATGGGACGGATAAAGCCTACTTTTAGGAGCTTCTTTATCTCAGTCTTAAATAACAATGTGACCTTGAGATTCATATTTCAGATATTTTGTTTAATGGGCTTAGCATTTTAACATAGAACGATATTGTGAACCACCATAGATTCATCGATATCAGGCATTTCCTCATATGACCAAGTGAAGATATTAGGATGAGATTGCAACAAATTAGAATGTTGCTTAGATTGTTCTAAAGAAAGGCACCTCCCAATCTTAATCACCTTTCTAGAAGACTTAAGATTCATGAGAACATCAGTAGTATCCCCTTTAAGGAGAGAACTGGGGTCTTCAAGATGGGGAATAGGAACACCATCTTCCACACTAGATAAAGGAGCCTCCTCATCAATACTCAAAAGAGATTCTCCAAAGTACACTTATTTATGCAAGCGGTATAAGAATCGTCATTTATGATGATAAGAAGGTAAATGAGAGTAGATCTAATAACTCTTCTAGTGCTTCCTTTGAGGAAAAAACATCTAGAGGGACTTTTTTAGAGTCTACCTTATTCTCAATTAGTTCGAGATGAACCAAACTGAGAGGTTCGACAAAAATCATGTTGACCCTCCACCATGGTTTTCGCCTAGATTGTGCATGAGAGAAACCAAGCCCCAAGTTATGCTTATGAGTTATACATTTCTATAGGGACCTGTATGCCTTGTTTGTTACACCCACAACCCTTACATCCATAACCATATTTAGAAACAAGCTTAAATCTAGGCACGTAACACATTTGTAAGTCTTGAGAAGGAGGAGGATCCACATAGAGAGCATCATTCCACCAATGGGAATTGTACTCCATGAGATTACAGTCATTCTTCTTGACAAGACTACAAACATTAACCTCTTTAACAAAAGCATGATTATCTTCCTTAGCAGGGGTACAATCATTCTCCTTAACGGGATCTTGATTTTTCCCTTAGCAGGAGGATAATCAACTTTCTTGATAGAGGTATATGAAACTATTAGAAGGTATAGATGGATAGGGTCAACTTTGTATTCCCTAATGAAGAACTTGAAAAAATCCAAAGACCCCCAATCATCACCAAGACATGCATTTGACTCAAAGAAATATGTAGAAGGGGTAGACTTAGGATTCCTAGCTTTAGGACGATCTTCTCTAGGGACATCTATCTCAAGGGTAGCCTCCAAAGCAAGCACCATCGAGGATCATGTTAGTGCATCAACAGATAATGATGGAATGAAATTTTTGAGAGTAGAAGCAAATAAGGCTTGACCAATAGCTTCCATTTCACAAAGGTGTATAGCATCAAGGTCAGCCTTGATCGTAATGACCTCATTATTAGCAAAAAAATTATACAATGATGCAAAGTAGAGGTTACAACTCCCAAAGCATGAATCTAGGGTCTTCCCAAGATAATTTTGTATAGTAAGGAACCAAACATAACATAAACAAGGTGGGTATGGTAATGGGTCCCAACCTCAAAGGCAATATTATTGTTCCTAAGGCCTGACAAACAACGTTATCGAATCCATGAATGTACAAAGAAGAAACTAAAGAAGATATCTAAGGAAATAGATCAATGCTACATACATTGAGCGTGGAACCTGTGATGTCCCCTTCTAGTTAGACATTCACACATCAACATAATTAGCCTATCAATGGCCTTCGTAGGCTAATAAGAGTGGTTAGAGGGTCTTGAGGCAGTTACCTAGCCAGTGGTTGGCTTCTTCTTGTTGGAAAATGTGCCTCAGTCTTACTGGCATGAAACTCTTGAAAGAAAAAAGTCGATGAAACCCTTTGGAAGTCTTACCAACCAACAATAGTATTCTAATCGTTTGAAGTGCTCAGGTCACCGAGACTTTGGTTATGTCTTGCCAACAGGAGTCATCAGCAAGACATGTCGATCACTATGAAGATTCCTAACTCTTTCCGCCCGCACAGTTCTCTTGTCGACGGGTTGATGTCTAATGGTTATCGAGGATACTTGTGGTGATAGAAATCATCGGGGAGAGGCTTGAACATTTAGAATAACTCATCCTGACAGTGTATGTCTCGCTAATGGTTATTCACAAGGATGACTTCGGGGAGACTCTTGGCTGACAATTTAGCTTTCGGTATGAACTCTTGGCGATAGTTGTTCTCTCGCCGACTGTTCAGTGGTCGTTATGACCTCTTGGCGATAGTGAGGGTCTTACCGATAGAGCTACATGTGTTGATCATTGGTATGAAGTCTTAGTGATATTGTTTGTCTCACAGACAACCTTGCACAATGAACATTAGTATGACATAAATTTCTATGGGACTCTTGGTGACAACGGAACTCTTGCTGATAGATGTGCACAAGATGAATTTGTGTTCGGTATGACCTCTTGCCGATAGTGATGGTCTGGCCGATGGTTCTGCCGTGGATATCACTGTGATGTCTTAGTGATAGAGTGAGTCTGGGTGACAAGTTTGGACTCGATATGACTCTTGCCGATGGTGGTGACTCTGGGCAATAATGATAGTTGAGCTTTGTTGCATCGAGGAGACACAACTTAGTGTCTCACCGACATGTGACACAATTTGAACACCTTGACCAAATAACTATCCTATGTGGTTTGTTTTCGACCAATTAGAGAAGCAGAATGTAAACCGCTAGCAATTGGACTGTTGCAACCGTTCCTGTGAGGAAGATCAATAGACCATGAACAATATGGATATACTCTATAATCGAAGATGATGATCGGTTCGGTGAATAGTTCAATGTGTGATCAGTGTGTGTGAATTCAATTCAAAGAGCATTGTAACTGGGATGTTATGTACAAGGTTGATCAAGGAAATTATGCTACTGTAAACTGGCATCAGAAAGTGAAGTCTATACTCTGTATGTAATTTTGTTTAATGTAATACAAAGAGGCTTTTCTTGGTGTGGTGGGTTTTTCTCTTGTAAGGGTTTTCCCACGTAAATATGGTGTCCAAATTGTGAGTGTACATTTCTTTGTTTTTGTTGTTTCTTTCATGAGTATCTTAATTGGACTGTAATTAAAAATTTAAAGTCACCTCTGCATTCTTCCATGAGGTTTTGACATTAGGAGAGTTTGTTCTACACCTTAGCTTTCCTTACAAGTGGTATTAGAGCCTGGCTAGTCGTGTTATCCTTGTGGGTACGCTAAGTTTTTTGAGTCAATTCTATTCAGTAGGAGTCTTGTAGAAGTTTGGTAATTCGAATTACCAATTAAGATGGAAAGCACATTAGGAAATATTGAAATTGAGAAATTCAATAGCAACAATTTTGAGTTGTGGAAACTTAAAATAGAAGATTTGTTGGTTGATTGTGATCTTTGGATTGTTGTGTCTAGAACGAAGCCTACAAGCATGAAGCAAGAGGATTGGGACCTTGCATATCAAAAATCAAAGGGGCTGATAAGACTCTGTTCTTCTGAATGTTCATGAAGAAAACACTGCATCTTCTTTGTGGAAAAGACGGGGAGCTATTTATGAGGGAAAGTCCTTGGCAAATAAGTTGTTCTTGAGGAATAAGTTGTACTCTTTGAAAATGTAGGAAGGAGCGTCTGTTGTTGATCATTTGAATGCTTTCAACATGTTGATTGCTCAGTTGGAATCTTTGGGTGTGAAGATTGACGAAGAAGATCGTTGTATGCTATTATTATGTTCTTTGCCAGATTCTTGGGATCACTTGGTGATGGCTATTGGGAGTATGACATCCAATTTTAAGATGGAATATGTTGTTGCTTCTTTGTTATCAGAAAAGATGAGAAGAAAATCTTCTGAGATGGAAAAGGAGGCTCTTGCTATTAGAGGAAGATCAAAAGAAAAAGGCAAGAAGAAGGACAAGAAGTCCAAATCGAAATCAAAAGGGAGATCAAAGTCTCCTAGCAAGAAGTCCAAAGTGAAGTGCTAGAATTGTGGGAAATCTGGTCATGTCTGAAATGATTGTAAAGAGGAGAAAAAGAAGAACTATTCTTCCAAAAATTATTCTTCTCAGAGTGATGCAGATGCCTTCATTGCAGCCTTGGCTACACAGGCATCAAATGATGTCTGGCTGATTGATTCTAGAGCATCTTTCCACATGACATCTCATAGAGACTGGTTCACTAAGTATGAACAATACGATGGTGGAAGGGTGTACTTGGCAAGTGATTCATCTCTCGAAATAGTTGGTCATGGAAGAGTCAGAATTCAATTCCCTGATGGAAGATTGAAGGGAATCAATGGTGTAATGCATAGACCAGGTCTGGCTCGAAATCTACTTTCTATTAGCAAGTTGAATGATATTGGAGTTAAAGTCACGTTCTCTAGAAATGGCTAGAAGATGACTAGAGGCTCAATGGTGCTAGCTAAGGGTATTCGTATTAGTACCTTGTATAAGTTGGATGCACATGTTGTGCAATGCAATAGTGTCTTTGCAAAGTCACATAAGGCTACTCATGGAGAAAAGAGGAAAAAGTTCCTGATAGTACAAACTCTATGGAAGTTAAACTTCCAGCAGAAAAGACTATGCTCTGGCATCATAGGCTAGGCCACATTAGAGAAAAAAGTTTAAAAACCTTGAAAAATAAAAACCTGGTTGAGGGGTTTGATGATTGTAACCTCAAATTCAAGTTTTGTGAACATTGTATATATGGTAAACAACACTGTGTTTCATTTTACTCCAATCCTCACAAATCTTCTGATTTACTTGATTACATACATTCTGATGTTTTTGGTCTAGTAAATGTTCCTTCTTTATCTAAATCAAAATATTATGTATCATTCATTAATGATTATTCAAGAAGAGAATTTGTTTATTTTTTGAAAAGTAAAGCAGAAGTGTTCAGCCGTTTTAAGGAATTTAAAAACTTTGTGAAAAATCAGACTGGAAGAAAAAAAATGTTTAAGGACTGACAATGGTGGTGAGTTTTGTTCTGACGAGTTCGAGAGGTATTGTAAAGATCATGGGATTAAAAGACATAAAACTACACCCTACACTTCGCATCAAAATGGAGTTGCAGAAAGGTTCAACATGACAGTAATGGAAAGAGCACAAAGTATGTTGAGTAGTGTTGGCTTGGAGGAGAAGTTTTGGGCTGAGGCAGTTGCAATAGCATGTTATTCAATAAACCGTTCTCCTAATTCCACTCTTGTTGAGAAAACACCTTTGGAAGCATGGTCTGGAAAGAAGCCCTCTCTAAGACACATTCGTGTCTTTGGCTGTGAGGCATATGCATATGTGCCAAATGAGAAAATATCTAAATTGGAAAAATAGGCTATCAAATGTATTTTTATTGGTTATAGTGCTGGCATAAAAGGATACAAGCTTTGGAATCTGGATACAGAGAAGGTTCTATACATCAGTATCTTTCATGAGCTGAAGCCTTCTACCTTGGATCTGCAGTCAGAGACAAAATCAAAAAATTTTAAGGATGTAGTTGAAATTTCTTCGACACCAGATAAAGATGAATTAAAAATTCAAAATGTACCTAAAACTGAGGAGAGATCAAGTAGTTCTAAGAGTTCTAAAGAAGAAGAACAACCTCAGCGTCAGCCTATGAGGAGGTCAACACGTGAAAGAAAGCAACCTAATAGGTATGGATTTTCTTTGTTAGATTCTACTTGTGCCTATGCTTTAATTTCTAGCACTGATGAGCCTAGGACTATGAAAGAGGCATTTAGAATGTCTGATTCAAACTCTTGGTTGGAAGTCATGAATGAAGAAATTGCATCATTAGAAAAGAATGATACTTGGAGTTTGGTGCCCTTGCATGAAGGCAAAAAAGTTGTTGGCTGCAAATGGGTATTTAAAAAGAAAATAGGTCTAGATGGCAGTGTGGAAAAGTATAAGGCAAGGTTGGTTGCGAAGGGATATTCCCAATTAGAGGGAATTGATTATGGAGAAATATTTTCTCCTGTAGCTAAGTTGACGTCTATCAAATTATTTTGTCACTTGTAGCAGCGTATGACTTAGAGATTGAACAGATGGATATGAAGACATTTTTTCTTCATGGTGACCTTGAAGAAGAAATTTATATGTCCCAGCCTAAGCACTTTGTGGAAAAAGGTAAAGAGAAATTGGTTTGCAAGTTGAAAAAATATCTGTATGGTTTAAAACAATCTCCTAGAATGTGGTACCAAAAATTTGACACTTTTGTTTCAAGTCATTGGGATTTGTAAGATCGAAATCTAATCATTGTGTATATTACAAAGTTGAAAGTGATTGTATTCTTATTATTGCTCTCTATGTTGATGATATATTGTTCATAGGCAATAGTAAGTTAATGATTTATGATCTAAAATCTCAATTGTCTGTAAAGTTCGAAATGAAAGATCTTGGTGCAACGAGGTATATTCTGGGAATGGAAATAACCAGGGACAGGAAGAGTAGAAAACTTTGGCTTAGTCAGAGTAAGTATGTTAATACTGTTCCAGAGAGATTTTGTATGAATGATTGCAAGTAGCTAGTTGTTCCAGTTTTGCAAGGAATGAAGCTATCTGTTGAAGACTGTCCAAAATATCCTACTGAGATAGAGGACATGAACATAGTAACTTATGCTAGTGCAGTTGGCAGTTTAATGTATGCAATGGTCTATACAAGGCCAGACATTTCCCAAGTAGTGGGAGTACTTAGTCATTTTATATAAAATCTTGGAAGTACACATTGGGATGATGTGAAAAGAGTGTTTAGATACCTGAAGGGCACTTCAGAATATGTTGTGTTACCATGGGAATTTGGTTGAACCATAGAGGACTCTCAGCATTCGAGGCTATGCGGATTCTAATTGGGCAAGGGACATTGACAGCAGGAGATCCACCAGTGGATATATTTTCATGATGAATGGTGGTGCAGTTAGTTGCATGAGTAAGCGGCAGGTTGTAGTCGCTTTGTCCACTACAGAGGCAGAATACATGGCAGCAACACATTCCTGTAAAGAAGCAATCTGGTTAAAACGTTTGTGTTCTAACATTGGGTTTGATGCAAGGATAATTACAATATACTATGACAGTCAGAGTGCTAATTTTTTGGCAAAAAATCCTACTTTCCATGACAGGACGAAACATATTGATGTGCAGTATCCTTTTGTGTGATATATGGCGGAGGATGGAAAGGTCTCTTTAGAAAAAGTGGATACTTTGGAAAATGTTGCAGATGTTTTGACAAAGCTAGTGAGCACAAACAAGTTCAGGTGGTGTTCCAATTCGATGGGCCTTAGTGCCCATGAATTTCAATAGTTTTGTTGTGCTCTAGGAGTGTCAGTAAGATCTTCATCAAGTGGGAGATTGTTGGAAAATGTGCCTCAATATTACTGGCATGAAACTCCTGAAAGAACAAATTTGGTGAGATCTTTGGAAGTCTTACTGACCAACAATAGTATTCCAATCATTTGAAGTGCTCAGGTCGCTAAGATTTTGGCTGTCTTTCCGATTGGAGTCATCGACAAGACATGTCGATCGCTATGATGATTCCTAACTCTTTCCGCTCGAGCAGTTCTCTTGCTAACGAGTTGATGTCTAATGGTTATCGAGGAGACTTGTGGCTATAGAAGTCATCGGGGAGAGGCTTGAACATTCAGAATAACTCATCCTGACAATGTATGTCTCGCCGACGATTATTCACAAGGATGACTTTGGGGAGACTCTTGGCTGACAATTTAGATTTCAGTATGAACTCTTGGCGATAGTTATTCTCTCGCCGACTGTTATGTGATCGTTATGACCTCTTAGCGATAGCGAGGGTCTTTCCAATAGAGCTACATGATTTGATCATCGGTATGAAGTATTAGTGATATTGTTTGTTTCGCTGATAGCCTTACACGATGAACATCATTATGACATAAAGTTCTATGAGACTCTTGTCGATAGTGGAACTCTTGCCGATAGATCTGCACAAGATGAATTTGTGTTTAGTATAACCTCTCACCGATAGTGATGGTCTGGCCGATGGTTCTGCGATGGATATCATTGTGATGTCTTAGCGATAGAGTGAGTTTGGGCGATAGGTTTGGACTCGATATGACTCTTGCCAATGGTGGTGACTTTGGGCAATAACGATAGTTGAGCTTTGTGGCATCGGGGAGACATAGCTTAGTGTCTCACTGACATGTGACACAGTTTGAATGCCTTGACCGAATAACTATCCTACGTGGTTTTTTTCAACCAATTAGAGAAGCGGAATGTAAACCGCTAGCAGTTGGACTTTTGTGACTGTTCCTGTGAGGAAGATCAATAGACCATGAACAATATGGATATACTTTGTAATCGAAGATGGTGATCGGTTCAGTGAATATTTTGATGTGTGATTAGTGTGTGTGAATTCAATTCAAAGAGCATTGTAACTGGGATGTTCTTTACAAGGTTGATCAAGGAAATTATGTTGTTGTAAACTGACATTAGAAAGTGAGGTTTGTACTCTGTATGTAATTTTGTTTATTGTAATACAAAGAGGATTTTCTTGGTGTGGTGGGTTTTTCTCCCGTAAGGGTTTTCCCACATAAATATGGCATCCAAATTGTGAATGTAAATTTCTCTGTTTCTGTTGTTTCTTTCATGAGTATCTTAATTGGACTGTAATTGAAAATTTAAAGTCACCTTTGCATTCTTCCCTGAGGTTTTGATGTTAGAAGAGTTTGTTCCGCACCTTAGCTTTCTTTACACTTCTCTTGGATTCAGTGGTTTAATGGGGGTTCCCTTTGTTCATTTGAATGTTGGGAAACTTAATGATGTGTTATTCGAATGTTGAAAAACATAATGTTTTGCCATCATGTTTGCACTTTATGAATTATGAAGTTGTATTTTAATATTATTATAAAGTGCAAATTAAAAAATAAAATAATTAATGATTAATTAGAAGCTTCTATAGGGGGCCAGCCTCAAGAGGAGAAAAGTATATAAAGAGGGGGTGGGTTTGACTTCGAATCATCCAGGATATTTGATACTTGATTTTGGTATGCTTTGTTGGGGAGAAGCCTTGATTTTCTACAGTCTACATTGGAGGTCTTTGGGAATGAATAATCCCATTGATTTGCATAACTAAGGTAGTGAAACTATCTACTTAAGGGTTGCAGCTATTGGAGGTGATATTTCAATCATCTCACCATTGCAAAATTAGTGGCCAAGGACCAAATTTGAGGAGATTCAATTAGGATTTATTTGCAGATTGAGATACATCATCTTCACCTTCACTTGGGATGATTTTTGCATTATATATATGTTGATATCTTATTACAGTCATCACATCAACTTCATGGAGGTCATGATTTTATTCATGGAGGCCATTGTGTGCATCGAATTCACCTTCTAGCTAGAGTGCTCTATTTATGAGGGAAATTCGATAATATTTGATGCTTGGAGGAAGACTTGGAGGTTGCGAATGATTTTATATTTGCATTTTACATCAGAACAAGGGTGGTTGGGTGAAAGCATCAATTTGGCCTAAGAGGAGATCATTTTGGCTTGGTTGTTGATTGCTACATATTCATCATCATAAGAGTTGCCATAACCAAGTTCTTCATGATTTTGCAGTTGATTTGCATTGTTATTTCAGTCATCTAGTCTTGTTGTTGTAGGTTATCATTTATATTAGATTTTGGCATTGTTATGAGAATTCATTATAAAGCCAAAAGTCTTGGCTAATCATATCAGTATTGTACTTAAATGGTCAAACAATAAAGGAGTAATAATTTGAATGCCAATTGTTTGATGTAATGTCATATCAATATTGTTCTTGATTAGTATCATAGTTTGCATGCCAAGTGTTTGGAAAAATGTCAATTGGTTGTAGATGCACATTTTTCATATAGAATTCATTTATATGCATTCGAAAAGACCAAAAAAGAATTGCATGTGCATTTAGTTCCTTGTTAGATGCATTAGAAGTCATTTGCAATCATTTGAAACATATTTTCCAACATTTGAAGCAAACATCAACAAACTGAAAACCATAACAATAAGTTTAGAGGTTGTATGAGAAGTGTTTGACAATATTCCTTGAGGCCTTAATCAGAAAATTAGGGCCATATATTGCAAGGAATATTACAGTGGTTTCAAAAGTGTGAGCATTACCATTTTGGTCTATCCCTCTCCTTTAGGTGAAAAACCCTAGAAGTGTTAGAGGGCCCTATTGGGTGAGAATTATGTAATCACCTTTTCAATAGATTACACAACCTATATTTCAACCACAGCTATGTGAGATATAATCTCTCCTTTTAGAAAGGGGAGGCGCCCTTCTTACTGCTAACAGAAGCTAAGTAAAACTAATCAAGTATTTACAAAATGTACACTACACTTACGAAATGGGGGGTGTGTCACATTCATGCTTCTCTCTTTTTTCAGAGAAGATATTTTACAATGCTTCACAGTTGATAGTTCTGATTCAAAATAACTTTAAACTAAAAACAAAGCAGTAATTCCAATACCTCTATCTTGTCAAGTATGATAATAATAACAATAAAATGAGAAAGGAAAGCTCAAGAAGGAACAAAGTTGTTATGTAGCTTTTTCACCAATGGATCCCTTAGATATATAATGTTTGTCGTATTAGAAGCAAAAAGTCTTCTAGATACATCAATTCCATGAACAACATGAACAATTACAAACTTAAAGTCTTGTAGATTATTCAACAATAGTTAACCAAACATAAACATAAATTCAAATAAAGAATGTAACACTAATTTTACATAAATTTATTTGAATCCCTTCAAATCTCATCTACTAATCACTACCAATTTGATCAATCCACAAGATTATCAATTCCAACACAAAGTCTAGTATATAATTCTCTTCTTTATTGATCAGATTTTCATTCACAAACATGAACACAAAGTTTCACAAATCTGCTTCAAAAAGCGCAACACTTCGTTGCAAAAATACTAAAGGTAAAAATTACAATAGAAATCCCTCTTATTTATAAAAGAGAGGGAAGAGAAAATCTAGGAAATTAGTTGAGTAAAATTAGGAAAGTTAGGTGAGCTAATTTAGGAAAATCTCACCTAACTTTGACTAAGTCAAAATGTTGTCCATCTTTGTGGGAAAACATCTCAAATTTTACATGTAATTACACTTGTTGAAAAGACATTTAAGATGTCAAAAACTATTTACAAGATGTATAAAGGGAAGCATCAAAATGTTCAATAATAGAGATCAAGAATCTTCATGGTTCCTTGCTTTGAGCGTGAGATTCTTCATACTTATTGGTCTCCTGTATGAACGCATCATCTGGGCCGATAGTGTAATTGACAAGGATGTGAACTCTTGTGATTGACCTTCTGGCAAATGAATGGATTTTCTTGCACTTATGAAGATGCGTCTTGATATTATCAAGTGCCAACCATATATCACAAATGACATACATTGAGGATTTTAAAAAGTTGGCATCCTCAACTTGGTGCATGATGGCTTTTTTGTAGATCTGGGATAGTTCACTGGATCAAAAGATGTCACCTTCAGGATCACTTGATGAAATTTGGAGAGAAACTGTAAGGATGGTGAATCAATGGGCGTTAGCAGAAAAAGTAGCATTGGGAAGCATGAAGTGAGAAAATGATGTTGAGAAAGCATGAAACAAGAAATTAGGCACAAAAAATGAAGCAAGAGCGAAGAAATGACATTCAAAGCGAAATGGAAGTAATTTGGGAGTGTTTAAGGATAAAACTAGCAAATGTGTAGGAGTGCTGAAAATTAGCACTCCTATACATGGAAAGATGATTTTAGATGTAAGGGCACTGAAAATCAATGCCCTTACATGTTCTACATGTAAGATTGCTAAATGTGTCAAGGTGCAAAAAATTAACGTCTTGACATGTCATCAGACTTAGAGAAAATTGAAGTGCACGAGTAGGCTTTTTAAGCACTCTTGCATTTTTTGATGATTTTTGAGTGTTCAGTGAAAAACCGCTTTTTGTGCAAAGGCATTGAAAATTAGCACCATTACATCTTGGAAGATCTGCATTTCATACACAAGCGCTAAAAAATAGCGCTCTGGCATGTTTTGGAAGGAAATTGTATTTTCTATAAAAGTGCTAAAAAAAACAACACTTCAACATATCACATGTCAAAGTGATAAAAAAATGCTTCTACATGAAATATGTAAGAGTGGTGAAAAATAGAGCTTCTACATGTGACTTAAGATTTGAGATGTGGAAGCGCTAAAAATTCCTGCTCCTACATGTGCTAGAAAATGACTAAGGCATGAAATATGCAAGAGCGCTAAAAATTAGCGCTTATGCATTTTTAAGACTTAGAAAAATATAAAGTGCACAAGCATTGATTTTCAACACTCATGCATTTCAAAAACTTGGACAAAGTGTAGGAGCGCTAAAAATCGGTGCTCCAACACTTGGAGAGAAAAATGACTAAGTACAAACAAAAAGTGCACAAGCGCTGAAAATTAGTGCTTGTGCATATAAAACTGACTTTGGAAAAAAATGCACAAGCGTTGATTTTTAGCACTTGTGCACTTGGAAACTTAGAAAAATTTATAACCTCAACATGGAGGAGCATTGAAAATCAGTGTTCCTACACTTTTGCCAATTTTCACAACTCCCAAAGGCTGGAAGCTGACGAAGATGCTCGTTTTGAAGCTCTTCAAAAGACGAATGGGGGAGGACACTCAACCAAAATGTTTGAGATTTGGAATGCACTTCGAGGTGGATTGAATTTTTTCCTCATTTTATGTACTTGAACATCATGAACCTACAAAATGAACAAATTCCGTAGGGGGGTTATCCGTGAATCGAGCATTGCTAGATTCCATGATAATAGGCCCATAGCAACCAATATCTTTGTTCACATTTTGGTGAACCTGACAATATTCCTTGAAGGAAAATTCACATTAGAACTAGCAAGGGATATTACAGAACCAATGTCAATGAGAGCACATCTAATACCAATGTTATTAATATTGACTATAATCATTAGAGGAATCACTTGCTTCTGTACCTCCAGAGGTGGGAGTTCCTACAAATAGAATGTAATATTGAGTGAATCTGCTTGAATATGAGCCATCAACACATTGAAAATTTTCAGCCTAGAGAAGGAAGGCAACAAGATATTTTTCAAAGCTTCTTGGAGCATACCTTGGTAAACTAGAGTAGATTGAAGCAAATCCCATAGTGAGATCTTGGCAGGAGTAACCTGAAGTTGCTCAACAAGACCATAATCACCAAGTGCTTTAGATGTAGATTTAGGTGTTGGGGGAAGATTTGGTTTAGAAGGTGGTAAAGAATTAGGAATTGTAAACTATGATTTTGGTTTGACCCCTCACAATGCTTTGCTCCTAGGATTTTTCACCTAAAAGGAGAAAGGGGATTGGATGGGGGACCAAAATGCAAAATTTTACACTCAAGACTAATGTTAATGAGATGTGTTATGCCTAATTAAGATGTCCTACCACTCTGATATGAAATTGAAGTGATCAAATGATGCAAAACTTTGAAAATGTGAAGTGCTAGAAAACACAATGTGATATGCAGAAATGCCTAAGAATGCAACTAAATGATGAAATAACATAACAGAATGAAAGAGATGCACTTGGAATCAGAAGTTTGATGTTGGAAGATTTTGGAAACCTAAGAAAATTGACTGGAATGTTGACTAGAACACTTAGGCTAGTCTGGGCAACTTAGTCCCAGTTTTAGGAAACTTTGTCGGAATGGGAATTTGTCAAATGGGTATCCAGAAATGTCGAAATCATTTTTTTAGGCCTAGAAGTGGGACTAATTCACCCTTGGTGGTGACTTAGTCCTCTTGTAGATTTCAAGAAATTTGGGACAGAGTCTTCTAGTCTCAGGTCTACACTTCCTTTCCTGATAGGTGTCCGTACTCGATTATGTAGAAAACAGGGGAAAAAGTCTCTCCAAGCTTGAAATAAGGTGGTGTTGTCTTGATTGACTTTGTACACTTTTTGATCACTTTTCAACACCTATTGCTTGAAAAATTTGCATACAAAAGTCACATGCAAAAGGGGAAAAATGGTTGAGGGTTAGAGAATAGGGGTTTCCCTTGGTCAAACCCCACTTTGGTAATCAAACCCTAAACAATGAAATGAGATGAAAAGAGAGTGATGAATAGATAACATGAAAATGCAAATGTCATAAACTTACCACACCATTGATGCTCAAATCTAAAGATGTGCAATGAAGAACTCCAATAGCTTGACTTGATAATGCTTGATTTGCTTGAATGCTTAATGAGTGCAGGAGATTGTATGTGATTTGGAGATAGATGATTGTAGAAGATGTAAAATGAGGTGAAAAACCCTTATTTATACTTGATTTTACTAAAATTTCCTGAAAGTAACACATCATAGGCCAACCTCAAGGGTTAGAGGACAAAATCCCACTAGAAATTTAATAAATTTTGAGTTTTGTGCCAAAAAGGACTAAGTCGCCCCTATTGGCGACTTAGTCCCACTTAAGCAAACTAAGTGGGTGTTAGGAATTTTGGGGCATTAAAAGTTTTCCAATGGGAATATCTTTAACAACACACTTGAGAATGGCCAAAAAGTGTATTAAGGGGTCATTTTGACATGAGAAAGGGTTGAATTAGTGAAATTAAGCCTAGAAAAGTGTGAAATCTTGTTACAAGACTTTACAACATTTCAAAATAGGACTTAATAAGTAATAAAAAGGTGATTTTTAGGTGAATTGTAATGAATAGAGTCTAGAAAAGTGTAGAAATGTTTTACAACACTTCACAACACCTTCACAAGACACCATAATTTGAATGTTTAAGCCCTAATGTGAATGTTTTGACCACATTATAGCTCATTATACCTAGGAAAAATCTAGCCAAAGCCCATTAGAAAGACTCAAGTGAGCATAAAAATGTCAACTATACATTTTTTGGCGACACAGGAATAGAAGTAGGTTGATTTGTGTTTTTTTTATTCCTTCTAGTGTTATACGTGTGACCTATGGTATTATAAAAAAGAGGCTATAGCTTTCAAGAATCTTGTGTAAAAAGGTCTAACAAGTCATCAAAGATTGGAACCCCATAGATTGAATGAATCCTCTTAGGAGAAGGGTTAGATGGATACATGTAAATGATGGGCCTCTTAGGCCTTTGAAGAGCCACAAAAATTGTCACTACATTTACAGACTCTTCGACTTGTGAAGATGAAGTAGACAGTCGTGATGAAGAATTTTATTCGGGAGATCTACAGATAGGAGAAGATTCCCCTAGAAATCATCCAAGGCATCATCTATCATATCAAAATAATCTTAGAAAAAGAATCATCAAAATCATTAAAACAGTATAGAAAAAGATCTGACATGATTTCCTTTTCACGTCAGGTTCACCAAAAATGTAGAGAGGATTTGCTACTCCCAAGTCCCAAGATGAACAAGGTCTAAAGGGAGAAAATTCACCTCGGTCACCTCAATGACATGGACTCAAATGATGAAGGTTAAAAATGAAAGAGATTACAAAAATGTATTGAAATAGATTTTTTGATATGATCACAGATAAAGGCCTCTAGGAACCAAAAGCGTAGATTATAGATATTTTTGGGAAAAAATGATAAGCTCTTGGCTAAAGGATGTATGAGTGGGAGTAGGATGATAATGTGGTACATTGGCGTCTTATACAAATAAAGAGTTAAACTCTTGCACATAACTCAACGAATCTACTATCTACTTAGAATACAAGCTATGGTTGTTCTACTAATTTAACATAAAGCAAGGATGAAAGGAAATAAAAAGGGAAGTAAGAGGTTAACTCACAAAAGGTCTTGTGCTTCAAAGCCTCTCTCCAAGCCTCACATAAACAACCTGCACACAAGGTGAACATGGAAAATTTTTGGGACTGCTTAGGGGATTGCCTCAATCAAACCCCCTTTTCAGTGTTTCCACCTCCACGAACAACTAGATAGATAGAGGATAGAAAATACATAAAGTAAAGTAACACAATGAGTGAGAAAATTAAACCTCGCAATGGAAGAGAACCTATATCATGAAATATATAGTTGAGTGATAAAAAAACCTCGTTATGGAGGATAAATCTTATCACAAGATAAATAGACATAATAAATATGCTAGCGAATAGACAAGAAAGCAAGAGAGCATTACCAATAGTTTGTGGCTCCCTCTTGGCTTGATAGACACGATGTTGAGTGCTTGCAAGAGATCCTTGGTTGTTGATGAGACATAAATCTGATAGAGCTTCACCATAGAACTGAGATGAAAAATAGAAAGGAATGAAAGAGAAATTTGGAGTGAGAGAGAGTGAGAATCCATGAAAATGAAACTAAAAAAGAGGGTTTTGTGAAGTTTCATGGGTGGGAAGAGTCATTACACTTGAGATTTTGCCACAAAGATACTTATCATGGATAAAGGTTCCTAATATTTTTTTATTTGAACTCATAAAGTGCAAGGATGCTAGTGCATCACACAGATGTCTGCATGCCACACAGGTGTCCAACGTACAACTTTGCAAGAAATTAGGTGGTGGACCATTGACACTTAATTGTTTCCCCTTATGGAGTTGAAATCATGAAATTTTGACCAATAAGGTTCTTGTCATAAATGTAGCTAGGTACCATAAATGTGGGGGGGCAAATGCATAAATGTGAAATTGCCATGGGGTGCAATTTTACGACATTACAGTAGTGTAGGAGACAATCAAATTTATAAGCGTGTTGCATATCATTATTATAGAGCAAATTTGATACAATATAAATACTAGAATAGAATTGCAAACTTTATTATAGTTCATAATAAATTATAACATGCAACAAAGTTTCTCTTTATAATTCTTCTCTCTAAAAAATCCTAACCCATAATAGGCCAAATGAACATATATTTATTGAACCATTTTTGGTGACCAAATATGAGTAGTGGAAAAAACTTTAATAAATGTAACCAATTCAAGATCCATAAAATCTACTGTAAATGGTGTGCTCATCAAGCCAAGATCCATGGAATTTGTTGAAATGTGGCTTGGGACAAGATGTGAATTCTCAAGCTCAAAGATCTTAACTACTAAAATAAATTATGGCATTCGCTAAGCATTGATTTTCTTCTTTGAATTTGTGTCAACTTGCATAAAGAATAATTTATGAGTTCCATTAGATTTGATATGGTGATTGTAAGACACAAATGAATTAATGGTGTTTTTGAGTTGTCCAAGAGTGTAGGTGGGAGCTATAGTGAAAAATAGTAGGAGTTTTATACTATTGAATGTCAAAGGAAACTCATACTGTATGCCAATGATCAGAGGAACGAGGAATCGAGGAATCGAGGGTGATAAGGAATTTATGCTAGAGGAGATGGGAGATGGGGAACCTTGACAAAGAAAATGATTTCAGGATGTTGAGATAAGAGAGTTAGGATGAGGCTTAACTTGATGCCAAGTTAAGAAAATGGACAAAATTATGACTCTGACAAGTTCTATAGAGCAATTGGTGGAGTTTCAAACTTTTGAGATTGGATTGAAAGAGGTACCCAGTTAAGTAATGGTTGAAAGTATGAATTCAATAAGATATTTATAGATCAGGGAAATTTAAGGTTAAAGGAATTAATCAATAAAACTAAAACCCAAAAGTCCTAAACCAATAATGAAGCACAATCCAACACAAAAACATAAACATAAAGTAAATATTACCTATGCCATGGTTGATTCACCTCCATTGTCCTTTTCCATTTTGCTTGATATGAATGATTGCCTTCAAATTTTGAGTATGCAATGATAGCCTAATGATAATGATAGAAAAATATTGAAGATTTGTAGTTGTCTCCTTTGATAGCATGTACTTAAGCATAAACTATATGGGTTGAAATGACAATGACAAACGTCTTTTATAGAAAGCTAAATTGGGATGAAGGGTTGAGATTAAAAGCCAATAAGATATGACAATCAATGGCCAAGATTAAAATATGATAGGGTTAGAGATAAATTAGGGAAAAGATATGACTAAGTTAAGAATGGACAGTTAAGATTAAATTATAAAATAATTCAATCAAGGGTGCAAATTAAATGAGATGTGAAGAAATAAGAATGACAGTGATAGATAGAAAAGCACAAAAAAAGAGGTTGTTGGAGAAAACTAAATAATTCTAAAATTATTTCATTTGAGAGGGAAATTGAATAATTAAATAATTTAAAACAATTATTTAATTAAATAAGAAGAGGGAAAGTTGCCTTTTGAATTAAATAATAATTTAATTGAAAAGTGTGAGATAAGGACAAATTAGTAAGTCATTAAATAATTAATATGCACGGACTGACCAATCATATATTATAATTTAAATCTATTTTTTTGTAGTGTATAGTTTAAATTTTAAAAAATATTTTTAATATTTAAAAATTACTATTTATCTCTTTTTTAATTGGTTAGAGTATCTCTATTATTCCTTTTTCTTCTAGCAAATTAAAAAAAACTTGAGTTACATAATAATTTTGTTAATGGATTAAATGTCATAAGGGAAGCTCTGGAAGCATCTACAAAACTCTCCAAGGCAGTAACATAGAGTAATACTACCGTTCCCCTATCTACTGGTGCCATAGCCATGGTCACTGTCACCATTTCGACATCAGTGAGGAAGGAATTTTTGTTCTGTGTGAAATCACCGACTCCGCTGGTACAAGCATTGGCACCATTAGCTTGAATTTGGGGTTGCAGCCGCTGACATACTCACTTAATTTTCACACCTTGAAGAACAAGGAGGCTCCTCTGCAGAAACTCCAAGCAAGAGGAGAATAAATTATATGGGCTTAGAAGTGTTCTATATGTTTTTCTTACTCTGGGATTCAAACTCGAGACGTGGAGGTGCCCTTACGACATGGAAAGAGTAGGGTTTTTCAAGCCTTTTGTGAAATTTGGGTGAAGTGGGCCTAGGGCTTGAGAAATTTAGGGTTATTTCAATCGGTTTTGTATAAGCTTTCGTAGGGTTCCCGAGATGGATTTGACAGTTTATGTCCTCATTAACAGTACGTATCTTCTTCCAGGAAGAGGCATGTGATGTGCAATTTCATAAATTAGGGTTTGAATATGCTTTTTGGTAGGTTTGGTAGTTGTATTTGATGATATATGCCAACCTCTGAAGCATAGAAAAATATCGCAAACTAGTAGCATCATCATAAGCATAGCTATAAGCAGCAGGACAAGTAGTCTTAAATGTCTGTGAATAAGTAGAAGGCCCACAAGTCTAAGGGATCCCAAGCTCCCCTGTACAACAAAACTCAAGGGTTCCAAATGCAACACAAGCACTCTTACAGGCTACAACTCGTCCACTCTCATTAACAGCCAACTCTAGTGGACAGATCTTTGTCAAATTGCTCCAACACCCTGCTACCCTACAGTTGCCCCTGCCACCAAGTGTCGCGATACTCAATGGAACATTGTAACTGTCAACGAGGCTGACATCATAGAAGTCCATGTCAATTTCCAGAGTGAATTTTGTGAGGGTCACTGGTGGGACTCTACCCACTTGGATGCATTGGAGGAGGCCGCTGCAGTCACCCGTTGAGCAGGCAGCAGGGCCTTCCAAGGCCTCGAAGGTGCAGCCTGTTCAAGGCCACAACCGACCAAACCAGTTGTCGAGTGCATTGAGTGACCGAGATTCACTAGTTTCTAGGGTGAAGTTGCTTCCTTCTAGGGGAGGGCCTCTTGCTCCTGTTAGGATGTCTAGCCACACAGTGTTGGGGCAGTTGTTTGTCAGGGTAAATACTCGTCCCTTCACCTTTTCTGGTTAAAAATGGACACAAATTTAATTACTATTATAGTTTATTTAATAATAATTTTAAAGATAATAAAAAGGATGTTACAGTTCTGTGGTATAATTTTAATAAGAAATTGAGGTTTTTAAGTTGATGTGCTATCATCCTCCTGTTGTCTAATATGAACATAATTAATAATTTGGAATTCAACAAAATTTATGATTAGAAATTATTTTAAATTAAAAAAAATAGGCATGTTTCTATGTATCAATATTATTAAATTTGATGGTTTTTATGGTAGTTATGATCCTTTTTGTTTTTGCATTTTGAAGGGTTAGTGGAAACGATTGGCAATAGGTGATGCAATGTTTGGTTTATAAGGATATCAGGATCAAATATATCAATTTTTCAAACATGGATTCTTTTATTGTTTTGTTTAAAGAGTAGAGGCTAATAAAAACAACATACTTCTTGATCAAGATTCATAACAGAAGATTCAACATCAAAAAGAAAATAGATACCAATCAAAGATTGATAAATAGTGCTTGTAAGCAATATCTTAAGATTTCATAAACTACTTAATCTCATAAATATTATTAAACACTTTCTTTCTTTCTTTCATCCCTATCTCATTTCAAATATCTAGCTTGGACTAAAGCCTAACAAAAATAGCTTAATAAGTGTAGGTTATGCTAGCTCAAAATCAATTTGTTTTAATAATATTAAATTCATTCTAATCATTCTATGTTGGATAAAAGGAATGGTATCCTAAGCCTGATAATGCATTCATGCTTTTAGCCAAGTTCTGCTACACTAAGCTTGATCATGCATTGCCCAGATCATAGTAGCCTGATTTGGGTCTACCAATTTATCAATAAATAAAAAAGTAGCACACATCAAAAGCACAACCTTTTAGGAATACCATAATTAAAATTCTTTACAAAATCTTACCAAATACAGTAGTAGGCGAGCTCAAATGACCTATATTTCCTCACAAGTAGAGAATTATTCTTAACTAAAAGGAAATAGTTCCTCTACTAGCACCTAATTGTAAAGAAAATAATACACATAAACCAAATGAGCTTACATGGAACTCAAATCCTATGACCTTAACTATCTTAAAATTAGGGAGACAAATTTTTTAGGCTTTCACTGTATTCTGGTTTCTGACCGTGCTTCTGGAATTAAAGAATTCTGACAAACTATTTTAGAAGCATGCAATCTAAAAAATGAGGAGCCATTCTCTAGTACAAGGAGAAGACCAGATGAGATGGGAAATATACATAACTATTAATCACACTTGTCCTTATTAATCCTACTGTCTATGATGTGTTCAAATGTATTTTTTAGTGCAATTGGAGAGGATTACAAAATTATTCCTCACAATCAACAAATTGAGCATTTTTACTCTCTTAAAAAAATAGAAATAAAAATTAACCATCCAAAGACATTAGATTTCCACAATCCATATCTATAAGAGTTTGTTGCTTCTCGATTAAACTGTGTGTTTGTTTTTGGATCAATGTTTCGGATCACTCTCCATGATCCATCATCAAAATGCAAAAAGAGGTGTAGTGTGATTGTGATAGGAAATATACATGACTACAACTCATTTGGATTCCTGATGATGGATCATGGAGAGTGACACTACAACTCTTTTTGCATCATGATGATGGATCATAGAGTGTGATTTGAATCGTTGATCCAAAAACAAACACACAATTTAATCCAAAAACAACAAATGCTTAAAAATTAACCAGTTTTTTGACCAACTTATCAAATAAGCAGAGTGCAAGTGCCAACTTACTACTCTAAACAAAGTGCAGGTGCAGATTTTATCACCTAATAAATATAAAAGATATTGAATAAAATGGAAATAGAAGACTTTTTAAGTTCACAGAGCCAAAGATAACTATAAAAAAATAGCTACTTTGTATAACAAAAACTGAAAAAAAAAATTTAATAAAAAAAAATTGATATCCAACAATGGGAGCTTTGCAACAGGGTATAGAAATTCATCAAAGCATAAAGGATAGGAAAATTTTGTCAGATGTTGTAGTGGCAACTACCCTAGTAGACATGTATGCAAAATGTGGGAACATAGACAAAGCACGTTAACTGTTTGAAAAAATGCCTCAAAGAAATGTGGTCTCATGGACTGCAATGTTGCAGGATATGCACAAATTAAAATTTTTGAGAAGACATTAGAAAATTTCAAGCAAATGCAATTGGCAAGTGTAAATCCAGACTCCACAGCCTTTGCCAGCATCCTCCCTGGCTGTGCCAAAATGGGAGCTTTGGAATAGGGTATGGACATCCACCAAAGCATGAAGGATAGAGGAATTTTGTCAGATGTTGTGGTTGCAACTGCCCTGGTAGACATGTATGCAAAATGTGGAGCCATGGACAAGGTGAAAAAGATCATAGTAAATCATAGTAAAATTTAGCAATTTCAAGGATTTATTGAACAAGCCTTTGATCTACTTTGAGTTATCGTGACTTGATGTATCGTTCTGCCAAATTGGAGTACCTTAAGAGCTCTCCCAGAAAGTAGTAGGAACTCCATAGTGCAGAGTATGAAATGTGCAAACTGTATAGCCCTGGTTATATAGTACATCTTCTTCGCTACATGGTAAATAATAGATAATCCCACCACTGCCAATTTTGCAAAAGTTAGCATACAGTTCTAAGTGTTCCAATATCATTGAAGGAAGTTGGTTAAATATGAAGTTCATCTATGAAATTAAAATAGCATCTATTATGTGTTCAAATACTATTATTGGAAAAAATGTTTAGATAGGGGTATGTGCAGGATCATGATGGGCCAAAAAGTGGCAATGGAGAAAAAATTACGTTTTTCATCGACCCAAAAATGCGGAAATGTCGAGTTGACTTTTTTGTGGCTTGGGTGTCAGTACACGCCTCCAAAGCAAAAACCAAACCAAGATCTCCATATCAGATATCTGATTCAAATCGGATATCCGATCCAAATCAGATATCCGATTTGAAGCAAACATATATATAAAAAAATTGGGCTTGTTAAAATCATTTGACATTCACAAACAGGAGGCGGTGCAAGTGAGGAGGTTCTCCGCATATCAAATATCCGATTTATCTGATATCCATTTTGAAAAGGTTAGATTTTAGATTTTTCTTTGCTTTGATCGAATTTTGAATTAGATTTGTATAATTTCAGTTAATTTTTTATGGATTTTTTTCGAAATAGGGTTTTTGATTGAATTTTTATGAAAAATTTGAGTTTATAATGGATTTTGATTAAAAATGAATTTTTTTTATGGATTTAGATTTAAAAATAGTGTTGTTTATGTATTTGTAGTAACAATTAGAGAATTTTATAGATTTTTGTTAAAAAGTAGGTTTTTTTTTTTAAACTAGGGTATTTTTTACAATATTTTCATTTATACTGTCTAATTTCAATTAGATTAATTAGTTTTTAACTTTAATCAGGCATTATGGCTGCTGAAAATGAAAATGCACAAATTCCAAATGATCCACCAGCTAAGAATGAAAATGCACAAATACCAAACGCTCGACCACCTCCGTAGCCATCAACTGAAAAATTAATTGGTGAAAAATTGCAGCAATTAAAGGGCATTTTTGAAGTTTATAAGAGAATCCCTCGATTATTCGAGATGTCAAACACATTGAAGGATATAATTAAAAATATAGAAACCCTCTCCACCCAACATAATGCCTTTCATTCGTGGTGAGAAGACATGAGAGAATATTATGCATGTGGATTGTCTTATGATGATGTGAAAGATCTCGGAATAACCAAAGCGCAAATAGCCTCTTTATTTGTTAACTCCTGCACTGGTTTTCCAGTTAATGTTAATAAACCAAAAAATCCTATAAAATGGTGCACGCATAGGGACATTGTAGATGACTTTTTGGATTGTTGGTGTATGGTTTTTGATAAACCACCAAACAAAAATTGTGATATACCATTTTACTTTATTAAAAAATTATATGTTGAGTTTGTGTTAGGGCATCATGTCAATTACTTTGACATTAAACCCTTCTAGGGCATTGGTGGAGGTATGCCCCAAGATAGACCAGGGGTAGTTAGAGTACTCCTGCGCCCATATGTTCCCCCTCCTCCCCTTCCTCCGCCACCTCCAATATATCATCTATATATTATGTAGGATGCAGCCACACAAACTATCCAGGCTATTCACTCTTTGAGTGGCCTTTTGGTTTTGAATGCTTCTATAGTAGCTCAGCTACATTCTAGTGATGTTGGCGATGGTTCAAGTGCTGCCGCCTCATCCTCGTCATGTCCACATATTTGTGTGCCACATACTTGCTCCATGTGCCGCCAGATATGCTTGGGTCCTCTTGTACAACCTGTTGATCATCCCTTAGACACTTATGGTTAATGACATCCATAATGTGAACATTATAGATCAGACTCAGGGGAGTGGAGTGCACCCTACAGAGTCCTCTCCTGCTAGAGAGGGGGACGTTGGAATAGTGACACAGGTAAGATTTAAGTTGTAAATACATAACTTGCATTTGTTTTTAAATGAATATTAATAAGAGATACTATAATGTACTAATATTTATTTACATGGTCTATTTAACAGTTGATGTCTGAGGAGGAGCTTGCATAGGTGACTAATAGCACCCTTAGGGCCATTTCATTTGGCCTCGACAAACACATAGTATATATTTTCGCACTCACTCGTTTACATTTTTTTATTATATACTTGCTTGTCATTTGAATTGTCATAAATGAACTTATATAATAACTTATATGTTTATCTTATTTTCCTCTTGTAGGAAATACCTAGTGCAAGTGAGGTGCAGCCTTGTCCAGATTATGAAAGTGCAATGTTAGATAAGGGGAAGGTAATTGAACTCAAATTTGATTGAATTAAGAATTTTAAGATCTTATATTGATTATACATACATCGACATAGATTGGTAGTTTCATATGTCCTTGTCATTTTTTATGTACAAACAGTTATGAGTTATACGTTGTTGTTGACAAGTGTGAGCAAGGTGCAACCTTGTCCAGATTATGGAAGTGCAATGTTAGACAAAGGGAAGGTAATTGAACTCAAATTCAATTGAATTAAGATATTTAAGATCGATTATACATACATCAATATAGATTGGTAGTTTCATATGTACTTGTCATTTTTATGTACAAGCAGTTATGAGCTATACATCATTGTTGACAAGTGCCACAATGCCTGAAGGAGTATGTATTGAAACACTTGAAGGAGTAGGTGTTGAAACACCTCAAGGAGGAGGAGTCGAAACACCTAAAGGAGATAAAGAAAAAGATCACCCTAAAGAGGTATGTGTTTATTTTATTTTGTGTTTGGTATTTATATGTTCCTATTACCGACAATTGTATGCTAACTTGGATCAATTTTATGTTTTTGTTCACATATATAGATTGACATAACAAAAGTTGGTTTGGTCGGTTCTTTGAGAGGGGCATATTCTAGGGCTCCTGGCCCTTTGAAGAGATGGATATTTCAGGTAATCAAGATTACAATTTTAGAGTTCAATTATAATTCAATGTATATTGATTTCGATGTTAATTATTTGATTTTAAATCATATAGTATAACTATTCTCAATTGTGGTTTGAATTTTTCTTGTGCAGCTACCTTCAGAGCCAATGAGTGCTGCAAAGAGGCTCCATTTTGATGATCCACCAATAGTTTAGGATGAGATAGACATTTTGGCATGTAAAATTTGAATAGACATCGAGATGGCATATGCCACATTTTGTAAAACTTTGTTTGAGTTGGCATTGATGCCATTTTTGTATATGGAGATGCACTCAAGATTATTGGATAATTTGATATATAGAAGTTGACAATCAAAATTTAATTTCTTCCTCATGTGCATGATTAAACTCTTTGAAAAATTAATCAAGTGAGCAATGGTTAGATATCAATGTACAATAGCATAAAAAGAATGGTTATATTATGTAGTTTATATTCATATTGCTGATTACATTGCATTGCACATCTTTAAAACTCAAAGCATTACTTCACATTGCATAAGTAACAACTAGATGTTGATAGATGAAAAAATTTCAATAACAATATAGTTTTTACAAAGTCAACCTAAGCAATTATGCAATTACTTCACATTACATAACTAATAACTAGGAGCAACTATCAATTGCATTAGCTTGTCATGGAATTTTATGAGACCACATTTCTTTGAGGAAACTTGGCACAAAACTCACAAAAAATGAAAAGAAAGCACTCAAACAAACTTTAAAGGGGTCTCAGGCCTGCTACCCCCTCATTCCACATGTTATGCAGCCATTTACTTGCGGTGTATGGGCCAAACAATGGAGAAAACATGTAAAAATAAAATATATATATATATATATATATATATATGCAACCTAGAAGCATGAATTAGGATTAGAATATCACATAACATCATATAAACAAAAAAAACCACCATAAATTGAATGTCATTTAAAACATGCATGATAAATATTCATCGTTGAAACTTGAATTGTGGTAGCTTGATATATAGTCTATTGATGCCAGGGTTCAATTTGTATGATATTGAAAAAGAAGCCAACTGAGTAGAGTTATCAACATTCTTCAGAAATCATAAGAATTTTTTTAGTACACTAGTTCAATGATGTTAAACAATTTTTGAAAAAAGAAAGTTGTGTCAGGGTTTGCTTTCAATCCAACAAGCAAAAATGAAAGCTCAACCTCTTGGAATGAAAATTCTTGTTTGCAAAACAAATGAATAAGAATGAGGTAGTTAAGGTGTTTGAAGTTATTTATGTTAGTGTAATTAATTAATTATTACACTAGCATAAGTTAACTTAGGTCATATTTCATTATGTCCTAGGTTGCATTATTAGATAAATCATTTAATAAATAGGGAAATATTCCCTTCCTTGTTTGGTGGGATAAGATTCCTTCTAGAAGATGAGTTGTTCTAAAACTTATCTCAACATTTAATAATCATCTAGATAGGGTTCACATGTTGTCACATGTTGTTAGATTATGACACATGGAAACATCTCATGCATCTTAGGTTTTCATTCTTGCCTATATAATCAGGCATCTTGTTCATTTGTAACATATCCAATATCAATCAATCATATCATATCAATATAGAATCTCTATTGTGCATGCCTAGTTACAACACTTTTCTTTGTGGTTGATCATCTTTCCTGGCTCAAAGGTCCTCCATTGAAGACTGTAGCTTCAAGAACTGTGCATCCATAATCTCAACAATTTAGAGGCCACTTTTAGGGTGCAAGGCTTAAAACTTCATTTTAAATGCACTCAAAAAAACTTTAAAGGGGTCTCAAGCCTGCTGCCCCATCATTCCACACGCTATGCAGCCATTTACTTGTTGTGTAGGGGTCAAACAATGGAGAAAACATGTAAAAATTATATATATATATGCAGCCTAGAAGCATGAATTAGGATTAGAATATCACATAACATCATATAAACAAAAAAACCACCATAAACTTGAATGTCATTTAAAACATGCATGATAAATATTCATTGTTGAAACTTGAATTGTGGTAGCTTGATATATAGAGTCTATTGATGCCAGGGTTCAATTTGTATGATATTGAAAAAAGAAGACAACTGAGTAGAGTTATCAGTATTCTTCAAAAATCATAAGAATTTTTTTAGTACACTAGCCATTTTGATGTCTTCTTGCAGTCTCAAATGTTACTTTGTATGATTGTTACATTGGTATTGAGAGTGGTAGCTTAATATAGGTCCACAATACAAAATATCATTTACATGTGCAGTGTAACAGTGGCATAGGAAGATTTTTCTTTGAAAGCAAAAATGAAAGCTCAACTCTTGGAATGAAAATACTTGTTTGCAAAACAAATGAATAAGAATGAGGTAGTTAAGGTGTTTGAAGTTATTTAGAGGTCAATTTTAGGGTCTTCTTGTACACGCAAAGTGTATGAACACATACCTTTTTGTAATATCAAGGATACTTTTTGAATCTTCCATGCATTTCTAATCTAAAAGGAAGGGTCTTTTGCCTAATCTATATGTAACCATGCTTTTGAAATTTTCAAAAAGAGAAAAACTTCCCTAATAATGCAAAGGCATGGCCAAGCAGTTCTAACTCTCCACATGAGAGAAGAGAGATGTTGAAGAGTACATCAAGTCAGTGAGAACTAAAGTGTAATGTGTTTTAGTTTGTAGTACTCCTTTGTTTCTCTGCAGATGTGTGATAGATTCTTAGTTCAATTATATTGAACAATTTTTGAAAAAAGAAAGTTGTGTCACGGTCCGCTTTCAATCCAACAAGCAAAAATGAAAGCTCAGCCTCTTGGAATGAAAATGCTTGTTTGCAAAACAAATGAATAAGAATGAGGTAGTTAAGGTGTTTGAAGTTATTTAGAGGTCACTTTTAGGGTGGAAGGCTTAAAAATCTATTTTAAATGCACAAAAAAGAATGAAATTACTTCAAACCAAGTTTGTGAAGAAGTTAACTTTGTTGCCCACTAGTTTCCCTTAAGAGTCCAAAGTGCAAAAAGATAGAAATATTTGAAGGGCTATTTCTTAGAGATCGTGATGCTTATAGACTCTTTGTCTAAGGCTATGGAATCGTGTTGGGACCATCTACAAAAACCTCTCTCGGTTTTTGCTATCTCAAAGGCGTTTTCCTGAGGTGATGACTTTTCAGTGGAGGGAAAAGTTGCCAGATGCAAGCAGTGTAAAGTTGCAAAGTGGTGCAACTTTCATTCTGAAACTCATACGACCAAATGGATTGTTCCAACATGTCTAGATGGGTACATTTGCGCTAGGGATGGTCATCTTTTACACCCAAATACACTGAATCACTCCGAGCTACATTGGACCGATGATTTCCCTTAAGAGTCCAAAGTGCTAAAAGACAACAATCTTTGAAGGGCTATTTCTCAGAGACCGTGAGGCTTACAGACTCTCCATCCAAGGCTATAGGATTGTGTTGGGACCATCTATAAAAACCTCTCTCTATTTTTGCTATCTCGGAGGCATTTTCCTGTGGTGATGACTTTTCAGTGGAGGGAAAAGTTGTCAGATGCAAGCAATGTAAAGTTGCAAAGTGGTGCAACTTTCATTCCGCAACTCGTACGACCAAACAAGTTGTTCCAACACATCCGGATGGGCACGTTTATGTTAGGGATGGTCCTCTTTTGCACCCAAATATTTTGAATTACTCCGAGCTACATTAGACTGGCGATTTCCCTTAAAAGTCCAAAGTGCTAAAAGGAAACAATCTTTGAAGGGATATTTCTCAGAGACCGTGAGGCTTACAGAATATTCATCCAAGGCTATGGGATTGTGTTGGGACCATATACAAAAACCTCTCTCAGTTTTTGCTATCTTGGAGGCATTTTCATGTGGTGATGACATTTTAGTGGAGGGAAAAGTTGTCAGATGTAAGCAGTGTAAAGTTGCAAAGTGGTGCAACTTTCATTCCGCAACTCGTACGACCAAACATACCATTCCAACACATCCAAATGGGCATGTTTACGCTAGGGATGGTCCTATTTTGCACCCAAATACGCCGAATCACTCCAAGATACATTGGACCGACGATTTCCCTTAAGAGTCCAAAATGCTAAAAGACAACAATCTTTGAAGGGTTATTTCTCAGAGACCATGAGGCTTATAGAATCTCCATCTAAGGCTATGGGATTATGTTGGGACCATCTAAAATAACCTCTCTCAATTTTTTCTATCTCAAAGGCGTTTTCACATGGTAGCAAGTTTTTAGCTGAGGGAAAAGTTGTCAGATGCAAGCAGTGTAAAGTCGCAAAGTGGTGCAACTTTCATTCAGCAACTCATACGACCAAACAGATTGTTCCAACATGTTTGGATGGGTACGTTTATGCTAGGGATGGTCCCTTTTTTCTCCCAAATATGCCGAATCACTCTAAGTTACATTGGACCGGTGATTTCCTTTAAGAGTCCAAAGTGCTAAAAGACAACAATCTTTGAAGGGTTATTTCTTGGAAACCTTAATTTATAGACTCTCCGTTTAAGGCTATGGGATTTTGTTTGGCATATCTACAATAACCTCTCTCAATTTTTTCTATCTCGGAGGTGTTTTCTCATAGTGACAAGTTTTTAGCTGAGGGAAAAGTTGTCTAATGCAAGTAATGTAAAGTTGCAAAGTGGTGCAACTTTCATTCAACAACTCGTACGACCAAATAGACTATTCCAACATGTTTGAATGGGTACATTTACACTAGGGATGGTCCTCTTTTGCAACCAAATACGCCGAATCAATCCAAGCTACTTTGGACCAAGTGAAATTAGGTGAAAATTTGATGCAGACACAAGGGCACAATCACAAACTCTTTGCAACCTTCATGTTGATGCCAAAATTTGATGAGGTAACAGTGCCTTATGTGAAACTCAATTTAAGGGGGACCTTTTGCGCTAAACTGAGTAACCTCCAGATTTTTAGAGAAGTCGGCTTCTTCTATAATGGGGGTTGGAAAGGGGAAATGAAACAAATATAATAAAATGAAGTCTAACCTAAGGCACCAAGACTTAAAAATGGGCACGATAAATCATAGATCTAAGGGCCTAAATGGTGTTGTAGTGTTCCAAAACATCAGAGACTTAAGATTATAACATAGACAATTCATTCATTGACATAAAATATCATTGCATATATTTCTACTGCCAAGAAGAGTCATTAGACATGATCTAGGTAAGCAAAATTGCATTCAACATATATAGAAGTTCTTAAATGAAGTGTCCAGACAATAAAAAGTATAGTTTACAGTTTGATCAAATAGCATGAAAAATAGACAAGCCAGAAAATTGGCACAGTTTGAGAGTTTTTGCAATCAAATAAAACAACAATAAAGGTCTAGTGTCTTTAACTAAAACTAGCATTTTCCTCAAATTCTGGACCTTTTTCTCATAATAGAGAAGAGTATATATAGAAGGAAAACCTCCCACTGCTCGGGAGAGCAGCAACAAAAAATATTTTTCAATCCCCGGCAATGATGCCAGAATCAAAATATTCTCAAAGCCGTTCCAACAGAAAAGATCAGGAACCAAGCATCCGGTTGTCCCAGGTATAGGTGCATCCTCTGCAAATGATGGTGGTGGTCTCGACAAGGCCCGATCAGACAAGTGTCACCCCCTTGTGCGAATGATAATGACACATAGCGACCAATAGCATTATTTGATTCATCTGGTCCTTCGCCCGAATATGAGATCCATTGGTTAGGCATGTAGCAGCCTTTCACTACCCGAATGAACCTCTCTCCCCTTGCCGCTAAGGACTTGCATTAATGCTACACATGTCAAATGAGCGGAGCCTTCATCAACAATGGAGGGAACAATCATCAGCTGGGCACAAAAGAGATGCATGGCAACATTTTGCTACCCACGGTTGCTACTTCATCTCTACGCTGAAAGATTTGCGAATGGCAGACACGTAGCAAATATACATTACAGACAAAAACCGTGGGGCCCACCAAAACCTTTTAGGAATGAGGGCTTCATGGTAGCCTTTCGAAGCCTGATGAGGCAGCAAGAAAACATGATTAAAAGAATCCCGTAGTCGCAACACGTGGAAACATAGCGGAGCTTTCTGGGATGCAAAGGAATGTCGAGACTCAGAGTTGTGAGGAGTAGACACATGGAGCGATAGATAAAAACTTAGATAAAAGGTCGAGATGACCTTGCGATGCACAGATCAACACATAGAGAAAAAAAACTTGAACGGATCTAGTTAAATATTTGTTAATAGATTTTGGTGACTATCAGGGGCGTTTCGACTAAGGAACGAAGAACCCAAAATTTCTCAAATTTATAGGTTGGAGTGCCATTTTATTTGGACAATGGAGTCAGAGATTGGAAAGAGCTGCTTGCAGAGGCAACCATTCATCCTCAGATGGATTCACCATGTTACGCAAATTCTCCTGTGCTCCACTTAGATCAATAGTTTCTTTGTGAGGTAGCGCATTGGGTAAACCAACCCCTACTTCACAATAAAATAGTAGCTGTGCAAACGGATGAATGACTCCCTCAATGTTGGTCACTGTGGGAGGATCACTGAAATCCTTAAAAGTCTCCAGATCATTTTCCTTCTCTTCTATCATTTTCACAATCTATTTGGTCCTGGCAATAGAGTCATCTTCAAGGAACGGGGACGACAAACCCATCTTGTTTAACTCGAAGAAACTCCCCTGTATGCTATCTAGTGTCTTACTCAGAATAGTCACTAATGCTTTAGTGCGTTGGAAGGTGGAGTGGCAATGGATGAACTTATTTTTTGTTTGAGCAGCAACATCCCGATCTTCAATACTCGCTCTGGAAATGCTCTCATCAGAGACTAAATATAGCTTGATGAGCAGATCTTTTACTTCTAGAACCTTGTCCAAGATGAATCGTGGGAACTACTCAATCGTATCATGGGCCTCCAAGCTCAACTTTGATTCCTTGGTGATGACTTAGAGGGTAGGCTATAGTGTTAGGCAAAAGGCTTTAATTTGTTCCCAGTGAGAGATGTACAATTTCCTAACCAGCGGAATGATGTCTAGCTGTGTAGGGGGAGGCAGGAGAGAGCTTTTAAGAGAAGCAATCTTCTTGTCTCTTGAAATAATGGCTTCAGCCAATTCTGCCGTTTTATTTTTCTTGAACGCTAGCTGTTCCACAGAGCCACTCATTTCTTTATTCTAATTCTCCTCGGTTCAGGAGTGATTTGCTAAGTGCTTGTCCAGAGAAAACTTTTTCTCTTGGAGTTCTTCTATTTGAGCTTTTAGGCCTTTAAATTCAGCCTCTTTTTCTTGTATTTTTTGCTCATATTGAGTTTTTTCGTGCTCCAATGCTTCATTTCTTTGTGCCATTACTTGAATACACTCAAGGAGAAGCCACTCCAGCTCTTCATTCTTTAGTTGCAGATTTTGTTCTGTCTCTTGATTCTTAGATTGTAGCTCTTTTATTATGGCGGGGTTGACAACCTGAGTCTTCGCAAGTTCACCCTAAAGTCTATTCCTCTTGTCCTTCACTGCTAGCACCCTTTCCATCATACAGACAACATCTTCCTCTAGGGATTTCTCTTTTTTCTCCAAAAAAGTAACCCTTTCCCCTACTACTTTAAGTTGCTCATCCTTCTTCTTTAGTTGGAGGCCAATTTTAAGGAAGTCAGAAGTGACTATGCATTGCATTTCCTCCATGATTTCAACCTTATCATGCGATCGAGCCACCTTCTTGTCGAGCCCTATTGCATATATCTCATAATCTTCCACGTGCATCTCTCCTTAAGGCTTGCTTACCCTAGGGTACATGGTCGCAAACTTTAATTCTTTTTGAACCTCAACATAAAGAGCCTGTACTTTTGGCTCAACATAAACGATGTCATCTTTTACCCTGAACTTTCACATTCTACTTGCATGTGCCTCATTTCCACAATCAATCGGTGCTATAAATTCGGTCGGTGACAAAACTAGTCCACCTGCGAAAGGAGCACCAGAAGGCAGGGCATAGGGATAGGTAACCTTCATAGGCGCGAGCATTTTTTTCTTCTGGAGAGTGATAGTTTGTTGGGAGAAGTGGGGCGCGTTCTATAGTTTGGTTTGAGGCCCAACAAGAAGGCTAGTCATTTATAATGATTGAATTAGGGAATCATTCGTAGGACTCATAGGCTAGGATGGTGGAGGAGTTGTCAATGTGGTGTCAGCCTGCTGTGATGGAAGAGGATCTGTAATAATAGTGGAAAAAGAAGGGGCACTCACAAGGGGTATGTTTTCCGAAAGTGAGGTGAGGAGAGTCTGAGCAGCAGCAACGGGTGTAAGGGTCCGCAGAGGAGTAAGGATAAGTGGAGTGGTTTGCAAAAATAGGGCAAAACCTCCTAAATATGTTGGATTAAAAGTGGGAGGAAGAGGGCCATCACTCATGGTAGGGATCACCAGTGATGCAGGGGGGATACCAAGGAATGAGAAGCAAGGGAAGAAGGAGAAAACTTTACCTGTTGACTGGTTGGTGGTGGCTCTAGAATCGTCAGTGACTCCTCCTTAGCCTCAGGCTCCTGGCTAGCTACAAGCACTTTTCTTCTGGTGGGTTCTTGCGAACCCTCTCTAATAATGCTCTTTGTGCGTTGTCATTTCTTAGGTGGAGTCTCTTGAGCTTCGACATTCATTGCATTTTGCTATAGCAATAACCTGGCTAGTTTAGCAGCCCAAGTGAGTGTATGCGAGCCCCTTGATATATTAAAATGCACATTTGTGGCCACATAGGTAGGTTGTCTAGGGCCTTTCTTCTTCGGCATAGAGGAGGTCGATGTTGCCGCTTCCTCTTCTTGCTCTTTGGACTCTTCGTCTGGGTCTCTGCTCTTATTAATACTAGAGCTTGAGTTGGGGTGGCCTTCCTTCCACCATCTTTCAAATTCTTGGTCATCCTTCATATTGTTGTAAGAAGCATCCAATTGTGTCATTTCTTGGCGATACTTTCAGAAAGCCTCTATTTTTTCAGCACTCCATTCCTCATCCTTCTTCAACCTATTGTACATGTCACGCTCCATGTGGACATTATCCTAGGCCACTACCACATCAAAGTAGAACTTGTGCCATAGCCCTCTAATATATGGCGTAGGAATACGTGCCAATTCAACAAAATTTTCATCTTTGTCTGCCTGCGGGTTATGCCGCTTCTCCCAGTAAGGTTGGGGAACATGTGTAACTCTCATGTGCGGCTCTGAAAAGTCATAAAAAGAGTTGTATTCCCACTTATCATTTACAAGCACCAACCCTAGATAAGCTAGTTTATCCTCCAATAATTGGTCTAATTGTTTCTTTATCAGAGTTACCGACTTGAAATTTTTTGAACAAGAGAAGAATCCCTTCTTCTTGACACTTTTGCTGCTGTAGAAAGTAAAATCAATGATACACACTTGCCAAAACATTTCAATGCAAGCACCCTATCTGTGACACAGGCTAGGAGCAGGAAAGGTTTACCAGCAAAGCCCTGCATCTGGAGAATCGTAAAATCCTTGCCTAAAAACCAATCATAGGCGGGAGTGAAACTCTGCATATATTTGGTCTGCTCCTTGTCGAGCCGAATTATGTCGCCCTTTTCGATTAAATCATGCAAGACCGAAGCTATGAAATAGTCTGAAAATGTAGAATAATCATATGATGCAAAAAGAAAAGGAGTCCATGTGGACACCGGCTTCCTCTTACCTCGCTCATCAAAAATTGATAATGGAAAATACTGGGCGAAGAAATCAGGGTTCTGATGTAGAAACATGTGAACCAAGAAAGAAAGAAACCTAAATTTTCCCTCTATTGGGTAATTCTTTATTTTTCGTATCATTTCCTCTACCATAAACTTGGAAAAATCATACCAAAAAATATCATGTTGCTTGTGAAATTGGAATGTCGATCCCAATTGAAAAGTTTCCACCCTCTCATCGAAGTCTCAGTCGCACACAAAAGCTAACATGGACATGGCATCCTGTAGATCTTCATATAACACACCATGTGGCAACAGAATACTTGGCAGTTTAGTGGTTGGGATGCCTTTCCTACCAGTCTCCTCCAACAAGAACTCTGAGTTCTTTTTCATCGCCTTCCATGTCTTCTCTCCTTTGCTAGGATAAAAGGACTCAATGTTCTCTATTCTTTTACCTGGGTCTAGGATGCATAACATATGCCAGATGTCCTATGAGGTGATGTGAACCCTTAAGTTTTGGCCTTCGATGTAGTGGGTGTTAGGGTTATAACACTGGATGGCAGCGTCAACTATCTCCGGGCAGTAGTGCACTAGTGGGACCATGTATTGAGGAAAACCATTGTACCAAATTTTCTTTGCTATAGATTTGTCTACCTTTGATTTCGTCAACCTTGCACAGGTTGCTTCTCTTAAGGACTTAGGGTTTTTCGCGAGCCGTGGATCATAGATATTATCCCATTTCTCCTCAACCCTTTTCTTGTTTCTGCAATCTTTGGGCCTTTTCAGCTCTTCTGTATAGGCCCTCTTTGGCCTGCTGGGTATACTAGGCGTAGCATATGCCACATCCTCATAGACATATACATCTTCAGATGACCGTATGGCTATAAACAACTCTTGGCTAATTTCTTCTTGCATTGGATGAGATGAACTCTGCAACATTTTCTTTGGATGAAGACCTCCGCAAGTTCTTGGCTCTATAATTTTCTTTAGTTCTCGATACACAAAAGAAGAACAACTCTGCACCTTTAGCCTTGGCATTTGTGAAAAGACTTTGAAATATTAAGCATTTTCATGCAATATTTGGCAATATTTTATCAAGGTGGTAGATGAAAACATGCCTTTTGCATTTAATTCGACATGTACCGTTAATTTTGCAATTCATAAAAAATGAATTGCTTGCCATTTTGAGGCAGTTGGAGTTTATTATTACATTTGGCAACCGTGTGATACACTGTGATTCCCTTGGAACTTGAGCCAAAAATTTGCTTTCTAACCTTGTGTTAGTATGCACTGGTAATTAATATCTTGGCCGGAATGATTACACCAAAGCAAACGATCATAGCCTAAAAAGATATGAATATTGCCTTGGGCTCTGGGAAATGCGTGTGAGATGACACAATAGCCTACGGCCGCGTGTCCTACTATCAATGAGTGCCACCTTTTTAAAGCTAATTCATTAGCTCTTATTAATCTAGCACACATTGAGCCATACCTTCACAGATGCAACTGGCCTGGAAATGTGAGCAAACACAGGCATGCCTTTCAAGTTGGAAACTAGCTATTATCATGTTTTCTCGAAATGGATTAGCATGTGTCTTGTCATTTTTTCTATAAATAGGCTGATAAGTAGTGAGGAAATCATACTTAGCATTTAAGCAGTTATAGGTTGGTAGCAAAGCAAGTCTTCTTATAGGTTAGGTAATAGGTAAATTTTAGCATTGGCTCAAAAGCATAGGAATAGTGTCAAAATCATGGACACTCCAGTTCATTTAACCTCATATAAGTCGCAAATGACGTTTCTAGGGGAGGTTTCTTCTAGGAGGTTGAAACAAATGATCAAGAATAAGCATTCATTGGTCCTGATAGCCATAAAATGGGTTCTGGGTAAATACTGCATAGAGTATGAGGACAAGTATCGAGTGAACACTGATATATGTTCTCACTTCATGGTGTCCATGTTAGACATCAACGTCCCTCGGCCTCTCATCTTGAAACTTGTTAAAGAAATATTTCCCAAAAGGTACCTGAATGGCCTTAGCGAGGTTGTTACTCATGCCGCATATGGAGTAGGTCTGCCGTCAGCTAGGGAGCTCCATCACTTTATCAAGGAAGAATCTGTAGTTGTTTGGCTATCGTTTCTTAGCGGATTCCACCTTCATACATGCAACGAACATTAGAAGAGGGTTACCCAAGCCCTACATTTTTTGTTATGCAGCTACAACGTGATACCTTTCTATGATGTAGATTGGTATATTGACTTCAGGAACTTGTTATTTCCCCCACCAATGGCGGTTGTGCCAAATGATGCTGCTAGTGTTGCCGAAGAACCTGCTGATGAGGAAGAGGTGAACTGTTGTTGATGCATCGATTGCTGCCTCTTGTGCTATTGGATGAAAACCCCTTTCTGCTCCCAAAAAAATGTCTCCCTATTTTCTCTATTTCCCGTTGTTGCCCAGACTACCTTCCTAATAGTTGTATATAAGCCTAGAAAAAGGCTATCATATTGCATATATAATAGCTCGAATACTTGTATATTTTTGGATTATGGCTTCCCCATCCAATTTTGCAATGTAAAGAATATATATAAATAGATATATATCTTTTTAAAGAAAATCCATGCTATTTCCTTCATTTTGTATTTTAGTTTTATGGGCTCTTTTATAACATATTTGTTATTTCTCTACACATGGGTGTGTTTCATGTAAAGCAATCCTAGTATTCCACCCTTTGTAATAATGGGTTAATTCTGCAAAAGCACAAACGAATTTTGAAAAAGACCAGCCAAAGAAAGGAAAATAAAAAGAAAGCACTATTCACATATGTAGAAAAATAGAGCTCAGTACCTAATGGAACAGCTTAAGATGAATCCCATTAATCGAGATTCCTAAGGGTTCATGTTCCATATTTTCTAGCTCAAAAGCATTATGTTATTTGCACCGAACAATTTTAAAGGGTCCCTCCCATAGGCTATCAAATTTACCATGTTGACCTGGCTTAGCAACCCTTTTATCATACTTTAGTACTAAGTCTCCACATCTTAGACCTTGGTCAGAAGCCTTCTTGTCAAACCATCGCTTGACCACTTGTTGATAGTTTTTCATGGCTACTAGGGAATTCTCCCTTTTTCCCTATACTTCTAACAGCTCGGCAAACCAAACTTCAATGGCACCATTTTGTTCTATCTCAAGAGATTTCAACAATTGTAGTGTCAGAATCCATAAATATAGGTAACAACGCCTCTTTTTCATATACCAATGCATAAGGCGAAGTCTTAAGGACTTGCTTAGGAGTTATGTGGTTTTCCTAGAGCGCTACTAAGAAGTTTTTATGCCATTCCCTCTAGTGTTCCGAACCAATCCTTTTAAGTAGCTGGACTAGGCTCTTGTTTGTTGACTCTGCTAGGCCATTTCCCTGTGGGTAATAATTTGATGATGTTTTGAGGAATATGCCATTCATTAGTGCAAAGTGACATACCTTTGTGCCTAGGAAAGATCTGGCATTATCCAAAATGATAGTCTTCGGAGGATTGAACCTTGTCACCAGCTCTTCGAGAAAATCTACAATCTTTGTTTCTATTGTGCTCTTAAGCAAAACAACCTCTATCCATCTTGTGAAGTAATCTGCGGCAGTCATAATCCATTTATGTCTAGCACTGGAAGCTGAGTTAATCATTCTGATGAAGTCCAGGCCCCATTGTGCAAACGGTTCATCTGCCACTATGGGTTTGAGGGGCATTGCAGAATTTTTCCTTCTATCAGTAAACAACTGGCATTTTTTGCAAGACTTTACCAAAGAGTGGGAGTCATTAAAAAGTGTAGGCTAGTAGTAACCAACACGCATGATTTTAATGGTGGTGGTCTTAGTAAAGAAATGTTTTCCTGCAATGCTATTGTGGAATGCATTGAGGATCCTCTTTGTTTGCTCTGAAGTGACGCATCATAGGAAAACACCATTGAAATTCCTTTTGAAAAGGACTCCCTCTACTAGCGTATATCCATAATTTTGCAGCTGGTAATATCTCCTTTTTTGGGATGAGAGACCTATCAGATACTTTCTGATTTGCATGAACCTCATTCTATCAGTCAACCAACAACCCTGTAATTCTAGTTCATTTATCAAGACGAGCTTCGGTTGCTCCTCTGTGGCAGGTACCTCCTCATTTTGTGCCATGTACTCGCACAGTCCTCTTCCTTTAATAGTTTTAGTAGGCTTGACTTCAATTTCATATTTGAGGATCTTGGTGATCCAATTAGCTCTTTTTTTCTGTGATCTCCCCTTCCATGGTATATTCCTACACACTGCAATGTGCGACATAAAAAGCACCTTGTTGCAGGAAATTAGATGGCTAAACTTTTTAAGTCCCTTCACTATTGTAAAGGCTTTCCTTTTGATGAAATTATAATTCACCTCATATTCCTTTAGGTTCTGGGAATGGAACACTACTAGATGTTCCCCCTTTTCTTCGTCATCTTTTTGGGTAGGACAGTAGTAATACTGGACTTGATACTAAACGCATACATTATAAAATCCTTAGATTGATATGGATTAACCAATACCAGAGCTGTGGAAATAGCTTCCTTGACCTTTTCAAAAGATTCTCGAGCTTTAGTCGTCCACTTGAATGTCTGATCTTTCTTCAGCATCAGGGTGATCGGCCTAATTATCCCCACAAAGTTAGAAATAAACTTGCTGAAAAAATTTAATTTGCGCAGGAAAGACTGAACACCTTTCTTATTCACCGAAAGGGGAAGTGTTTTGATAGCCTTCACTTGTTTGGGGTCAATTGAAACCGCTTCCTTAGATACATGTCCTAACAGCTTTTCTTGTGGTACTCCAAATATGCATTTCTTCGGATTTAGGGAAACTACAAACTCCTGGCACTTTTGAAAAACTAATTCTAAGTGATCAAAATGATCATCCTTAGATTTAGAGAAAACAGTAAGATCATTCAAATAAATTAGAATAAACTTATTGATTAGTTCGCTGAATGCAATGTCCATCACCCACTAGAATGTTGCCCCTGCATTAGATAAACCAAAAGGAATTTTAGCATATGCAAATGTTCCCCACTTTGTGGTGAACATAGTCTTGTACTGATCCTCTTCTTTAACTCGGATCTGATTGTAGCTGTAGAAACTGTCCAATAGAGAAAACATTTCAGATTTGCAACCGTTTGTAGGATTGACTCCATAGAAGGCAACGAATAGTGGTCCTTTAGAGATGCTCTATTTAGGTCTCAGAAGTCCATACACAAACATATATTTCCATTCTTCTTTCAGACCAAGACCAGATTCGATACCCAAGTACTATGCTTGTTTGGGAAGAAAATGCGTGACTCAATGAGCTTAGTTAGCTCTTGCGCCATTAGTGCTTCAATTTTAGGGTTGACTGGCCTCTGTTTCTGTCGGACTGGTTTTGCACCTTCTGTTAGCTCAATAGTGTGTTGAATAATATCAGGATTATACCCCTCCAGATCATCATAGGACCAGGTCACCACTCCATATTTTTTGCAGAAACTGATGAGTCTTTCTTTATCATGATGTGGGATATTTTTCCCGACTCAGAGATTCCTACCATCGGAGACCCAAAGGTCCACATAATCATTTTTGTCTGCTATGAACTTTTGTTTATCATTTCGGACATCATCACAATCGAAAAAGTTTTTGAGAGTAACCAATCCTTTCGAAAGTTTATTATATTTGAGCTACATAATTTGTCCTATATAAGCTTCGATAATCTTTGGTTGAAGTCGAATGGAAAACTCCCCTGAGTGCTGGATAAACGAGTCAATGTGTTCATCGCTTTCAAAAACTTGCCAACTCTGATCATTGTTAGGGATTTCTAGTCGGACTAGTACTCATACTAAATGTTCGTTATGTATAAGGTCAGAGACAAGATCAACTGAGCACCAATTTGCACTGCTATTTTGTCCTCGGGGAATAGTCTTGATTTTAAAAGCTTCAAAACCATCAATCAGGTCCCAGACTCAGTGCTGATAGGATCTCATGTGGACATTCTTTATCGTGGAAATTCCTTAGACTTGGTTGACTACTAGTTTAGAATCTCCAAACACCATTAATTCCTTAATGCCCATTCATTCCGCAAGGCTTAAACCTTGAACCAATCCTTCATATTCAACCTCATTTTTTGAACAGGTGAAATGAAAGCGGAAAGACCTCAACAATTTTTCATTTTGTGGGGATATTAGATATATCCCTGCTCCAGCACCCACTTTGCTTCTTGCTCCATCAAAGTACAATGTCCATAGCTCATTTGCTTGGCTACCTTTGGACTCTTTGGCGACCTTCAGAAGCACTTGGTCTTTGTCATAAATTACATAGGTGCCCAATCCTGTAGCACGATAGTTGCTTAAAGGATCATTGTCCATGTGTTCACTCAACATAGCATCTTCTTTGTCATTTCGATCTTCACTCACCTTTTCCTCCTCTAGTAATTCAATGCAATACATTTCTTGCTTGTTGATAGAGGTATGCACGACTTCAAAATTGATTAAGGCTTCATCCACTACATGTTCAGAATGTAAAGCCTCTGATTGTATTTTCATTTTTGTGTCATGTTTGGTCCTGAGGATCAGATGTGACCAATCCAAGAATAGGTATCCACCCACCTTTGAAGTAAATTCTTAGGATAGATAGAGACCAAACATAGGAGGAACATCTATGATCACAGTGTCTTGCGGCACCGTGATACTAGGGCAAGTGAATAGAGTTAAAGGAAGTGCTTTGATGACACCTACGGTCTCAAATTTGTTCCCATCAAGCTGCATTACCACTCTTTTCATAGGTTCGTCGCTAAGTCCTAAAGCTTTGGCTATCTGTTTAGGCATAACCGTGGTACTAGCACTATAATCAATCATAACATTGTGAAATAACTTCTTTCCTATAATGAGAGTCAAGAAGAAGGGTTGAGGTTTTAACTTATTCCTATCCTCAGCAGGGGATTCCTTTGTATTGTTTGTAAGGACTTTAGCTGGCGGTATTTGATAAACAACCTCTACACTAGCAAACAGTTTTGTTGGTGCCGGGTTGACCTCTTCTTGAAGCACCTTTTGTAATAGCGTCTTCTATTCTGCGATAGCTAGAATGTCTCATAGAGACATATTAGCGAATGACTTCTTCAATTTCTCTACAACATTAAAAGGTGACAAACTCGAAGGTTTCTACTCCTTGGTTCTTGCTATAATAATTTCCTTTCGTGGTTGAGATGGTGATGGGACGGTTGAAATGCCAGGAATTTGATTGGAAACACCCTTGAGTTTCTCGCTGGTTGGATTCAGAACAACTGACTCATTGGTGAATCTCCTTTTTGAGCGCGTGTTATAATCAGATTGTACCTGCAGTGTTTTAGATATGAACGCATCATTAGCAAACACCATTTCTTCTTCCTCCATCCAAGAGAAAAGCACATGATCAGGAGAAATATTAGATTCTTGTTCTAAAGACATTCCTTGCATTTGTGTGGTAAGAACCGCACTCTCCATTTGTGGAGAAGCATATATATAACGTCCATGTTCTATTGCCACACCTTGGCTGTGTTGCTCTGCCACCTTTTTTTGTAGGTTGCCACGTGGACAGTTCCAAGGCATATGTGCATCGCTGCAAGGGAAGCACCATAGTTTGATATCATCAATAAGGTTGTTATGCCTTACAGTTAATTCCCTACTCAAGCTTGGTGACGCGCTCGTCAGCGGAGTAGGCATCGACACCATTTGGTTTGCAATCGGGGCTGGTGGATTAGTGTGAGGTGCACCCTAGTATTGATTTTGTTGATAAGAAGACTGCACGCCTTGATAGTTTTGATATGCAGACTTTAGAGGTGTTGATTGGTTCCACTTAAGAGTGGTTATATTATTTGCCATGGTTCGCAACATCTCTTTGAGGTCGCTCATCTCATCTTTGGAAGAACCTAATGTAGAGGCCACATTTTGTGGGCTTGCCACATATGTGTACATTGATTGGGTAGTTGCAGATGCGCTAGTTGACGCGACCTCTTGCGTAGAGATCGATATTTCAAGAAATATCGGCATAATAGGTCGAGGGGGAAATTTTCTGCAATCTATTAAATGATTCTTGGCTTTGATAGTGATACTATAAGCATCTGGTAGAGTAGCTCCTCCCAAAGACTTGATCATCATGGAAATGTCAGAATTGATAGACTTTAGATAAAATATAAATGCCAACTTAGGAGTTGGGCATATAGTAACAAGAATCCTCTACCAATTTGTGTGAAATCAGGGATTAAAGTCCGTCAGAGCCTCCTGGGGGGCTCATTTTATGTCAAATAGTTGATAATATAATGAAGAATGATCTCTGTCATTTGAGAACCTCTCATAGAACAAATATCTGAGCTCGTCCCAGGTGAAAATTGAATTAGGTGTTAGTGTTCAGTACCAATCCAACGCCTTGCCTTTAAAAGACTTGGCAAGAAGCCTTAAGGCTACATTCTATGTTGTAATCTCGTGTACCAGACATACGTCTACCACATCCTGCAAATGTTCTACTGGTGTTCTTGAGTTGTCTCCAACAAAATTTGGTATAGCTTTCATGGTTGAAACCGGGATAGCACCCCAGACAGTGGGTGCTATCAGGGCTACTAGGGGACTTCCAACATCCCATGCCATGTGATTTCTATTGGCGGCTGACAACATGGTGAGAGGAACGAGCAGCAGGAATGGAACGGTTACTAGCTGATTTGTGACTTGGACTATCCCTAGGGGAGGTATTAGTAAACTGGGGTTGCCTGTGGTTTGAGATCTAGTTACAAGCTGATGGCTCATACACCCTTCTAAAACACAATTTCATTTAAGGTCGGTCCCACCGAGCGTGCCAAAAAAAGGAACAAACTATTGATGCCAAAATTTGACAAGGTAACAGTGTCTTATGGGAAACTCAGTTTAAGGGGGACCTTTTGTGCTAAACTGAGTAACCTCCATATTTTTAAAGAAGTCGACTTCTTCTATAATGGGGGTTGGAAAGGGAAAAGGAAGCACATATAATAAAATGAAGTTTAACTTAAGGCGATGTGCCAAGACTTAAAAATAGGCACGATAAATCATAGATCTAAGGGCCTGAATGGTGTTGTAGTGTTCCAAAATATCGAAGACTTAAGATTATAACATAGACAATTCATTCATTGACATAAAATATCATTGCATACATTTCTACTGCCAAGACGAGTCATTAGACATGATCTAGGTGAGAAAACTTGCATTCAACATATATAGAAGTTCTTAAATGAAGTGTCTAGACAATAAAAAACATAGTTTACAGTTTGATTAAATAGCATGAAAAACATAAAAGCCGAACAATTGGCACTGTCTGAGAGTTTTTGCAATAAAATAAAACAATAAAGGCACGGCATGTTTAACTAAAACTAGAATTTTCCTCAAATTCTGGACCTTTTCCTCATAACAGAGAAGAGTATATATAGCAGGAAAACCTCCCACCACTTGCGAGAGCAACAACAAAAAAGATTTTGCAATCCCCGACAGTGATGCCAGAATCAAAATATTTTCAAAGCCATTGCAAAAAAAAGAATAGGAACCAAGCATCTGGTCGTCCCAGGTACAGGTGCATCCTCTACAAATGATGGCGGTGGTCCTGGCAAGGCCCGATTAGACAAGTGTCACCCCCTTGTATGAATAATTATGACACATAGCGACCAATAGCATTATTCGGTTCATGTGGTCCTTCACCTAAATATGAGATCCACTAGTTAGGCACGTGGCAACCTTTCGCTACCCGAATGAACCTCTCTCCCCTTGCTACTGAGGACTTGCGTTAATGCTACACATGTTAAATGAGCAGAGCCTTCATCAACAATGGAGGGAACGATCATTAGCCAGGCACAAAAGAGACGCATAGCAACATTTTGCTGCCCACGGTTCCTACTTCATCTCTACGCTAAAATATTTGAGAATGGCAGACACGTAGCAAGTATACACCACAGACAGCAACCATGGGGTCCACCAAAACCTTTTAGGAATGAAGCCTTTGTGGCAGCCTTTCTGAGCCCAATGAGGCAACAAGAAAAAATGATCAAAAGAATTTCGTAGTTGCAACATGCGGAAACATAGCAGAGCTTTCTCGGATGTGAAAGGAATGCCAAGACTCGGAGTTGTGAGGAGTAGACACGTAGAGTGAAAGAGAAAAACTTAGATAAAAGGCCAAACTGACCTTGCGATGCACGAGCCAACACATAGAGAAAAAAACACCCGAAGGGAGCTAGTTAAATATTTGTTAACACTGCCTATTTGAGGCATCTAACAAGATTATTCTGACCTCTTTGGACAGTCCAAAACTCCCTTAAAACTTGACAAGCAACTAAATACACATTTCCCTCTTTAACCCCCTTAAACCCTTGTAATAGCGAGAAACTAGTTTTTTTTCCAATTACTCCACAATTTTCCAGAACACCAAACCAACACATGACTAATTCAAACACCCATATCTAAGTTACACAACATATATGAGAAACAAGATAGACTCCTTTGGACCAGCGTTGACTTCCTATACATTCACCCTTGAAAAGGCTACTCAATTAGCCCAAAAATGCAAAGAAACATACCTTCAAACATCACATAGACCCTTGAAACCTTGGGGCAGCAAATAAATTTCCAAGAAAATAAATATTTTGCAATTGGATTCCATTCGTATGGACCTGTAACCATCAAATCAGAAAACCCTTGTTTTTAGTGCAATTCTTGAGGGTTTATTGGATGTAGCACTTCCACAACCTTTCAGACTCTGCCACCACCTTAGACACCTTTATTTAGGCCCCAATATGCTTAGAAAACAAATAAACTTCTGGTATCTCAGAGATTTTTGCAAACCCTATGGTAAAAACTCTATTTTCAAGTGAAAAAAAACCACCATTTTTTAGACCTTTAACTCTCCATTTATTTCAAAACCCAGTTCTCCACAACTTCCACTCTTGAAATATCATTTCCTAAGCCCTACCAACTCATCCCACCAATTCACATTGGCACACAGTAGGTGGGATGAGATTCAAGCCATTAAAATTGCAAAACTCTTATTCCCCTATTCAGGAACCCGTCTAAAAAAAGTTTGAGTTTTGAGCCACAAAATGAATAAAGAAACCCTCTATTAAAAAGTCAAAATAAAATCAAGACATGTAGTAACATTTCTACATAATTTTTTGATTAAAAAATGCTTGAATGGCTTGTGCACAGGCAAAAAACACAAGAAAAATAGTAAAATATGAACTGAGCAATTGAAACTTTATTGATTCAAAGAAAAAAAATCCTTCAACCAAACCTATCTCGAGCCCTTGAAGGCCTTAAGTACATTTCTATGCCTTGGAATCCAACTCCCAATGCCTTTAACCACCAATATTAACTGACTTTTGAAACCTTAATGACCGTTGAAGGCCAAAATACAAATATTTTTCACATTAATATGACTCATAATGAAATGTTGCACTTTTCCACTTCTAACTTTACTAAGACCTCACTTAATGGCTTGAAATAGCATCATTACATGTTCAAAACACTGTTCTTGCTTGTCCCTAAACAAATTTACTAATTTTTCCTTCAAAGGCTACAAAGCAACAACTAGGACAAGTTGGGATCTCCATGTTCTTTTGACCCTAAAACCTAAAAACTCCTAATACATGACCATTGATCCTATTAGATCTCATTAAAGAAAAAAACTCAAAATATTAACACTTTAATCATTGAAATGATCCACAATGATATTGTGGTGTAGGTGCTCCTGCACCAAAAATGGTGGTTACAACCTGCTATGTCAATGAAACGTGGGGGCAACAAGATTTAAAGTTGGATCAAGCAGGTCCTAATAGACTTGTTTGATGAATTTATAGGGTGTGGCAAGGTTGGAAACATTGATTTCCTTAAAAACATCATGAAAGTTGCTAAAAATGAAGTTGCACCCAAGTTGGATTTGAGGGGAAAAAGTTGCAAGCCATTATAATTTATTATATATAAATGGGAGATATTACAAAACCTAGTTCAAACGAGCATACCGACAGGGAAGAACCTGGAAGAAAACCTTCGATTGTAGCTCGATTAAGTACAAAAATTTATTACAGGATTGTCCCAATAACAGTAACAAAGAATACACCTATATGACTAATTCAACCTATGATTTTCCAAAATACAAACCCCTTTACATTTTAAACATACCCTTTATACAATGCCAGATATTTGACCCATATTTCAAAAAACATCACTGGGTATAGATTATTCCATACACAATTATGACTATTTTACATTGTTTCCAATTTGAGAATTCAAATTTTACAAAATTTTCCTATTGGAGGCATTCAGGGCATAGTCTTCGACAATAGTAGTATGTTCACATTCTAGACTGACAAGCACCTGTACAAACCATCAAGGTAGCTTAGAATAACCAATCTATATTATTCTAAATGACACAAAATATGATGAGATGGTAATGCAAACTATAAAAGACGCTTAGAATAACCAATCTATATTGTTGTAATCTATGCATACCTCTTGAAAGGATCAAAGTTGGCTATTGCGTGAGGTCCATGATCAATCATGCTAGGAATATCGCAAAAGTGGGAAAATGAGAAATATATATTGTCACAATAGAAAAGATGCTTAGACTAACAAATCTATATTAATCTAAACAACTTGAATGATGATGAATTGGTGATGCAAACTATAAAAGATGCTTAGAATAACCAATCTATATTATTCTAAATGACACAAAATATGATGAGATGGTAATGTAAACTATAAAAGACACTTAAAATAACCAATCTATATTGTTGTAATCTGTCATATACCTCTCCAAAAGGATCAGAGTTGGCTATTATTGCAACAAGTCCATGATCAATCGTGCCAAGAATATCGCAAAAGTGGGAAAATGAGAAATCTATATTATCACAATTGAAAAGATGCTTAGACTAACAAATCTATATTAATCTAAACAACCTCAATGATGATGAGTTGCTGATGCAAACTATAAAAGACGCTTAGAATAACCAATCTATATTGTTCTAATCTGTCGCATACCTCTTTGAAAGGATCAGAGCTAGCTATTGTTGCAGCAGGTTCATGATCAATCTTGCCAAAAATATCGCAAAAGTGCATACAAAATATCACTATTAAAGACACATGCATTGCAATAGTATATAAAATATTAGTATTAAATAAAGAACACAGATGAACTTAATCATAATGAACATAAGCATTGTACCTTCCATTCTTGAAAATTCTATTCAAGTGTGCCTGAAGGGTCGTCTCTTTTCTTAAGAGTATCCAATATTGCTTCATGATCAACATTACTAAGTGTCCATAGTTTTTTTCTCTTTGGTCTAGCATGATGCTTCAACAACTTAACATTTGTTGCTATAACAAGGTGTGAATACATGAGAATGGTTTTATGTTTCTCGTAGTCTTCAAATGCAAGTATTCCATTCTTTCTAATCATGTATGTTCACAACCAAGTTCCTGCAACCACAACTGAACCTATAGGATACACGAAACCATCATCATATTCTATCGATTGTGTTAGCTTATGCTTTACTTGCACACATCGAGCCAACCAATAGTTTGATCTATGTTCATTCCCCTATGGTGCAACAACTGCAAAAATATGTCCTAGTTGTAGTAGATCTGAAAGCAAGTCATAATCAACTGAACTTTCCATTGTTTCATTTGTCATGGATATTGTTTGAGATAAAGGAGTTAGATACTGTGGTACCCATGTATCCACCCACTCACTTGAATTGCATTGATCCCACTCGCACTGAATACAACTCTGACAAAAAAAAAGCCAACTCTCATGTCCAAATGGTCCATGTGCCTGCATCTAAGCTTTGAAATGAATGCATTTTTGAAGAATATTTGATTGTATGACAATCCAATCTGCCTCCCATTGTACCCTCCTCAATGAACCAAAAGAATTTGTGCACTATTGAATCAAGTGTCCCTCCTTGTGACAATGTTAAACCACACCAATCAACAATAGAACGTGCATCACTGAATTTTGCTCTTGAAATCTTCAATTTCTCCTTAACTAGAGTCTCTTTACGCATGCACCTACTCCATCATACTCCCCTTTCCCATGTCCATCTTAAAAAAAAATCCAAATATGAGGTAGACCCCTCTCTACATGCATTCTACTCAACCAATAAAACATACGAGCATTCTTGAATTGACCTATGTAATTATCTGACCAAATTAGATGTCGGCCCAATGCTATATCATGCTCCTACAAGAACTCAAAAAAATTCTTGAAACAATGTTGGACACACTCGGATGAGTGAGATCTATCATCACTCATATAAAAATTATACTCTCTGATTATCTTTCATTCCTCCTCTGTACTATCAGGTGCATGTCTAAACGTTATGTGGACAAAAATCAGCAACATTGCATTCTTTTGTAACCAACTCACATCTAGAACCTTCACCTCCACTTTGCAAAGTATATTTTACTATCTCATATCTCTTTTTCTCAACAAGCTTCTTTCCAAATTCATGCTCGAAACTCTCATGAAAACATTGAACAAAATTTTGACAAGCCACCACATTGTGAGCACTTTGCATTTAAACAATCATTTCTATAGAAAAAGCAACTATCATCTCTAGAACATAAAAATAGATCTAGCAAGTCCCTTTGATGATTTCAAAAGATGTATTGCACCACACTTCTGCAACATTTCATTAGTATGCAAAGTAGAACAGATATAGCATAATAGCTCATGGTACATTGAAAACTCCACATGGTATTTGAAACAACATGTATTACGAATCTTAAGAGGCACACAATAAAATGGCTTCAAACCCTCAAAAGTCCTTTGCGATATTTCCATATTTTTATGTGTTTCAATAAATTTTTTGAACAACATTGTTTGGCTTGATTCCAAGAAATGTTTAGGATGTGGTGCAATACGATCTAGATTAGCAATTCTTAACTTTAAAGGCCATCCTTTAGGTGATACTCTAGAGTTATCATGCCAAAATTATTGAATTAAGCTGCTTTACATTATGGTTAGCTTCTTATCAACATGTGGAAGCCTCTGGAAAAAATCCATGTATCATTTTGAAGAGGATCATCTATTCTTTCTCTTCTTGCAAGTGATCTATCCAAAGTTTTATGATTTATGTCAAAATCAATACAATTTTGTCTCATAAATAGAGCCTTTTTCAATTGATGGCTTACTAGGGCAGTTGTAATGACTCTCCAAGTAGCTCTCTTATCCTTTTCCTTGTTATTTTTTCCAATAGACTTGAGAGCATTAAAAATATATTTGACAATAATAGAATTTTTCTCGGTCTTCTTGTTCACACAAATCTTCAATTTTGGCTAGCAAAGGTCTCATCTTTTGCATATTTAGCAATTGTACAAAAAGTTGGAATTTCTCGGTCAGTGTCTTATCACTAAAATATTGGTTGAAAAAGTCTTCTAGCCCACAACCAAACAAGTTCAGATTGACTCCTTCTTCAAAATTGTTTATAATGTTCCCCCACTCAAATTCAAGTAACCATTTAGGGTTCTTGAAGGTCTTGAATTT
>VDFB02058242.1:633074171-633258195 GCA_007258455.2 Sequoia sempervirens | reverse complement strand
CTTTATTGCATTTTTAAATCATATATTATAAATTGTATAACATTTTTGCAACTCTATATACAACATATCGGATATCGGATTCAAATCGGATATTCGATATTTCTGACACAAAATTAATGCCTAGGGATTAGGCTCGTGGATTTTGGATTTTGGTTTGACTTGCTAACTCTAAGAGGTCAACACAAAAAACATGTTTAACAACTTACCTTGTTTTTCTAGACTTCGTGCATATAGCTGACGACTTTTTTTTTAACCCAAAATTGATGAAACGAAAAGGGTTTGTAAAGGAGCTTCTCAAATTTCTACCAATATAAATTATACTTTAGTTTGAATCTAAATAAATAATTATTATTCATTTTCTATTAGAAGAATACCAAAGTTCATTGATAGCCCCATTGAAAAAAATTATAACTTTCAACCAGATTTCACATTTTGAATCCAAAATGTAAGGCCACATTCTATGCTTTGCATACCATCTAGGATTAAAAAATTGAATTTCATGAAGTTTTGACTGCTAAGGTGGTCGTGACATAACATTTTTTATTTTTAAAAAAAAAGTTATAATTAAAAATTCATAATTAATTATTTACTTGAAAAAAATACAAAAAATATGCATCACATCTGGACATGAGTCTTCTACTTATATCTAAAATCTTATAAAAAAATTATGATTTTATTATGGTTAGGGTGGTCAGACAGACACCTACTTCTTAATTTTTCCCTGAAATTTAAGTACTACTGCATTGAAATTTCAATTTTTCACCAAATAGAATTTTTTTTTAGAAAAATAAACCTAGTAGTTTAGAAACTACATTCAATTTTTCATAGATTCTATTCTTACATATTTTTGAAATAATATAGATAACTTATTCAAATTTTTATGTCAAGTTGCATAACTCTAATTTTTCTAAATTTTCATTGTCACTTAAGGGCCTATTTTTTCCATGATGATCCTGCACATACCCATAGTTAAGATAGATAATTCACATGATACTCAACTCCATTGAAATCATAAATTTACCAAGTCCCATCAGGCTAAGCTTAAAGAAATGATTTATAAAATTTATCTCAATTTTTTCAATCAGTTGCAAAGGAAACTAGTTACATAGTTTTGTATATAATCTATATTACAAGGGTGAGTGTTTAAATACTCACCAAATACATGACCAACTAAATATTTGTATCTGATAAAGCAATAGACATCTATAATATACATATTTTCAAGCAGCAAATTGGCATAGAGTGAGAAAGCATCTAAAACAACTATGCCTATAATTCCCCAGACCAATCCTAGAGGCACTAGAATGAGGTTTGAATATCCCAAAATGTACAAATAGTTGAAACTTGTAACTAAGATTAGTTCCACTTTTTTCCATGAATCTGAATACTATCACAACAACAAAAAAAATTAAAAATGTATGTCTACAAAACACACGACATAAACCATATGTATGATAACAACTATCCACGCATTTAACAATCTATAAAAGGCAAGGCAACTTAGTGAAATGTGAGTAGAAATGAAATGGAATAAATTATATACCATTGTCAATTTTGTGTGCAGACTTGTGGGTAGAAAAGTTGGTTTGTTCCTATTTCGTGGCCATAATGTCTGCAGTTGATTTTTTCATTAAATATTTCTGCTCTTTCATTCTCTTCCACAATTTAGAACAACTTTACTTGACACCTCAATGGATTCTTCTCCACCATTGAATAGTTGTCACTTAAATACAATCAATGCTTTATAGTGTTTACACACTTGCATATATAGAATTGGATTTCGCAAAAAATGAAAAGAAATGAATATTTTTTAAAGATGTGTCATCATATATATAACTACCACTAAGATCATGCAAAACCTATGTTGCACAATCATTTAACTAACTTGCTATAAACGTAGCTTTTTATCTAATATTTGTTTCTAGCTACCATTACATATAGGCCTAGATGTTTATAGTTGTTGTAGAAATTCTTATAATTGAAGTATTATAAGTTGTTTTAACAATTTTATTTGAGAACTTATCAAACTACCTTCCTTATAATTTGCTTGTTTGATGACCAATGACACGTACATCTTAAAAAGATTGAATATACTATGAAAGAAGGATTGTTTGCTTTAAAATTAATAGAACTTCGCTACATATCAAACAATAAAACATGGGCACCCTTGGCATGCACTTAGCTTCATAATGTAAACTATATTGTTTCAGTGCCTTGTTTAGAAAAGCATATACTAATGGGTTCAAATTAATTTATTATATTGCCAAAAAGTAAAAGGTCAAAGTGGTCAAGAACCACCAATGGGACTCAAAAAAAGTGTTGGCACAATGAATAAATATGGTCTATGAGTGTACTAAGTGTTTTTTTTCTACAAACTACTTTGATCTCAAGAGATTCAATTTAGTTTTAAATTTGCAATACTTTTTAACAATAGTATATTATATTTCATTATTTGTGAGAAAGTTATAACTACTAACTACTTTTAATCTCCAAACGCATCCACATTTTGTGCAAGTGCAAGTGTTATTTTGTATGTATTTTATTTATGATTTTGATGGGAGAGTATATAATTATAATAATAATAAAATAATATAATTCTCGACAGATACATAGCACCTACCCACCTGCCATTTCCGATGGTGGGACCCAATTTGATAGCGTATGGTCATATTTTTTCCTTGAAATACAACTAAAATTTTAGGAATAAAAAATTTGAAATATTTAATTTATGATATTTTGTATTTTAAATAAATTATAATTTGAATATTATTTGAAATTTTAAATAATGCATTATAATATATATAGAATTTGGTATTTCACCCTAAAAATTATTGGTAGATGCAAAATTGTATTCAAATTAAATTTATAAGAATGTGCTTGAAACCATTTCTATAATCGATAACATTTTTAACTTTGTAATTCTTCACCAATAGCAGGGCGCTATTGTCACCATTCTTCTTTCCATTCATTTCTCTGTTGTGTAAATTTCAATAATAGCAAAACTTGCACTTCAATAATTTAGTTTAATTGAATCCACTTTCACAAGCTTCAAAAGGTCATTTCACTAGATGATATGCAGAGGAAGACTCAAGTGTAGACTATGCACTGAGCCATATTGTATAAATCTTATACTATTTTAGAGCTCCCTCTCCACTTGATTACCTTAGTGGTTGTACATAGCACCAGATCTCAGTCATTTAGACATCTGCGGGTATAACAACTATATTGAAATATTTAAATACACGTATTGATGGATTTGACAAAGAATGTGGTTTAGCTTGTTTACACACCAACATATATTTGAGTGTTGTGCACTAATATGACATGCAACATGTCTAAGTTTATTTTTAGTCATGATACATATTAATCATAGATGTAGGAATCATTTTACCCTTTGTAAGTTGCTTTATTTTCCCTAAGAATTAAAATTATAGAATGTCTACACTTACATCCTTAAAGCTTTATGTTATTTTACCAAAAAATATGTAAAATTTACTAAAGTAAATAGGCTAATAAGACATTGTTGACAAGAATCAAAGAAGTCAAACACCTAACCTTGATTCCCACAAAGGTAAAACAACTAGACAGACAACAAGATATAGAGGTGTCAGGTTACATACTTGGGGTTATTATGTTGTCAAAATTAGAGATCCTAAGTCCAAGGAAAGTCAATGGATCATGGCATTTGATATAGTAGAAATTTATTGTTTATCCTTATGATATGATAGCTAGATCCATAACATGCATCAATGCCATAATGAATTTCTTCTACATAAATTCAAATCCATACAACTTCTAATCAAATAAATATGCTCTTCGATCTAACTCCAAAATATATGCAATTTTGGTTTAATCTATCATCTAATTATACATTGACATATTCAACAAATACAATCTAGAACAATGATGAATTGCTTGTAGGTCACAACTTCAAAAATGTGAATTCCTCTTATGAAAGGTTGCTAAATACTGTCTTATAATACCCACAGTTTGAAATTCAGTGACATGAACTCTAGAAGTAATTGAACAAGCACATTGTGAGATGCTAAAGAGATAAATCTCATGTTTTATGGTCTTTAACTTTAAAATTTGTGTCAATATCAGAGTGACTAACAAAAATTAGTCTTTCAGAATAGCTAAAAGCTATTTTTAGATTGTATTACATGTGTTTAACTCTGACATTTCATTTCGAAATTTATGTACTAAAATTAATTACTAGTATTTCAACCAACAGTCACAAGTAGTTGAAATTATAAGTTTGGTCACTACTTTTTTATCCTCTTTTTCCTCTAAATCAAAATGCATCACACTCTTCGGTAGGAACTCAATGCTTGCGTCACTTGTTTAATTTATGGAAGAAGAGGATAATGATAATTAAATAATTGAAAATTTAATTATAGTAGAAAGTGACAACAATTAAATAAATAGAAATTTGTTTAATTAAGAAGAAAAGAAGTCATTAGTGACATAATTAAATAAATTAAATTTATTTAATTAATCAAAGAGAGGAAATAAAATAAAATAGATGAAATAATTAAATAATTAAAATTATTTAATTAATAGAGGAATATGACTTTAGACAATAATCAAATAATTACAATTATTTAATTATTAAGGAAGAAAGGGGATTGACAGAGAAAAATAGTGTTCACACGCAAATGACAATTTTTAGTGTCTATATTTTGCCCCTCTGATAAAATGTAGTTTATCATGTTGTGTCAAAGAAATTTAGTTCAAAAATATGCCCCAGTGTAAACAAGATGGACCTATGCCCTGTCGAAATTTTTTAAAATTTTTTGAAAGAGTTTGAAAAAAATTTAAAAATTATTCTAATAGTGGATGAATGCAAGGATTGATGACAAGAAATGTTAGTGAGAGGAAAATGTTAGCCTAGAGTTAGTGGAGACAAAGAAAGATTGATATTTTTCTTGGTAGATGTTAGGCTTTGCATTTAATCATCATTGGGCATTAAAATATGATAAATGGACATTAAACACCATGGTATGACATAGACCAAGGTGTGCAAAGTTATCCACTTGCAAAAACAGATAGTCATCAGACAACGAATGTCCTGACTCATACTAAGAGGAAAGTTGCCCCAGTCTTTTTGCCAAGACAAGCCACAAAAAACAATAAAAGAAAAAGTGTTTCATGAGAAATCATCACTCCTCTAAATCCTTCATGGGACATCCTCGAGGTGGCTAGTAACATGATGAAAAAGACAAATAAAAAAGATAAGACAAATTACACCAAAAAAGTCAATAGCCATTTTAGATCATTCACCATCGATTTTTTGTTGATGTTTGGTTGAATAATTAATTGATGGGTTGATTGTTTGATAATGCTTAGTTTCAGGAGAAGAAACATGTCGTATAAGACGTCAAGACTAGTTTTGATCATGTGAACACCTATATAAGGGAAATGACAGAGTTTGATAAATGACGATGTCTAGTTTCAAGAAGGACACATCTTGTATAAGACAAGTGATTGGCTAATTAAATGTTTGAGGTTGATTTGATGTTTCACTAATTAGGCAATTGACTAAGTTGACTTGAAGACTAGTTGGATAATTTATCTATTGAATCATAACTTGTTTTGAGGTTTGAATAACTATTGGTGTCTAATTTGACAATGTATGACTTATTGTGACCGAATTGACAAACCCTAAAGGATCAACAAAGGGCCTCAGAGGCTCATTGATTGATAGCCTTTCCTACATAACAATGCACAGAGACCTCATAGTTTGATAGGACCTGACTTTGACCCTATTTTATTTATAAAAAGTTGATTCCTTATTGACTTATTTGACAAACCCTACAGGATTGACCTAAGGCATCAGGGGTTCATCAAATGATGGCCTTGCCTACGTTATACATGTAGAGGCAACGTAGTTCGACTAGACTTTGACTGGCATGATTGACTCTGACTGTCTTTTTTGGGATTTTTGAAGGTTATTTGAATGTTTTTGGATTTTGTCATATTTTTATTTTCTTAGAGTTTTGGAGGTTGTCACTTTTTTTTTTCTTTTTGGAATATTTGATTTTTTTTCTTTTTGGGAATATTCGATTTTTTTTGGATTTTTGAAATGTTTTAATTTTGTTGTGTAAGATGTGGAAAAAAAAAGCTAGCCTAGATAATAATGACAACCACAACACTACTAAGCTAATAACCCAATATAAACAAAAGAAAACTATCAAATGGAGAAAGCAAAATGAGAGCAAAGAAACAATGCACTGCCCATTGAATTTGAATCTTTTCTCTTGTGTCTCATTCTTCTTTTGCAAATATGCCCTTAGATTTGTTGTCTAACTTGTGCAAATACCTGCAAATTGTAAGAAAGAAAGTTGGAGAAAAGCCGTTGTTAAGGAAAAAATGGAGGAGAAAGGCTTCTTTTATAGACAACCATTTGAACTAACAGTCGAGATCGATCTTCTAGAAAGATGCCAAGATCGACGAATGAGGATTCATGAGATGGAGGTTACAAAATGGATGATCAAGATTAGAAAGAACCTAGAGACAACAACAAACGAGATTCAAAAATAAGACAGTTGAGGGATAATGGTCAAATTAAAAATTGGAAATCAATTAATTCATGAGGAAGGAATCTTTGGACAAGTGGAGGCACAAATAATTTTTTCAAATGATTTATTTGAAGAAAAGGTGAGTGGGCATTTAATTAAAACAATTTATAAAATCATTTTAATTAAATAGGAGAAAATGGGAAAGAACATTAAATAATTAATTTGAATTAATTATTTAATAAAAGAGAGGATTGGGAGATAATTAAATAATTTCTACAATTATTTAATATATAAGAATTAAAGGATAAGTGAATAGTCAAATAACTAATTTTGATTATTTAACTATAGACGAAAGATGATAAAGAAATAATTAAATAAATAATAATTTATTTAATTATTGAAGAAGAGGGGGAATTAGTGACACAATTAATTTATCTAATTGATCAAGATAGAATAAAGCTAGAAAGTGAATTAATTAAATAATTAAAAATTATTTAACTAATAGAAGAATGTGATCAATAATAATTAAATAATTAAAATTATTTAATTATGCGCAGACAAAGACCAAGAAAAATGGCACTCATAGATTAAGACATTTTTCAATTTATACATTTTTCCCCTCTTTGACATAATGCAGTTCATCGCGTTGTGTCAAAGAAATTCTGTCAAAAGATGCCCTGGTGAAAGCAGGGTATAGGTATGCCCCATTGAAGAATAAATTGATTTGTGAGGTCACTAAGGGTGTCAAATTCAAGTTCAAGGTCATCAAAAAGTGTGCCCAATATAAAAGGCATGTGAAAACCCTAATTTTGAACCTATAAATAGAAAGTTGATTGAGAAAATAGGTCATTTGTGCATTCTATTTTTAGAAAACTTTGGAGCTCTGAGTGATTGTGCTATGAAAATGTTAGCTATTCTAGATGCTTCCCACCATGCATATTGCATTCGGAGGTACTACCAACTTGAGGGACCGCCCACCCTAGTGAGTACTACAAACCCGACTTTTAATTTTTTCAATTTTCATGCATTTAGATAGGAAATTAATTTAGTAGGAAATTATGTCATAGAATTTTGTGAAATAATTGCATGTGTGAGTGATGCTGATGAGAAGAGGTTCATTGCAATCATCTCATTTCTACGCAATTGTCTTAGGGCTAGGGCATGGGCATCCGCGTCACAACGCATAAAATGGTGCGATGTAACTAACTATTTGAGTCGCATATGCAATAGGGAATGACGCAATTGAAGACATGTGATGCAAGCATTGTATGATATGACGCATTTGAGAGGCAAGTGATGAAATTACAATTACAAGCCAATGGAAAATGTGTGATGCATTTGATAAAGCGGCGATGTAATTGCCCAGTTAGAAATTTTCCCCAAATTAGGATATTTTGACTTGGTCAACTTAGGTCTAATAGGTCAATTGAAACTCTTCAATTGACATGATGGTTTTCTTGATGTTTTCAGGAGCATCTACCACCTATATATACGTGGGAGTCATGACCAGACATGTTTCAAATGCGGGACCAATTAGGTGAAGAGGAGAGACAGGCATTGTTGGATCTTGGTTTGTTTTATGTTACTTATATGTGCATTATTAGGGAAAATAGGGGCATGTTGACAACCTTGGCGTAGAGATGGAACTCTGAGACTAGAAGTTTTCATTTGCTGATGGGGGAGGCAATAGTCACCCTCAAGGATTTGTACAAGATATTGTGGTTACCGATTTAGGGCGAGCAAGTGCAATATGACCCCACCTGAGGATTGCAGACACTCTGAGTGTTATGACTGTGATGATGATGCAAAGCTCAGGATCCAGGGGTATGAGATTAGATGGGAGACCCTAGTAGTGAGGTACAATTGGTATGACTATGTTTTGTGCATATTGATACCAGGGGTGATAATTCCTAATCACAGAGGTCATGGTTTCCCAGTAGACTAGGGAGAGATGCTCAGATCAATGGTTCAGGAGGGTACAATGTACGCATAGGGACCATTCTTATTGGGTATGCTTTATTTCCAGTTGCATGATATTGCTTACATGGGAGGAAAAACTTTGAGATATGGGGTGGCATTGCTTATAGTATGGGCTTGGGAGCATATAGTAGTGTTTTGACCTCCACTGGTACAACAACTAGGAGTCGGTGCTCCATATTCATACATGTATTAGGGTTCCCTTACATAGAAACATGTGGGGGATGTTGGCTATTAGAGGCATGGATTGGATACATTGGTTAGTTTCATCTAGAGACTATACAGGACCTGTGATTTATGGTTCAGAGAGGATGATCACTTGCCATGGTGCTGATAACCCAGGTACCTTATTGGGCAGATAGTTCAGAGCCAACACATTATAGAGATGTATCTTCCTGAGTGGGTGAGATGATAGTTCGAGGAGAGATTAGGTATTCCCATGGGCACAGTAGATTTTGCACGGTCCTCCTAAGAGGTTCATCTATGGGGGCCTTAGATTATTGTCACCACATCCGAGCAAGAGATTGATGCCCTGCAACCATTAGATTAGGAGTGGAGAAGAGGCAATAATGATGTAGGGATTACAACTAAGAATGATTTTTGGTGGTTGATTCATAGGCCAGTACCACTTACAGATCCACAACAGCCAGTGTGTGTAGAGCACCGAGGTAGGGGCCCAAGAGCTCAGATAGGAGATAGAGGATGGATGGGTGGAGGGAGAGGAGATGGTGGATGTGGGGATGGAGAAGGATAGGAAGATGATGGGGGAGATGGGCGAGGAGTTCAGGGAGGAGACCGACAGGAGGAGGAGGGATGGAGGATGACGGGCTGTGAGACAACTACCACCGATCTAAGAGGAGGATGAGATGGAGGAGGACCAGCCTAAGGTGAGGATAGCGATAGAGGTGGCAGTACAAGAGGGAGAGCAACATGTTGAGATGCCCGCTCTAGAGATAGCACAACTAGAGGTGGAGGCGATGGAGGTTGAGGGACCCAGAGAAGGGGGACAAGAGGAGCATGAAGAGGAGGCAAAGATGGATGAGGCTGAGAGAGCTCTTCGGGAGCGAATCATTATGGGGATGGATGGAGAGTTGGAGGAGGTGAGGGTCAGAGGAGATGATAAATCAATAGAGTAGAGGATAGTCACCCTCCAGGCTTGAGTACAAGCCTTAGAGGTGGAGCTAAGGACTGTCACAACAAAGAGAGATGACCTTAAGGCTAAGAGGGATACCATGTAGACTGAAAGGGACCTAGTTGTCATTAGCTAATAGCAGAAAGATCAGAGGATGATCGATTTTACCAACACATGGAGTAGATTTGTGGTGGTTGTTGCTTGCAAGTATGCTAGGGCCAGCAAAGCTATGCAGTCCTAAAAAGATCTCTATGAGAGGGTGGTACCACTGGAGAGGAGGCAGCTCACATTTTTAGAGATTGACAATGATTCATAGGGAAAGACCCACAATAAGACACAAAGTAGGAATACTTAGAGTAGGTCAAATGGTGAGTCATCTAATTCCAAATGAGCCACTCCATATGATAGGCCATCCACCTCATAGCACAAGGCCAGAGAGTCATCGCACTGGGAGGACAAGGATGCCCCAGGGATAGGAGATTAGGGCAGCTCAAGATAGAGCATCTTTGACATTATGTTATATGAACACTATATATTTTTGATTATCGAGCCTATGAGATCCATTTTATTTGACACGATACATCATGAAATTGTACCTATGACACATTTTTGAGCGATATTTATGATATGATTTTGGTGGTGGTTTATGATATGCAACATTATATGATTATGCTTTATGCTCATGATGATGTTATCGTATGGATGTCCATGCTTGTATGATGTCTACTGATGCATTTTATGTGATGATTTGATGGTTTAATATTCATTTATGATTATGTTATGAATGTTTATGCCTTTATTATATGTATTGATTTTGGATACAGTATTGATCCAGGAGGATCTATGAACCTTGAAAAATCATTTGTTTCCAATGCTCAGGAAGTTGGCACCATGGCATAATGATCGGAAGCATGATTCCAATTCTACTTGAATCACGGAAAATGGAGTTCGTATGCAAAAGTTATGGATGCTAAAAGTTGCGGTCAAACTAGGGCATAGGTCGACACAAGGTGAAAAATTTGACCATTTCATAGTCAAGTGAAAGTGGTCCCAAATTGAAGGGATCATCGAGACAATTCTGACACTTTTTGAATCGCGTCAATTAGAGTTTGTTTGCTCAAGATACGAATGGTCAAAGTTCAGTAAAACTAGGTGTAGTGGCCTGTCAGAAGGTGAAAAATTCCTACTTTTCTCACCATAAGATAAATCATTAAAAATTTGATGATAGGTGAAAATTTTTAAAATAAATGATTAATGCTTCAAATGGGTTAGAAGAAAACTCATGTGTTATTCATTTAAAATTGAAAAAAAATGATTAATACTTGAAATGAGTGTGGGAAGCTCATGAATTATTCATTTAAATTGGAAAAAATGATTAATACTTGAAGTGAGTGGAATTCTCACGTATTATTCATTTAATTTGTAAAAGGGAAATTAGTTTTGTGTGAGAATCCACCTCACAACTATTTTCCTATTCTCAAGGAGTTGAGAGATTCATGGGATTTTCTCTCATCTTATCCCTTGAGTTGTTGTAACCCTCTTTTTGTGGAGTTATCCTCTCCATAGGTTGTGGATTTAGGAGAATAACAAATAGCATTTTAATGGTTATTAGATGGGATTATAATTAAATAAAAACAAAACCCCAAACAAACAAAACTTACAATAGCCCGAATGAGATATTTTCAAGGGCTTAAATAATATTTTAAAATATGCAAATAACCTTAAGTGGTTATTAGTTGGAATTTCAAACTAAAATAAACAAAATCAACCCAACCAAATAGCCCAAGAATATACATGGACAAGGGCTCAAAAAAAATTTAAATGTTTTTTTAGGGAGATTGTTAATTGTTTATTAAAAATGGGGGGAATTGTTTTAATTTTTCCCTAAAGAGGGGAAATTACAAGTTTTTTGGTTTTAGCCCAAATGGGAAAACTTCAAGTATAAAAGGAGGATCCAAGGAGAGAATTGATCAACACATTCTTGGATCCAAGTTTTCCAAGTGAGAGAGAATTGGGAATTTGGAGAAGAATTCTTGTAGAGGGAATAGGATATTTTTGATGTAATAATGCTCTAATTCTGTAGCAAAGCCTTTAGGAAAAGTCTTTTTCTTACTCTTTGTAAATCAACCTTGAGGCTTTGAGAGCCTTGATGCGAGGTGATTTGAGTGAAGAATTTTTTACCACAACTTTGTGGATAGGCTACAAAAGATTCTAAAGCAGTTTCCAAGAGGCTCTTTTTAGAGATTGTACTACATTTTGGAGCATTGTTAATAGATTGGTCACTTAGTTGAGATAGACCCAGAGACATAGTCCACTCAGACGAACTCCATAATCAATATTGTGTCCTCTTCTCTCTCTTTGTTTTATGTTATAATTCTCTCTCTTTATTGTTTCTATTGCTCCATTATTTAATGTATTTTCAATTAAGCTTCAGGCATTAAGGATTTGTTCACCTTTACACACATTCACTTTAGCAATGTTTGTCACAGATCATCTTTCGTGTCAGATCAAGTATGGATGACCAAATTTGGTAAATGCAATGTGATATGATGATGTGATGCATTTATGATTATGGATGTTTATGCCATTATGATATGTATAAATGATGAATGCGATAGAAATGACCTAATGTTGTGAATGTGATGTAATATGTAAATGAAATTAATGTTATTGTAATGAAATGCCTATATGAGAATACAAAATGTGATGATTGAGAATGTTTAATATGAATGTAAAATGTGGTGTATAATATGATATATAATGTGATATGTCATACTATTATTAATGTGATGTAATGTATGTGAAATGTAATGCAATGTGATGTCATGGATCATGATCTAAAATGCAATGTGATGGATGAAAATGAATTATAATCATAATACAAAATGTAATGCAATGAAGTGTTAATGTTATATGGATGATATTTATGTTTTGTATTTTCTTATGCAAATATGTGTGGCTTAATATGATAATGATGTCTATGATTATAATGCTTTCTATGATGTTTCCTAACATGATCATGTATGTAAGATGTTTTTGTGTGTCATGGGAATCTATCAAGATGCAAACGGAAGAATTGTTAGCATGGAAGAGATGCATGTTAGCGCGAGAAAGACAAAGGAGATGGAATGTTAGACCAAGAGTGACAAGGGACCAACTTTCATGCTTTTATATTTATCATCATCAGGCACCAAAATTATTTCAAATGGAGCACAAACACCATGGTATGACATAGACCAAGGTGTGCAAGGTGACCATTTGTGAGAGACAAGCAGTCAAAAAGAAAAATCCAAAAGACAAGGAATACCCCGACTCATACTGAGGACCCAATTATCCCAGTCTTTTTTCCAAGAAAAACCACAAACAACAAGCCAAGAGAAGAGTTCATGATCCATCATCATCCCTCTAAATCCCTTAATAAAACATCCTTTAGGTAACTACCAACATGAGCCAAAACCAATCAAAAAGATAAGACAAACCCATACCAACAAAGTGTTTACCAAAGAGATAGTGTTTGTCAATAATATTGATAAATTTTTTTGATATGATTGATTAGGTTGACCAAGATGAAAAAAATGATTGACAAGTTGACAAGGATTGATTGATAAGTTGACAAAGGTTGACCAATTGATTTGATTGATAAAGGTTGACCAGTTGAATTGATTGATTATGGCTGATTTCAGGAAGGACACATCCCAATTAAGGAAAGATTAATTGACCAAGATAACAAGATTTATTGATTTGATAAAGTGTGATTGATATGATTGATCAATGTGGTGACACCTATTTTTAGGAAAGACATATCCTGGTGGAGGCAAGTAACACATCTCATAAATTTCACCAAGTGACAAGTGTTGAAAAAACACCTAACTACAAGAAAGACATATCCTGCTTAAGGTGGATGACCAAATTGACAAGGTTTAATCTTAGGAAGGACGCATCCTGATAGAAGACCGAAGATAAGACAAATGAGACAAATGACATAATGCCCCATTATGATACAAAACCAATCACCTAATCAATTGATTGATGACAAGATAATTGATTGATTGAAGATGAAAGATTTGTGGTTATGTTTGTTTGTTGATTCATGATTTAGTTTGAAGGATGACTACTTGTGAACCAAGAATACAACTAAAATCAGAAAACCCTAAAGGAAAGACCTAGGTGGCCTTGCCTACGTTATACACGCAGAGACCTCATAGTTCGACATGACTTGACTTTATTTGATTTGACAAAAGACTAATTTATGATTTTATTTGACCAAACCTAAAAGGACTGACCTAATGTCTCAAGGGCTCATTTAAGATGAGCCTTGCCTATGTAGAAAATGTGTAGAGACAACATAGTTCAACCACTCTAATACAAACTGGCTCAGGCTTAGACTCTAACTCAAACTCTATTTTTGGAAGTTTTTGAAGGTTTTACGATGTTTTGGATTTTGAAGTTTTATAATTTTTTGGATTTTGAATTTTTATATTTTTTTGGATTTTGACATTTTATGATTTTTTTGGATTTTGATGTTATATTATTTTTTAGATTTTGATGTTTTATGAGGTTGATACCATGTGTAGGATCCCATGAAGGTATAAGTTAAGGCATTGCTCCTAGTCAGGTATATGGCTAACTTATTATGCATGAGGGGAATCAACGGACATATACAAAGGATGATCATGAAAGCAAAGGACACTAAATTTCAATGGTTCTTAGGCCATGAGAAGGATGACAAAGCTTTATTATGGGTGAGTGATATTTGTGAATGGATGAACGAAGGATGGAAGACCAGATGGAGTGATAGTAGATGGAGGAGCATAGATTGACTACGCATGGCACTTGTTTGTCAAGTTTTCACCATGGAACTTATCCAAAGCTCCACTGAAGTGGTTTTCACTTTTGGACGAATTATTTCTCTTTATTATTTTTTTGAATTTTTTCATTTTTTTCATTTTTTGTTGTCACCAACACTTGTTTTCCAGGTTTTCATCAGGATGACTTCTTTTCTTTTTTTTCAAATTTTTTTGTTGTCACCAAATGCCTATTTGTCAGGTTTTCATTAGGGTGACCATTTTTTTTAATTTTTTTTGTATGTTTTGAATTTTTAAGGGAATATTCTAAGAATTAGGTATAGTACTTGTGAAGATGCATGCTATTGATAGGTTCAAGAAATGGTTCTCCTTTAGGAGTACAAATTTGATAAGCACCAGATCCATATCTTGTTGTGATGATATAAGGGCCCAACCAATTAGGTTCAAAATTTTTGGGATTTTCTCGATCTGCTTGATTCTTCAAATTTTCTTTCAGGACTAAGTCACCAATGTCAAAGCTTCTAGGTCAAACCTTCTTATTGTAGCTGCGTCAAAGGTGATTCTGATATGCTTGCAAATGTGTCAAAGCATTCTATCTCTTTTCATCCAATAACTCTAGCTCATGTAGACGAATACATAATATTCTTCTTAATAAATCAAGCCTTGCATAGAAACTCATAGGGATGGTAACTCAACCTCAATAGGAATTATGACTTCATATCCAAAGACGAGGAAATATGGAGTAGCTCTTGTAGGGGTACGAACACTGGTGTAGTAGGCCCATAAAATAGGATTGAGTTGGAGGTGCCAGTCACGACCAGCGTCATTGACAGTCTTCTTTAAGATTTTTAAGATAGTATTATTAGATGACTCAACTTGAACATTACCTTGGGGGTAGTATAGGGTAGCAAAATGATGTTGGATATGAAATTTTTCACAAAGCTCACGAACGTCCTAATTCTTAAAAGGGAGACCATTGTTTGTAATGATGGACTGCGGGATACCATAGCAACATATAATGTAATTCAAGATGAACTTAGCTATCTACTTTCCAGTGATGTAGGTCATTAGGACAGCTTCAATCCATTTTGTAAAGTACTCAGTGGAAACAAGGATAAACTTATGTCCATTAGCAAAGGTAGGATGGATCTTTCCTACGAGATCGAGTCCATTGATAAAATGGCCATGGTGATGTAAGTGGTTGTAATGCTTGAAGTGGCACATGTATAAGATCTCCATGAATCTGACACTGGTGGAATTTCTTCACAAACTGATAGGCATCACATTCCATTTTAGGCCAATAATATCCCATCCTCATGAGCTTTTTAGCTAAGGTCGACCTAGCAGAATGAGCTCCACATATACCGTGATGTACCTCTTGTAAGTCCATTTTTGCTTCATTTGTGTCGAGAAATCGAAGGAGGGTGTTATCTAGATTGCAGCAGTAAATGGTATCTCTAATGATGCCATTTTTATATGCTTTTCACATAAAGGTTTTACATTGGTTGAGGGACAAGTCAGGAGGGATAATTTGGTCATGCAAGTAACTATAAATGTCTTTGTACCAAGAAGATTCAAGAACAAAAAGTTTAGTTTTGGGGACATCAAATGCAAGGACCAATAGTTGTTCTACCAAAAACTCATATTGCAATGCATTGTTTGGAATGTCCAAGAGAGATCCAGTTGTAGCCATTATGTCAGCTACTTTGTTTTGGATTCTCGGTATCTGCTCAAAGGAAATATTATACAAGTATATTTTGAAGCTATCCGCCATGCACCTGTAGGGCATCATATTTTCATCCTTGGTGTCATAATCATCATTAACTTGCTGAGTCACTAACAGAGAATCACCATAGACTTGCAAATCCTTGATTTTCCATTTTATTGCCATCTAGAGCCCTGTCAATAATGCCTCATACTCAGCTATGTTATCAGTGCATGGAAATTCTATTTGAAATGACTTGGGAATGGAATTTCCTTGAGGTGTGATGAACAAAATACTAGCTCCTGAACCATGACTTGTGTAGGATCCATCAAAGTACAGTTTCCATGTTGTCGGTGTTTCTATGACAAAGATTGATTCATCTAGGAAATTAGATATTAAAGAATGATCTACCTTTAATAGTGCATCTGCAAGTTGATCAACTATCACTTGTCCTTTTATTACTTTCTAGTCAATTTACTCAATGTCATACTCACTTAAGATCATAACCTACTTAGCTAGTCTTCCTATCAAAGCTACTTTGTTGAGAAGGTATTTCAAAGGATTGACTTTGGAAATCAATTTTTTCTTTTGGTTCAACATGTAATGTCTCAACTTATGTGCTATAAATACCATTGTTGGACATGCTTTTTCAATAGGGATATAGTTCAACTCATATCCGACTAAGGTGTGAATGATATGGTAAATTGCTCATTCTTTCCCATCATTGCCATTCTATGCTAATAATGCCCCTAGTGTTGATGTAGTTGTTGTCACATACAATATTAAATACCTTCCATCAATCGGTGGCATAAGAACTGGAGGAGTCAATAGATAAATCTTGATCTGATCAAATGCTTCTTGACACTTCTCTATCCAATTGAAGGGAATTCCTTTTCTTAATAGATGTTGAAATGAATGGATCTTGTTTTCTAGCTAATCAATGAACCTATGAATGGATTGTAATATTCCTTGTAATGTCCTTAACTAATTGATGTTGGTTGGTAGTGGCATTTCCAAGATATCTTTTACTTTAGCAGGATCAACTTCTATTCCTCTGCGAGAGACAATATATCCTAGGAGTTTGCCTAAGACCTTGAAAACGCACTTCTTTGGATTTAACCTGAGTTGGTACTTTTCAAGACATGTGAAAATCTTGTCTAATACTACTAGGCGATCCCTTCATTCTAGATATTTTGAGATAAGGTCTTTGACATAATCCTCCATAAGTACACGCATATAATCATGCAAAATAGTGGTCATGGCTCGCTGATATGTAGCTCCAACATTTTTAAGTCCAAATGGCATGACATTCCAGCAGAAGGTTCCCCAAGAGCATGTGAAATTTGTCTTTGGTTGACCTTCAGTAGAAATTCTTATCTGATTATAATCTGAGAATCCATCAATAAGTGATAGCATTTCATACCCAATAGTAAGGTCTACTATGATGTCAATGTTTGGTAAAGGAAAATCATCTTTAGGATAGGCTTTGCTAAGATCTCTAAAATCAATGCATACTCTAATTTGACCATTTGGTTTGGTGACAAGTACAAGGATTGATATCCAATCTTCATAATCAATAGAGCATATGAATCCGACGTCCAAGAGTTTATTCAGTTCTACCTTGACCAAGAGTGCAATTTGTGGGTGCATTCTTCTTAACTTTTGTTTATATGGTTTGGCATTTGGTAACAATGGAAAGTGATGGAGAACAAGTTCAGGATCCAATCTAGGCATATTAGCATATGACAATGCAAAGTTGACTTGTCTTTCTAAAAAGAATGCTATAAATTTAGGCTTTTCCTTGGTGGTCAAAGATGTTGCCAATTCTACGATTCTAGAATTGTCTTGTGTACCAATGTTCACTTCTTCTGCTTCAATTTTAAGCAATGGTCATCTCTCTTGGACTATAGGGAGACTATCCATTCCTCCATCCTTAGGTGCCTCAGAGAGGTTTTCACCTTCAGATACATCCTTTATTTTTACTTTTTCATGGTCAATAGGCGCCTTTCGGTTTTCACATGAAGAACTATTATTTTTATTTTTATTTTTTGCATTTTTAATTTTGCAACTAGAGGACAAGATGGCCTCACCAAAGTATGCTACATAATTGAGTTCTGTGGAAAATCCAACCTTATGATCTCCACTTGGTATTCTTTCACAAAGTCCCATGAACTCAACAATTGCTTCGTCGTTCTTGAAAGTGTCCAAACTTGGTGGTTCTTGTTGATCCCAATCTATGAGTTGCGAGTAGACAAGGGGTAAGCCATCATTGATATTGTCAAGGGTCATGGTGTAGGAAGATAGGTTAAAGACAGAAGTGGAGTCATCAGGTTTCCAAGAGGCGATATTGATGGTTTCCCATAACTGTTTGATCCATTCTTCTCTTTTCAAAGGAAACTTTGGACAAGGACTTGGGAGGTTTTGCGGGGAACCAATTTTAAGCATATGATTAAAGGTTTCTTCAAAGGAAGGCTCATCAATTTTTCCAAACAGTTTATCAAGGTCCATGAAGGTAGTGGAGGATAGGGAATCCCATTCATATTCATTAGAATCAACATCAAAATCCCAAGAGTCCTTGTATGTCTTGATCTCATCTAAAGCATCAACAACCTCACTCGAAGTTAACTCGATAGCCCAAATAGTCACCTTGATCAATACAAACCCAACCCTTGATTCTTTAGCAATTTAGGATGTTTTAAGGGTTCCAACATTCCTTATTTGTAAAGACCAAGGTCATTGTGTCCATCATATCCTTGATGTTTCATTATTAAGAACCCTTTTGGATATTGTTCCACTAACAATTTCTTAGTTTTAGTGTCCTCCTCATCTTTGTATAACCATATGAGAATGTGGTCATCCAAAGACTCTTTGGCTAGTTCCCCCCATTTATTAAAGGTGCTAGGGGTATTATGGATGATAACTTTAGGTTGCATGGGATGTGGTTTGCCATAAGACTTTGGCGATTTAGGTAATTTTACAATGAATAAGAGACTCTTCATATTATATTCTTTGCATCCTTTGTCTTGAATATGAATCTTTGGTATTGAAGGTGTGGAAAATGGGGTGGATGATTTGACAAGGGTATATGGATCAATGTAGTGAGATGGAGTGGCAGATGAAGTGGAAGATGAATCCTCTCGACTGATTGGCACTTGATGTTCAATAGTTCCCTTTAGGTTTGTGTAATATTGAAAAGGATCAGGGTTACCTGGAATAGTAATTTTAATTCCATTATATGGGAACTTGAGGTATTGGTGATAGGTGGATGGGATAGCCCTCATGGCATGAATCCATGGGAGGACAAGGAGAATATTGTAGTGCAAATCCAGATCCAAGAAATGAAATACTATGTTTTGTATTATTGGGTCAACTCTTATGGGGAGTGAAATTATTCCTTTAGATGAATGCTCAGCATCATCATAAGCTTTGATTACAATTTTCTTGGTTTGGTCTATGCAATTCTCAAAGTATCCCAATGCTTTCACTCTTTTTAGTGAGCAAATGTTTAGACCTGTTCCACCGTCTACTAGGACTCATTTGATCTTCTGGTTATTTTTGCATACTTCAAGGCGTAGGGCATCATTATGGTTAGATTTTTGGGTAGAAAAGTCTTGTTTAGAGAAGGTGACATGGTGTGACATAGCCAAGTATCCAACCATGGCCTGAAATTCATTGACATCTAGGATCGCGGGTATGGATGCTTCTTGCAATGCTTTATCAAGAATAGCTATGTGTTGTGGTGATATGTGAAGGAGTTCCAAGATAGAAATCTGTGCGGGGGTTTTTCCCAAATTGTTGTGCATGTTTTGCACATATGCCCCACCTTAGGCAGGGACTCCCTCTTTTCACTCTTGACAGGCATTTTTTTCCCTTATCTCGCTTTGCGCACCTCTGTTTCCTAGCCCAAGTCAGTCACGAGCCTTAAAATGATCAATTTCATATTGGTTGAATTCACCTACCTAGGTTTCACTCAGTCATTTTCCTTCGTAAGCTAGCTCTTATGAGCTTCCCTTAGCTTTTCACCTGGTGTCTGTTGACCCTTGTGGACCTGCATTCGCGGGTTTTCCCCATACCGTTCACCATTGCGCTCTGTCGTTTGCCTATAGTCAAGTCCAGACATTCGTCTGACATACAGACTTTGCATTCATTTTTTCCACCGCATCCATCATTTCCCATGAACCCACATTTGTGGGTCATCCTGCACAGGTCTCCATTCCCATTTCACCATTCTAAGGCATCTAACCCCTGACTTCCGCTCACATGGTGGGTTCTGCAGTTGGCCCTACCGTCTTCGCCATTGTCGCAAACCAACCGACCCCATTACTACAAAATCGTCTAAGTCCAAAATGGTGGGGGTCTTTATGCATGATTTTCCTTCACCCAATCTTTGTTATCAAACAGTTGAGCCTTCACGTCATCCTGCTGAACAGGACCCACATGCACCATTTCCCCAAAATGAAATTATAAAATTACGATGAATTCTTAGGTCCATGCTCCCCAGCAAGTCCGCCCTGGCGGGCTACCGCCTGCAGGAGGCCGTCACCACAACTTCGTTTCACAACAACAACCCATTGCTACCTCCTCACTTCACGGGCCTATAGCCCATCAATTTCATCATCCAACTGTGGGCTTCCCTATGGCGGCTACCACCCATTACCTTGCCAGTGCCAAGCAAAATTCATGAATGGTGCACCTGCATTGTTCTACGCTTTGCAACCATTTTCATGATTCATAGTGTTGAACCCCTAGATAATTATCTTAAGAGCACGAGTCCTCAGCTCCACACAACTGAGCTTTTCATGTTGTAGAGAATGACATTCAAAATTATCACCAAATAGTTGCCTCCCATGCGGGACCCGCTATGTGGGTTTCTATCCATTTTCCATTGTTCTCTTAACGGCTATCTTGAAGCATCCTCCTGCACCCCTCCACCTGCACTCTTCATAATGGAATTCCTATCTACAGGTGTCGTATCTCTCCTCTTCGTCACTCCTAAATGACACTCACACGCATCATCTCCGCAAATGGTATACAAGTATTTTTTCGCACAAGGATCACAAAGAGATATCAATGCCCTACAAATGATTATTTAATGCAATATCATGATGCCCAATGAAGGAACAAGGGCATCAAACCTTTCTAAGTGAAATATAAACCACATAATGCTAATTGAGCATGCTTCTCAAGACGTGGTACTGAAGGTAGTTGCACTAATAGCTAGGGCTTCTGCACACTTTCAGGATCAAGCCACTATGATCAATGAAATGGGTCGTTGGTATGTTAACCTGAGCATTTCGGACTCACAACATGATCTTGAAGCCACATCACGGGATTTTGAATTACAATTCAAGTGAATGGTATCTCATGATCTGGGGTGGATTAAGATTGTATGTGATGTTTTTTTCTCCCTTTAAACGCTAATGTGGGTGGCAGCACCACTAAAATTCCATTGTATGAGAATCTTGTTCTCTTGGGCACCTGGTTACAATGAAGGCACCACACTTAGCTGTGCCACCCAATCTTCTCCCCCTCCAGATGATTACCACATTTTAACTAAGCTTCAAACATAGTTCCCAGGTATCTAAAACACTTGTGCTCCATGAGATTTACCTTCAAGCTACATATTATAATGCAATCCATTCAATGCAAGATGACGGACAAGTAGCAACAGCTCACGAGAACATTGTCCCATGATCCACACTCATACTGATAAGATATGCAAATTGGTGGCGGTCTATGGGAAAAGGGAACAAGCATCATTTCATTCTCGGTTATTCAAAAATGTGAGAAATGAAAGGGAGGAAGTTTTAGGCTAGGCGATGAAGGTTCACATTAGGTGGAGTTTCATCTACCTGTCACTGCTCTTCTTTAAGCATTGAATCCTCTATTGCCCACCACAATGACATTCGACAATGCAGGTCCTAATTGCAAGCTCACCATGGTTGGTAGCCGTTACCAAACAACTTTTCTATGACCACAACCCGCACTCACTCATCCGCTCACTTTTTCCTCTGTAGGGCCCGCGACCTTCACGGATGCTCCTTTCATAGAAACTCCCCTTGTCGGCTCCTGCGTGCACCTTCACCTCCATGTTGTCACGTGTATTATATTCCACATTATTAAAGTGGCACCTATTATTGGCCCCCTTGTAGATATAAAATTCTCATTGATGCTAAGTCCCTCAAAAACACTTTGAGAATTTACTAAACTAAGGTGAGGTGGGATTGAGAGTGGCCACCACTGTTATGATCAAGTAGAAGATATGCTTTAATGGTGAGAGAGCCCATAGTAAGAACAGGTAGAATGTTAACAATCGAAGAAATTTGTGTTGAGGGTATAACTACTCCATTATACACGTCTGCCCCACCAAAACAAATGCATTCAAGCTCAAAGGATTATCAAAGTCGGTATTGGAAGAATAGTGGTGACTTGAGATTGAATAACAGTGTTGGTGTGCTCTTTTAATAAGCTAGTCTTTTAAATCGTTGGCCATTGATTGGAGGCATCACCTTTCTAAAATATTAAATTTATTCTCATGAAAATATTTGTATAGGAGGTCATGCTTTAAGGTATTCGTAAATGATCAGTGCCATGAGCAGAATATCAAACCCTCATAGTTGGTGTGCCTTTCACAATGGAGTGGCGAAGTATATTTTGTGAGGAATATAATGTGGGCTTCCCTTAGCCCATTTCCATTGTTCATGGCAGCGATTGCATCATGTCTCCCCACCTTCGTCAACCCATGGCCTCCCCAGATGTTTCTCTTTGTGTGGTGATGATGGTGCTTCTTGGTTGATATTGGATCAGTTAGTCATCTTCCATTAGGGGTCCCGCATGAATATTATAATCCAAAGGTCATTATTATGCAACAATAGTGATGATCCTACAATGATCTCTTGGTCAAACTAGACAAATGTGAGCTTTTAATGATTGGGGAAGTCACCTGCATAATGGTTGTTCTTTTGTGAGTTGGATGAATGGCTTTCTCACAAGTAAAATCTACATGATATTTCCTATGGATTTTTTGTTTCTCCAGCTTAACCACTCATAAGGCGCTTTGAAACCATGGATGGGGAGCACTATTCCCTTTAATCAAGGTCTCATATAGAGTATCTTCATCGATTAAGTGGAGTATTATATTCAAATGGCTCTTTACCCGACTGTGGCTGTGAACTACATTGTGGGAGGGAGGATCAAGTTGTTCGATGCATTGTTGTCATTCTCATATCATAATGGGGCCACCATTACCAGGCTCTGGATATTAAGGACCGTGTGAAGTGGAATTGGTAGGGTAGATCCCTGCGTGCTTAATCAAATGCTCAATTCACATAATCTTGGCACTCATCACAAACGTCAGTCAGTTTCAGATAAAGAATGGACTAGCACATATAAGAATCTCTTAGTGTATGTGCGGACTGGAGAGCAATCTAGCAGGACCGAGGAGATGATGGCATGAATATTCCAAATTTCGCGGAAGAAGGCATCGGGCCAGCCAAGGAACATGCGGGTTCAGGAGGGAATTCCATATGCTCTTTGTTGTTAGAGGATGGAAGGGTGACTATGGCTCCCCTCAGGCTTCCACCCATGCAACCAACCCCGTGGAAATTCTCATTGCGGGTTCCGCTACTTATTTCACCAATCGGCGACAATTCCATTGTGTCCTGCTAGCAACACAAGGAGAATGAAGAGGTGTTTGCATAATGATTGGGGGAGGTGGAAGGCTTGGTGGGGCTTGGTCACCATATTTATTCTTCGACATCGGCGGACTTCTCCAGTGCGAGTGTCGCACACTCTCCATCTGCCATCTAGAGTGACATTTGCATCTTGGCCACCCGCCACCTATCCTCCGCATCTACATGTTATGTAGAGCCCACAATAGTCAACATCGTCCTGAATGGAGCTCTCTACCGAATCAACGAAATGGATAGTTAAAGGAGGGAAATTTAGAGATCTCTTAGCAATTGCAGATTATGTGAAGTGTCCTAACAAAGATCAAATAGAGTTGGTAGTGTTATTGGGGTTAGAGTTAACAAAAAGACTCCATCTGATCCAAAACCAACAAGCTTATAAAGGGTGAGATTATAAGGAAAAATAATGACATGAAGGGACAGCTCATCGGGGTTGAAGACCCACAAGGATTGTAAATCCATTACCGTAGGGGTCTTGCAATGCAATATAATGATGACCGTCGATGACAACCCGACGCCAAGATGAATATAGACTGCAAATGTTGCCACTTTGGGCGAGTCCTTTAATTAGAATTTTGAGTGAATTCCTTAGGGGCCTGGTATGGCGAGTAAGTTGGTAACATAACACAACATCTTCATCGGCTCTCACTCTTGCGGGTTTCACCACCTTTAGGATCATCTACGTTCTACTCTTGCAAACAGTGTCGCCACTTCCCGCGTCTGCAAATAAAAATCACTAAACTTTGAAGAGATCCTGAGATAAAGTCAAGAGCATAATTATAAAATTACTAGTCTCACCAATGTGCATATTGATAGAGGAATGGTCTCTAACAGAACCCCAAACAACGATAAATGGTAAAATTGTATAAAATATTCCATACTAAGGGAGCGATATCTTTTAGAGTTGGCATTCAAGAATCAATGGAAGAAATGGTTGTGGAGCACTAGTACTTGCTCTAAGATGGAGCACTCTAGTATTGTGATCATAGATGCTTAATGTTAGGAAAGCACTCGCATGAACTGTCCTATTAATAATCTTCCCCAGATGATGAGGCATAGCAGTAAACCTTTGCCTAATAATACTAGAAAATGTATGCCAAGCACCCCGAAAGGGGAATATTATAAGAGGCTCCTACATGAGCCATTTCCTATTAAAGGTGATCTTGATTAAAAGTTTATATTATTGTAAGAAAAGGTTACATGTATGGGCCTAATTTGTTTTATTATTCGTGTAGGAATTTATTTAAAAAATGGAGACCATCAAATGACCTTGCTATAGGAGGAGATCACTTTTGATGGACCCACACATGAATTTTCTTCTGTGTGACTATCTATGAGACTGTACTGGGGCTAGCGAGAATTACTAACTAGAGAATGTTCACACAAACAATGATCGCATGGATTTTCAAGCAAGTGGCTGCATGATAGATAAAATTAGTACAAATGGAAATCAGATGGTTGTTTTTCAAGAATGATCAAAGGTTGGCTTACCTTTTCCAAATGATCATGATCTGTCAAGTGTTGTCTCGTCAGGTCAGGAGGCAACTAATCCATTTCACAAATGAGATACATCTAATTGATTGAAGAATGTTGCAAATCTATCAAGAAAAGGGAAGCTTTCAAGCAACTTCAGCTACAATAAAAGGGCAACCAACTAGAACACAAAGTGCTACAATGACATGGCACTAGAGGACAAAATAGGAATGAGACAAAACTGTATTTTATATTGTTATATAATGTGGGGTAGGTGAAACCCTCATGTAAAGAAAATATGAGCCACTCATTGCAAAGTAATCCTAGCTATTCATTTGGGCTTTAGAAAACTATAAATAGGGGTCTCCCCTTCATTTGTAAATGGTTGGAGAACTGGTATAAAGGGAATTTGTAGCAATAGAAGACAACATTGCATGATTTTATGGATGTTCTCTTTGAGTTTTCTCATCTTGCATGCATGGTTCTACTTCCATGTTAGTTTTAGTTTGTAGTTTCTTGGATGAATGTAATGGTGTTGGTTGTTACAGTATTTGATGCACTTCCATCTCATGCTTTTTTTGGTTTGTTGATGATGAATCACTTTGTAAAGCTAGTCTAAGCTAACTTATTTGTTGCAACCTAGTTCAATTGTATGTTCATGAGGTGAATGGACAATCTGAAAATTTGAAGTCCTTAGAACATTGTATTTATTTTGTGTAGTTGTAGGTCTTTCTTGGTCAAGCAAAATCTAGTATGTGGGAGTATGTCTACTATAGCACCCTCCATTGTTATTGTTCATTTATAGCTTAGATTAAAACAACTTTCTCAACCCTTTCCCTTTTGCTATTTCTTTTGGTCTTTGGTTAGAATACGATTCCAAGCATCACTATGAAGCCAAATCAGATGAACTTGGTGAGTTTCAGCTTGTTGTTCTGAGTGGGAATCCATTGTTCATTCACCTACAACACTTTGAAACTCCATTTGTAGACTCAACTTCCCATGCTTTGTGAACCATAAAGTTCAACCCTATGATTACCAACAAGATCACATTGAACCAATTGAGACATTCCAAGCATGTCATGACCTGACATCTAAGAAACCTTAAGGTAGTAATTTGTAACTTGTTTTCATATTTCTACCTTTAAAGAGAGGTAATGCACCTATACATTACCTATGTTGAGAAGTGCTAAAAAAACCCATCAACACAACCGATCTAGAAGATTATGTTGGATTTTTGGTTGTGGATTGGAAAGAGGTCTAGAAATAGTTGTCTTGGTTATGTGAGTGGTAAAAGCACATTATAAACTCGGCTTGATTATGGTAATGGTGGAAATTCGACATCAAAGGGTCTTATGTTAAGGACAATAGTGTTGTAATCATGTTTGACGACTGCATAATTAGCTTTGTTGTCATTCCCTGAACTGGAGGTTTTTCCTTTGTCATGGTCCTACAAGGGAGTTTTGAATATGGTACTATCAACATTGGTTTTTCCTTGTGAATATCCTATCAATATGGTTCCATTTTTAATAAGGTCCTAAATGATATTCTTAGAGTGTCTAATATCTATTTTTTTTGGTGTCCTTTTCCATGGTGGTACTCATAGTATTCGTCTTCTTTCCTCCAATCGTATTTGATCAATGATGGTTCATAATTTTTGATGTATGGTGGTGTGATGACATTAGATTACAAAAGTTATTTGAGGAACGATTCGATGGGTTCACCCAATTGGGTATATGTTCTCTTGGTGTGGGGAGGACCTCTCTGTTGTTGATTATTTTGGTCAACATTCAATGTTTGGTTTTCACCTTGCATTTGGGTGTTTGGTGTGTTCAATGTATTTGAGTGACTTTTAAGATGAATGGTTGGACCTTTGGTTATCATTTTGGCATCAACAACTCCATTATTTGTGACATTCTTATTTCGGGACTAGTATTTTCTTTTGTCACTTGGAGTCTCTTTGTTTATTTTGACTAGTCCATTTGTTACAAGACCTTTTTCAATAAGGACACCTTTCTGAAGGATTTCATCAAAAAATTTACAACATTGGATTAGAAGACTACTCATCATTTCTTTGTCAAGGTTCTCAGCAAACATGGTGACCAATTGTTTCTTAGGAATGTAATAAGGGAACTTGCTAACCAAGCCAAGCCATCTCTGGTAAAATGAGGTAAGTGATTCCCCTTCTTGTTTGGCTGTGCTTAATGTTGCAAGGGCAGTATCATTTTTAATGTTGAATGAAAAATGATTAATGAATTTATCAACTAGTTCACCCCATGTTCTAATCCTTGGAGGGATATGTGCAAACCAATCTAGGATTGGCCCTGTAAGGTTTCGCGGGAATAGTCTCATCAAATAGGTGGGATCATATGAAACTACCATACACGACATGTTCAATTATCTAATATGTTCTCTTGTATCCCCTGTCCCTTTATATTTAGGAAAAGGTGGTGTTGTGAAATGAGGGGGAAGGGGTGGCATGTATAGATTTATGTCAAATCGAAAGTATCTACAAGAGATGGTGTTGCATTGGTTTGATTTGGTGCCATGGTGTTGGTGTTGAGGTCACATGTCAAACTTGGATTGGAATTGGAATTTTGAGGTGTGGGACCTTGGTTACCATATTGATGTGTGCTATTTTGGTTTGGGATGAAATTGGCATTTAGGTTTGTCCCAAAGGTCATGTTTTTATTTGGTATGGTGTTTTTGGAATTGAGGTGTAGGCCCTTGATTTGTTCCTTGAATTTGAAAAGTTGGTCCTTGATTTGTGTTTTGAAAAGATGGTGTAGGTCCTTGATTAGCATTTTGAAATGATGGGGTAGGTCCTTGATTAATGTTTGAGAATTTAGGTCCTTGCAATGTAAGAGTAGGCCATTGATTGGTGTTTTGATTTGGGGTCCTTCATGGGAAAATGTGAATTTTCCTTGATTTATTTGGTTGATGTTGGTTTGATAAGGGTGTCCTTTGAAATTGGAATGAAGGACCTTGATTTGTGTTTTGAAATGTAGGTATAAGACCTTGATTTGTATTTTAGAGAAAATACGTGGGACCTTGTGATATAGGACCTTGATTTGTGTTTTGAAAAAGGGGATTTTTAAAGGTCTTTCCCATGTAATTTGATGAACTTCCAACAGTGAAACTTTGTCCTTGTGTGGTAGTATGGGTCACCTTGTTTCCAAATGTGGAGATGCTAGGGATGTGTGTAGTAGTGGTGTTCATATGTGTAGTTGTCCCAAGTGGTATAGTTGACATTTGTTGTGAATAGGGCATCCCTAGTGCAAATGGATTTTGGGTATCTTCTTCTACAATGGTTGATACATCAAAGTGTTGACACTGAAAATTATCCTCAGTCTGTGAGCATCATTTTTCTTGGTCATTGTCTTTCGATAATTGAATAATTTTAATTATTCAATTAAGTTTGAATGCATTCCTCTATTAATTAAATAATTTTTAATTATTTAATTAATTCACCTTCTCATATTTATTCTATCTTGCTCAATTAAAATTATTTAATTGTGTCACTAATATATCCTTTTTTTCAATAATTAAATAAATTATTTTTTATTTAATTATTTATCTTTCATCTATAGTCAGATAATAATAATAATCATTATTTGACATTTTATTCTTCTATAATTAAATAATTGTTGAAATTGTTTAATTGTGTTTCATTCCTCTCTTTTGAATAAATAATTCAAATTAATTATCCATGTCTAATTTCCAACTCCCCATTTAATTAAATGCTCCTTTTGTCATTTTATCTAAATAAATAATTTGGATAAATTATTTATTTGCCACTTGTCATTTTCCTTCATTTTGACTAAATAATTTAAAATAAATTATTTATGCACCTCCACTTGGTCAAAGATACCCTATCATTATTTCATGTCATAGTCTGCATGTCCATGCATGTCTGCCTATCATGATTCCTCCACGAATAGCATATTCTTCGTGCATCAATTCTGGACCATTGATCTTGGAATCCTTCTAAAGGATTGATCTCAGCCCTCCATTCGAAAGGTTGTCTATAAAAGCAACCTTCCTTCTCCATTTTTAGCTTAACAACTATTCTTCTTCAACTTTCTACTTACAATTTGCAGGTATTTGCACAAGTTAGACTAAAAATCTAAGGGTATTATTCATGTCTAATTTCCACCTCCCCAAATAATCAGATTAATTTAATTAAATGCTCCTTTTGTCATTTTATCTAAATAAATAATTTGGATAAATTATTTATTTGCCACTTGTCATTTTCCTCTATTTTAAATAAATAATTTAAAATAAATTATTTATGCACCTCCACTTGTTCAAAGATACCTTGTCATTATTTCATGTCATAGTTTGCATGTCCCTGTCATAGCCTACATGTCCCTACATGTCTGTCTGTCATGATTCCTCCAAGAATAGCATATTCTTGGTGCATCAATTTTGGACCATTGATATTGGAATCCTTCTAGAGGATTAATCTCAACTGTCCATTTAAAGGGTTGTCTATAAAAACAACCTTCCTTCCCCATTTTCAGCTGAACAACTATTCTTCTCCAACTTTCTACTTACAATTTGCAGATATTTGCACAAGTTACACTATAAATATGAGGGCATATTTGCAAAAGGAGAAATAGGAGAGCAAGAGAAGTGATTCAAGTTCAAGCATGGGGAGGATTTTGATTTCATGTTTTATTTTCCTTATGCTCTCATTGTTTTCTCTTGTTTGGATGAGATTAATAGTTTAGAAGTGTTGGTTGTCACTTTGTCTGGGATAATTATGTGACAAACATGCAGGCTATGACAGACATGCAGCGACATGCAGACTATGACATGAAATAATGACAAGGTATCTTTGACCAAGTGGAGGTGCATAAATAATTTATTTTAAATTATTTATTCAAAATGGAGGAAAATGACAAGTGGCAAATAAATAATCTATCCAAATTATTTATTTAGATAAAATGACAAAAGGACCATTTAATTAAATTAATCAATTTTATTAAATGGGGAGGTAGAAATTAGACATGGATAATTAATTTGAATTATTTATCCAAAAAAGAGGAATGAAACATAATTAAATAATTTTGACAATTATTTAATTATAAAAAAATAAAAGCTCAAATAATGATTATTATTATTATCTAACTATAGATGAAAGATAAATAATTAAATAAAAAATGATTTATTTAATTATTGAAAAAAATGATATATAGAAAGCTAAGAAATAGGCTTTCAAAACCTAGAAAATGTTTTGCAAAATCCTGCAAGACAGAAGTGTTATAAACAAAAGAAAATTAGGGTTTTAATAGCTAAATCTTAAAAAACTATGATCACTAAAACAGCCATAACTTTCTCAAATCTTAACAAAATTTTAAACTGTTTGAAGTTCCGGAAAGCTGAGAATGAGACCTACAAAACCCAGATAATGGTTTTAAAAGATTTTATTCTCACATTTTTTTGTGCTCAAAAGAAGATGACGAGATTTCATATGAATTCTTGGCTGTAACCTGCAAAACAATGAAAATAAACAAGAAAACACACAAATTTCTCTACAAAATTGTCAAGTTCACCAATGTGAGATGGGGTTAGAAATAAAATAGAATAGACAAAGTGATAGCCAACACCTTTCAACTATTAACCTCATCCAAACAAGAGAAAACAATGAAAGCATAACAAAAATAAAACATCAAATCAAAATTAAAATTATTTAATTGTGTCACTAATATATCTCTTTCTTCAATAATTAAATAAATCATTTTTTATTTAATTATTTATCATTCATCTATAGTCAGATAATAATAATAATCATTATTTGACCTTTTATTCTTCTATAATTAAATAATTGTTGAAATTATTTAATTGTGTTTCATTCCTCTCTTTTGGATAAATAATTCAAATTAATTATTCATGTCTAATTTCCACCTCTCAATTTAATTAAATTGATTAATTTAATTAAATGTTTCTTTTGTCATTTTATCTAAATAAATAATTTGGATAAATTATTTATTTGCCACTTGTCATTTTTCTCCATTTTGAATAAATAATTTAAAATAAATTATTTATGTACCTCCTCTCGGTCAAAGATACCCTATCATTATTTCATATCATAGCCTGCATGTCTGTCATAGTCTGCATGTCCCTGCATGTCTTCCTTTCATGATTCCCCCAAGAATAGCATATTCTTGGTGCATCAATTCTAGACCATTGATCTTGGAATCCTTCTAGAGGATTAATCTCAACAATGTGAGATGGGGTTAGAAATAAAATAGAATAGACAAAGTGATAGCTAACACTTCTAAACTATTAACCTCATCCAAACAAAAGAATACAAACAAAATGGAGATATCAAAGTGAAAGCAAACAAAATAAAGCACTCCCCATATTGTAGTTGATTCCTTCTCTTGCTCTCCTTTTTCTTGTTATGCAACTTTGCTCTCATATTTGTTGAAATACTAGTGCAAAACCTACAAATGGTAGCAAGAAAGTTGGAGAACAATAGCTGTTAAGCTGAAAATAGAGAAGGAAGGTTGCTTTTATAGACAACCCTTCAAATGGATGACTGAGATTAATCCTCTAGAAGGATTCCAAGATCAATAGTCCAGAATTGGCGTACCAAGAATATGCTATTCTTGGAGGAATCATGACAGACAGACATGCAGAGACATGCAGGCTATGACAAACATGCAGGGACATGCAGGCTATGACAGGGATATGCAAACTATGATATGAAATAATGACAAGGTATCTTTGACCAAGTGGAGGTGCATAAATAATTTATTTTAAATGATTTATTCAAAATGGAGGAAAATGACAAGTGGCAAATAAATTATTTATCTAAATTATTTATTTAGATCAAATGACAAAAGAAGCATTTAATTAAATTAATCAATTTAATTAAATGGGAAGGTGGAAATTAGACATGGATAATTAATTTGAATTATTTATCCAAAAGAGAGGAATGAAACACAATTAAATAATTTTGACAATTATTTAATTATAGAAGAATAAAAGGTCAAATAATAATAATCATTATTATCTAACTATAGATGAAAGATAAATAATTAAATAAAAAATGATTTATTTAATTATTGAAAAAATGGATATATTAGCGACACAATTAAATAATTTTAATTGATCAAGATAGAATAAAGATGAAAAGGTGAATTAATTAAATAATTAAAATTTATTTAATTAATAGAGGAATGTGGTCAAATTTAATTGATTAATTAAAATTATTCAATTATCAAAGGATAACGACCAAGAAAAATGATGCTTCTAAACTTAGGACATTTTTCAGTGTTTACATTTTGCCCCTCTTTAGCATAATGTAGTTCATTGCATTGTGTCAAAAAAATTTAATTCTGAAATATGCCCTAGTGACAGCAGGGTACGGGTATGCCCCTATGAAAGAAGAATGATGAGGAGGGTTGTGTATGCCCCCTCGAGAGGATAGGTGAGTTCAAAGAACACGAATGTGCTCTCAAAATGGATGATAAGACTAGAGGGTGAAGGATAGAAGAAATGTTAATCTTGGAAGGGGATGGATATTAGCATGGAAGAGAAAGGAGGATGAAGATGGAAAGCTAGACGAGAAATGATAAGGGAACCAACTTTCATGCTTACATTTTTATATTTATCATCATTGGGTAGATTATTATAATGGCCAATAAACACCATGATATGAGATAGACCAAGGTGTGCAAGGTTGTACCACCATGTGAGACAAGCAGTCACATACAAGGATGATCATGACTCATACTAAGAAAGTGATTGCTCCAGTATTTTTGTCATAATCAACCACAAATAGTAAAGACAGGAAAGACAAATCATGAAATGCCCTTGCTCCTCTAAATCTTGTTGTCAGGACATCCTCGAGGAACTAGCATCATGATTGCCAAAATACAAAACAAATATCATAAAATTAAATGACAAGTGCTTGCCAAGTGTCTGAATGTCAAGATGTCAAGTTTTTCAAGTTTGGAAAAAATGACAGGGTTGACAATATGAAGATGCCAGATTGGTTTCAAGTTCAGGAAGGACACATCCTGAACGATGTCAATATCAAGATTGTTGAATTCAGGAAGGACACATCCTGAATGATGTCGATGCCAAAGTGATGTCAAATTCGGGAAGAACACATCCTAAACAAGGTCGATGTCAAGATGTTGGATTCAGTAAGGACACATCCTCAATGGCGTTGATGTCAAGATGTCGAGTTGATGTCAAGTTCAGGAAGGACTCGTCCTGAATGATGTCGAGATGCTAGATTCAGAAAGGACACATTTTGAATGATGTTGATGTCAAAGTGATGCCAAATTCGGGAAGGACACATCCCAAACGAGGTCGATGTCAAGATGTCAGATTCAGGAAGGACACATCCTGAATGATGCCGATATCAAAAGGAATGTATCTTAAATGTTGTGAGAATTCTCAAAATTCTAGATGACTATGACGATGCCTAAGAAGGACACATCCTAGGGCATGATTAAATGATGGGCTACCCTTCAGAAGGACACATTTGTAGAGTAAGCAAGATTTGACGATTTTGTTGTTTTGACAAGGTTTGACTGAATTGTGATGAGGTTTAACCAAAGTTGACTGAATTTGCATGAGTTTGATATGTCAAGGTGGTTTTCATATTTGATTGGAAAATTGTCAAAGTTTGCTTGGGTAAATTATTCATTTGAATTTTGACAAAGATCATGATAAATTTGAGGTGTGTGAGAAAACTGTGCAATGAACCCTAATGGATTGATCTAGTGTGGCCTCGGGGGCTCATCGACAAATGGCCTTGCCTACATCATACACTCAGAGACCTCGTAGTTTGACATGACCAATGACTGTCTTATTGACCAAAGATTGAGTCATGACATATTTTGAAAAACCTAATAGGATTGACCTAATATCTTAGGGACTCAAACATGAGTCTTGCCTACATAGCGAATGCGCAAAGACAACGTAGTTCGATAATGACAAAGACTAATCAAGACTTGAATTGACATGACTATGTTGACTAACATGACTCCATTTTTTAGAATTTTTTGTGTTTTCTTCAAGACGTTTTTCAATTTTTAGGTCTTTTTTTAGGACTTTTTTAATTTTTAGGTCTTTTTTAAGGATAGTTTTTGATTTTTAGGTCTTTTTTAGGACATTTTTCAATTTTAGGTCTTTTTAAGGACATTTTGATTTTTAGGTAATTTTCGTGACATTTTAAATTTTAGGTCTTTTGGACATTTTCAATTTTAGGTCTTTTTAGACATTTTTATTTTACTTTTTCAATTTTTAGGTCTTTTTTCAAGACATTTTTTTAGGTCTTTTTTTAGGACATTTTTCTAATTTTTAAGTCTTTTTTTAGGACATTTTTCAATTTTTTGGTCTTTTTTCAAGACATTTTATGATTTTCAGGATCATGTGCGGTACCCACTACAGTCTCATGATGAAATTTTTCCCCTAGAAAAGTTGAGAATGAGCAAGGAAAAATGGAAATGGAAAGAAAAGGCATGACTAGCATGGACAGTGGACAATACGCAAGACTTGATTTCAACCATTGTCAGCCATGGACGAAAATGTCATGATGTCGGGGTGAAGTGTTATGATGAATGTCGGAAAGAGTGTGTTCATTAGGGACAAAGGTAGATAGAGTGACAGTAGATGGCACAACAATGACTAACTACACATGGCGCCTGTTTGCCAAGTTTTCACCATGGTACTTATCCAAAGCGCCTATTTACCAAGTTTTCACTATTGGATGAATTATTTCTCTTTATTTTTGTCATTTTATTCACCATTTTTTTTCTTTTTTTTTGTTGGATGTCACCAGGACGCTTGTTTGCTAGGTTTTCATCAAGGTAACGATTTTTTGTATTTTTCATTTTTTTTGTATTTTTAGGACTTTTTCCCTAGCTCTCTGAAGCTAGCTATAAAATTGATAAATACCATATCCATGGACTTCCTTGATGATGCCCCGATCTTGTGTGGTTGACCATGTTGGATGAAAGGAATTAATCAAGATGAGGAGTACGAGTGGCAGATATGAAGGATGATAGATGTGATGAATGAAAGAGGCTATGGTAGGATCCCTAATGTGCACACTATGTGGGCCATTAGGCCTCAGCCGAAAAGGAGCTTGGGCATCCAACGAGCTAGATTACAAGAAAGAGTTGTCGTCAAAGATACATTGAAAGACATCGCCAATGGAGGGATATGATGGATATGTGAACATGGATGGATGGAACAGAGTATATGGTATGAGTGAGAGTGTCATGGATATAGACCTTGGATCAACAGGTGCTTTGTTTGACTTTTTTCCTTGATAAATGCCCCCAGTGATTTTTGATGGAGAGGCATACTTTGAGATAGACTTTTTCTCATTTTCACTTTTGAATTTTATTTTTGTTTTTTCTGATAGCTTTTTATTTTGGCTATGGGACTTGTCTTGATCTTCTTTTCTTTCTTTTGATTTTTGATCTCCTTTTAAAGATATCTCATTCATTGGAGCTTTTCCTTTATTCTTTTTTTTGAGGTATGATTTGTTGATCCATGTTTATGATGTGAGTGGATGTGTGTGAAATAGGGGAAGTAGGTGAAGTGAAAGGAATTTTTAGTGAATGAATGGGAGTGGCAATGCCATTAATGGAATCTTTTGGACTATCCTTTTCTATACTGTTAACATCAAAGGAAGCTTGTACATCCTTAATGACTTGGCAAGATGACTTAGTAGAGTTGACAATAGGAGATTCATATCCTAGCCCAAGGTAGGTGGTATGGAAGGATGATAATTGGATATCCTCAGTGGGGTCATGCTCAAAGAGTGGGTTATCATAAATTTCTTGGTCAAACAAGGGGTTATGATAGATATGAAAAGCTTGAGAGGAAGCAGATATGACAAAGGTCAATGTGTCATCAGGGTCCTGAAAGGTTTCAATCCAAGCACGACCATCCTTTTGTGTTCCTTCTGTAACTATCTTGACATCAATGTTGGAATTTTGATCTCTATCAGTGGCATTAGCATTATCGTTTGTTGGTAAATTATCCATACGATATTCTCCACATCCCATGTCATGAATTTGGACCTTGGGGTTTGATGGCATGGTAAATGGAGTGTATGACTTGGTCAATGAAGATGGATCAACGTAGTGAGATGATGTGGTGATGGATGTGGACATGGAAGGCTTTACAAGTGTTGATGGGTCGATGAATTTGGAAGATGAAGACGTCGAAGCTTCCCTATTGATAGGCACTTGACATTTGAGATACCGTGTAAGTTTGTACAATATTGGAACGGATCAGGGTCTCCGTATATATTAATCTCAGTGCCTTCAAAAGGAAACTTCAAACATTGGTGATATGTGGAGGGGAAGGCTTTTAGTGCATGGATCTAAGGTCAACCGAGTAAAATGTTATATGGTAGGTCTAAATCCAAAACATGACAATGGTGTCGACAATGACTGGCCCGATTTGAATTGGGAGTGTAATTACGCCCTGAGAATAATGTTCTTCATCATCATATGCCTTGATAATAATGCTTTTTGTGGCGTCTACACAAGCATCAAAAAATCCTAGTGCCTTGACTAATTTTAAGGAACATATATTCATTCATGCTCTGCCATCTACTAAGACTCGTCTGACCTTATGTTTATGAACAAGAACTTCGATATGAAGGGAATCATTATGGTTGGATTTGGATGATGAATAGTCTTGGTCTGAAAAGGTGATATGGCGGGGAGTCATGAGATATCCTACCATGGCTTCGAATTGGCTGACATCAATATCTTGAGGAATAGAGGATTCTTGCAATGTTTTATCTAGGATGGCCTTATGGGTAGGTGAGTTGTGTAACAATTCAGGGATAGATATTTGTGTTGGTGTTTTTCCAAGTTGGTCAATAAGATTAAAGTTTCCTTTAGGTTGGGACTACTTGTTTTGTGGATGTGGTTGTGACTACGAAGTGGACGAGCCTGCTTTTGTTACCTTTGGTTGTCTAGGGCGAGGAGGGCCGACTATGGTGACCTTTCTAGCGCAGGTGGTGACATTGAATTCAGGGGCCTTTCTGACAGTGACTGTGTAGACATGATCATTGGTTGTTCTAATGTGATGTATGATAGGTCCCCTGGCATAGTTGTATCCAATACGAGCATGGTTGGCACAATTGTTGTTATTAGGGTTTGACGTAGAAGGGTTTCCTGAACCATGATCCTGTAGTGGGTTTTTGTGTATTGTATGATCTACATTAGAAGCAAATTGTGGTCCATCGACTTCAATGATATGCTTTGCAATAAGGTCTTGTACCAAGTTTTTCAATTGTTTATAGGAAGAAGTTTTATGTCTTTTTATTCAATGAAAGTCGCAAAATGCATTATCATCCCACCAAGATGGTTTAAACTGCCTAGGGTTGTATGGTTTGGGGTCCTCAAGTGTGATGACACCATTCTAAAGGAATTTCTTGAGAACTTCTTCAATAGGCTCACCCAAGGGGGTGTATGTGCGGCTTCTAGGGAATTGTCTTGGTTGTCTAGGTTGCCTTTGATTTTGATTGTTTTGATTGCCTTGGTTATTCTGATTTGTTTGGATAGCATTAGCAGCATAGATTTGTGTCATCATCTGTGTGTTTTGTGGTTGTGTCCCTTTTAGGGTAATCATAGGACCCATAGTGTTGAGATCCTTAGCATCGACTACACCATTTTTGGTGACATGTTTGTTCTTAACCCAATATTTGTTTTTGTCAGCAAGATGAGGGTTTGTATTTGTGTTTTTAGGACCGTATTTTAGTCTTCCTTCGGCTATGAGGACTTGTTCAACTTGGACACCTAGTTCAAATAGGTCCGCAAAAGTTGTACAACAATGAACACGCAAGCCATTTTTTAGTGGGCCTAATAATGTTTGTATGAACATGTCAACTTTTTCCTTTTTAGGTATATCTATATGATAGTGACTCGCTAGGCCTCTCCATTATTGAAAGAATGGTAAAAATATTTCACTTGAATCTTCTTGTGTGAGCTGGCAGAGATTGGTAATGGAGGTGTTTGTGTCAATGTTGTATGTGTAATTTTTCTCAAATTTTCCAGCAAGTTCTTTCCATGATTTTATTCTGGGTTGTAGTGTATAGAACCATTCTAGGGCTAGTCCTACAAGGCTTTTAGGAAATAGTCACATTAGATATGTGTGCTCATGAGCAATATCCACACAACTTGTTATGAACTCTCTGATGTGGTCAATGGATTTTTTTTACCCTTGTACTTGTTCAAATTTGGAGCCACATAACCATGTGGAAATGGTGGCATGTACAACATTTTATCAAAAGGATATAGACATAAGTTGTATGGCATTTGCATCTTCTTGTCATAATTTTTCATATTTTCCATCTGTTTTTGAAGGTCATCCACTCTTGCTAGCAAGGCATGTATAATGGGATCATTAGTTGCTTGAAAGTAAGGTATGTTTTGATTAGGTGTTTGCTGATATTGAAAGTTGTGAGTGGGAATTTTTTGTTGAGTATGAATATGGGATGAGTATGTGGGAATATGTGACCTAGCCATATTTGTTTATATTTGAGGTATCTGAAATCCCTGACTCATTTGATTTCTAAAGTTACACATTTGTTGCATCATTTGAGTTCCTTGTCCTTGTTGAAAGAATTGTCTATGTAGCATGTTGGTGTTTGTTCCTTGGAAGTTTCCATGTAGTATATGCATATTGTGCCCTTGTCCATGTGGGATGTTCATTTGTGATGATGTGTTAATGTTGTGTTGAGGGCCTTGAATGAAAATGCGTCGTGAGTTTCGTCCAAAGGGATTAAATGAGCTTCCATCGTAAGGATGTGATGAAGATGCCCCCATTGTCATAGATGAAGAGTCGAACATGGGATTTGAGGAAGTGGTGCCTATTGATGTAGACGCAAAGGTGGCTCCTATCGTTTGTGAAGATGATGTGGATGTTGTAGGCATGGTCTGTGAAAAGGTAGCTCCTATTGTTTGTGAAGATGACATGGATGTTGTAGGCATGGTCATAGTAGATGTTCCTCCAGTAGATGTTGCATTGATTGAAGAGGAGGTGTTTTGATTTATGTGCCACTAGATGTTGCATTAATAGTGGTAGTGGCAACTTATGTAGTAACGACAATGTTATTGATCAAGGTATTGTTCTTATCATGTTGGGATGTTGTGTTTTGTGTTGTATTATTAGGAGACAGGTCGTATGGTATTAATGTCGAAGCCTTTTGGTAATCTTGCACCTTGGTCTAAAAGCATAGCAAGGTATCTATCAGGATCGTTCAAGACCAATTCTTCTACAAACGAAGCGACTTCAGGATTTTGGGTTGTTGCCTCTAATTTTTCAACATATACTTGTCCATTTTGATCTCTTTGTATGAATTGTTCAAAAAATAGATTTTGAAAGGAAGTTGACATGTTCATGGAAGATTGTACGTTCAAATTGCTAAATGGGTCATCAAAGATCCAGTCATTGGGATTGGTGTTGTTGTCAAAGTCTTGTCCAAAGTCTACCATTTGTCTTTTCTTTCTTTAAAGTCTTGTTTCCACCATCAAAGAGATTGCTCAAATGAAGATGATGAGAATGCAAGTATGACACTAGTCTATGTTTTTGTCTTCTTGTGTGATAAAGGATGACAATGCAACGAGATGACAATGTGTACCTAAGGAAATACGAAATACCGAAAAGTGAAAGTGATGATTATGACTAGGATGACAATGATGAAAAGGTGCAAAATAAGGACTAAGATGATTATCTCGACTAAAGACGCAACTAATGCAAAGTCGAGGTTCAAAATAACTAGTATGAATAATTTTTTTGTATTTTTGGGAATAAAGTATGCAAGGTATAAACTAGAATGCAATTTGGAGAAAAGGATACCTAAACACTCTAAGCTTAGTCTTTGTTTTCGATTTTGGTTACCAAAGAACTTGTTGAAAATGACAAAGTGACAAGTTCAAGATGACTAGTGAGGTTTCCTAACTAGACTGTTGAGTTAGAAATTCTCAAAAAAGGGACAATTACTGAAAAAAGGAATCATCATTAAGTCCAAGATAACCTAGTTTCGAAAGCAATGATTTTGTAAATTGTGATGAGGTTAACCTAATCCAAAGTATGCAAAGATGAAAACCTAGGGTCAAGCTAATGCCAGAATTTATGATTATGAAGCCTAATGCATGCAACTAAAATTTGAAAATTAAACCTATGGTCAAGAATACAAATTAATGGTTGAATAATAAAGATTTTGAGCAATTTCAAAGTTGGTTTCTAACAGAGACCTCTTAGAAAAAAATGTTTGATAGCAGGCCGAGACTGTTGTTTTGATGTTTTATTGAAAAGTATGAGTTGTCTAAGGTTGATTGTTTGTGTCCAAATTTGTGAGTGTTGTGTATATTGTTTGAAAATCTAGAAAACACTTGACAAGCATGATGTTTTGGTGTATGCAAACGCACATGAGACAAGCACAATCCTAATAGGCCAAGGGTTTGTATACTTGATATAGCCCACCGATATACCCCAGATTGGTGCTAAACACCTTTCCTTCTCGAAAGCGGATAGCTTAGAAGTTTGGTGGTACTAGCTCCCCTCCACAGCTCATTAACGTCATTCGGGCACACCAACTTCGGATTCTTGGGTAGTCACTTCCCAAGAATTGCTATCTCTACTCAAGGGGATCAATAGTGAGTGTTTTTGGGCATGATATTGTACCTCGCACTATACCAAGGAATGGCTGAAAAATGGTTGGCTTCTAAAATAATAGGTGTTTAATAAGGGCATTATGTTCATAGGGCATGATCCATGCGGCGAGAGTCCCCTTTTGGATCCATCTTGTCGGAACCATACGCATGATTCTTGGGCTTTCCCCAAAATCCACTTTTATATACCGGCTGGAAGTCCATCGGGTTCAGGGTGCTACCAGTATGAGTCATCCTGGGGTGAGTAATTTTTTTCCCACCAGAACAGACCCAAATTCTAGAGTCAGTAACCGTTTCTCTTACACCCAGGATCACTCGAAAGCATAAGGGGAGAGGATACTTCAATTACTAAGTCTTAAAGGTTACAAAAAATAAAGTGGATTTGGTTTTCTGATCACCAGGTTTTCACATTGTGAGAGCATAATCACCTACCACATCAAACATAGTCAAACACCTACAAACAAAAGTTCATTTTAGTGCACCAAAAGAAGTGTTCCTAAACTAAAAATCACAAACAGATGGTTTGAAATATTAGTCTATGACAAACATAGCTGCAAAATCATATGTCAATAGTTTAGATATATGTCTTTGACTCATGAGTTCTGCAATTCCACATGTTAGTAATTTCATAAATGTCTTGGACCGACGAGGTATTTGCAAAAAACTAAGTTAGAACAAGTGATTAAAAACTGAACTAAAACTCAGTAAATAACTAAACTATAAAATGAAGAGACTAAACTAAACTAAGAAAAAAAAATTAAAGAAGACTAAAAACTAAGAGCTTGATTTTTTTGTTGCTCCAAAAAAAGCAGTTTTTGGGAGCCCCACACCAAAGCCACACGCTACAAACAGAAGATTAGTAAAAAAACTTAAATGAAAACAACAAACTAAAATAGTGATAACTTTCCCAAAACTAAAAAAAAAAAAACCGTAGATATCTATGAAAAGCTAAGACATAGACCTTCAAAACCTAGAAAACGTTTTGCAAAATCCTGCAAGACAAAAGTGTTATAAACAAAAGAAAATTCGGGTTTTAACTGTTAAATCTTTAAAAAAATTGATCACTAAAACGGCCATAACTTTCTGAAATCTTAACAAAATTTTAAACCATTTGAAGTTTCGAAAAGCTGAGAATGAGACCTATAAAACCCAGATAATGGTTTTTAAAAATTATATTCACCCATTTTTCTGTGCTCAAAATAAGATGATGGGATTTCATATGAATTCTTGGCTTTAACCTGCAAAACAATGAAAATAAACAAGAAAACATACAAATTTCTCTACAAAATTATCAGGTTCACCAATGTGAGATGGGGTTAGAAATAAAATAGAATAGACAAAGTGAAAGCCAACACTTCTAAACTATTTACCTCATCCAAACAAAAGAATACAAACAAAATGGAGATATCAAAATGAAAGCAAACAAAATAAAGCACTCCTCATATTGTAGTTGATTCCTTCTCTTGCTCTCCTTGTTATGCAACTTTTCCCTCATATTTGTTGAAATAATTTTGCAAAACTTGCAAATGGTAGCAAGAAAGTTGGAGAAGAATAGCTATTAAGCTGAAAATGGAGAAGGAAGGTTGCTTTTATAGACAACCCTTCAAATGGACAGCTGAGATTAATCCTCTAGAAGGATTCCAACATCAATGGTCCATAATTGATGCACCAAGAATATGTTATTCTTGGAGGAATCATGATAGATAGACATGCAGGGACATGCAGGCTATGACAGGGACATGCAAACTATGACATGAAATAATGATAGGGTATCTTTGACCAAGTGGAGGTGCATAAATAATTTATTTTAAATTATTTATTCAAAATGGAGGAAAATGACAAGTGGCAAATAAATAATTTATCCAAATTATTTATTTAGATAAAATGACAAAAGGAGCATTTAATTCAATTAATCAATTTAATTAAATGGGGAGGTGGAAATTAGACATGGATAATTAATTTGAATTATTTATCCAAAAGAGAGGAATGAAACACAATTAAATAATTTTGACAATTATTTAATTATAGAAGAATAAAAGGTCAAATAATGATTATTATTATTATCTGACTATAGATGAAAGATAAATAATTAAATAAAAAATAATTTATTTAATTATTGAAGAAAGGAATATATTAGTGACACAATTAAATAATTTTAATTGATCAAGATAGAATAAAGATGAGAAGGTGAATTAATTAAATAATTAAAAATTATTTAATTAATAGAGGACTGCGGTCAAACTTAATTGAATAATTAAAATTATTCAATTATCAAAGGATAACGACAAGGAAAAATGATACTCATGGACTTAGGACATTTTTCAGTGTCTACATTTACTCCCCATGCTTGAACTTGAATCACTTCTCTTGCTCTCCTATTTCTCCTTTTGCAAATATTCCCTCAGATTTGTAGTCTAACTTGTACAAATACCTGTAAATTGTAAGTAGAAAGTTGGAGAAGAATAGTTGTTAAGCTAAAAATGGAGGAAGGTTGCTTTTATAGAAAACCCTTCAAATGGACGACTAATATTAATTCTCTAAAAGGATTTCAAGATCAATGGTCCAAAATTGATGCACCAAGAATATGCTATTCTTGGAGGAATCATGACAGGAAGACATGCAGGGACATGCAGACTATGACAAACATGCAAGAACATGCAGGCTATGACATGAAATAATGACACGGTATCTTTGACCAAGTGGAGGTGCATAAATAATTTATTTTAAATTATTTATTCAAAATGAAGGAAAATGACAAGTGGCAAATAAATAATTTATCCAAATTATTTATTTAGATAAAATGACAAAAAGAGCATTTAATTAAATTAATCAATTTAATTAAATGGGGAGGTAGAAATTAGACATGGATAATTAATTTGAATTATTTATCCAAAAGAGAGAAATGAAACACAATTCAATAATTTCAACAATTATTTAATTATAGAAGAATAAAATGTCAAATAATGATTATTATTATTATCTAACTATAAATGAAAGATAAATAATTAAATAAAAAATGATTTATTTAATTATTGAAGAAAGGGATATATTAGTGATGCAATTAAATAATTTTAATTGATGAAGATAGAATAAAGATAAGAAGGTGAATTAATTAAATAATTAAAAATTATTTAATTAATAGAGGAATATGGCCAAACTTAATTGAATAATTAAAATTATTCAATTATCGAAGGACAATGACCAAGAAAAATGATGTTCGCGGACTTACGACATTTTTCATTGTCTACATTTTGCCCCTCTTTGACATAATCCAGTTCATCACATTATGTCAAAGAAATTTAATTGTGAAATATGCCCTAGTGAAAGAAGAATGACAAGGAGGGTTGTGTATGCCCCCTCAAGAGGACAGGTGAGTTCAAAGAACAGGAATGTGCTCTCGAAATAGATGATGAGACTTAGAGGATGAAGGATAGAAGAAATGTTAACTTGGAAGGTGATGGATATTAGCGTGGAAGAGAAAGGAGGATGAAGATGGAAAGCTAGACGAGAAATGATAAGGGAACCAACTTTCATGTTTACATTTTTATATTTATCATCATTAGGCATCAAAATGTCGCAAATGGTCCACAAACACTATGGTATGACATAGACCTAGGTGTGCAAGGAGGTACCATCATGTGAGACAAGCAGTCGCATACAAAGATGATCATGACTCATACTAAGAGATCGATTGCCCCAGTCTTTTTCTCATAATCAACCACAAACAGTATAAACAGGAAAAACAAATCATGAAACATCATTGCTCCTCTAAATCTTGTTGTTAGGACATCCTTGAGGAACTAGCATCATGATTGCCAAAAGACAAAACAAATATCATAAAATTAAATGCCAAGTGCTTGCCAATTGTCTGAATGTCAAGATGTCAAGTTTGTCAAGTTTGGAAAAAATGATAGGGTTGACGATATGAAGATGCCAGATTGGTGTCAAGTTCAGGAAGGACACATCCTGAATGATTTGAATGTCAAGATTGTCAAATTCAGGAAGGACACATCCAAAATGATGTCGATGCCAAAGTGATGTCAAATTTGGGAAGGACACATCCTGAACAAGGTCGATGTCAAGATGTCAGATTCAGTAAGGACACATCCTGAATGACGTTGATGTCAAGATGTCAAGTTGATGTCAAGTTCAGGAAGGACTCATCCTAAACGATGTCGAGATGCTAGATTCAGAAAGGACACATTCTTAACGATGGTGATGCCAAAGTGATGCCAAATTCGGGAAGGACACATCCCGAATGAGGTCGATGTCAAGATGTCAGATTCAGGAAGGACACATCCTGAATGATGCCGATATCAAGAGGAATGTATCTCAAATGTCGTGAGAATCCTCAAAATTCTAGATGACTATGATGATGCCTAAGAAGGACACATCCTAGGGAATGATTAAATGATGGGCCACCCTTCAGAAGGACACATCTGTAGAGTAAGCGATATTTGACGATTTTGCTATCTTGACAAGGTTTGACTGAATTATGATGAGGTTTGACCAAACTTGACTGAATTTGCATGAATTTGATATGCTAAGGTGGTTGTCATATTTGATTGGAAAATTGTCAAAGTTTTCTTGGGTGAATTGTCAATTTGAATTTTGACAAAGATCATGATAAATTTGAGGTGTGTGAGAAAACTGTGCAATGAACCCTAATGGATTGACCTAGTGTGGCCTTGGGGGCTCATCGACAGATGGCCTTTCCTACGTCATACACTCAAAGACCTCATAGTTTGACATGACCAATGACTTTGTCTTATTGACCAAAGATTGAGTCATGACATATTTTGACAAACCTAATAGGACTGACCTAATGTCTTGGGGACTCAAACATGAGTCTTGCCTACGTAGCAAATGCACAGAGACAACGTAGTTCGACAATGAGGATGACAATCATGTGACGAAAGTATCGAGGTTTGCAGTCGGACCAGGAACAAATTCAAGTAATGTTTTGGATAATGTGCTTGTATGGATGAAACTCATTGCATTTGGAATGACTTGGTTAGGACTAGAAGGGATGATGAAGTATTTTTAAACCGTTTGACAAGGGAAAGTCAAGATAGGTGACCCAAATGAAAGGGTGAGAGGTGGCCTTGGTAATGGATGGGAGACATGAGACTGAGGGAATTGTCATATGATTTTCTAGGACTATGTTGTATAGGGATAATGATGGAAATGACAAAATAGTTTGTGACAAAAGGATTGACATGTCAAGAGTTTTCCCCAAAGCATGATTTATGTGTGTCAATTTTATGTCAAGACCAGGTAGGTGGGAAAATGGACAAAAATGATATGGATGAAGTGGATGAATGCCAATGTTAAGAGGATGGCATATGAGATGAGACGACTTTCCCCCAAGTGTAAAATTCCACATAGATGATTTATTTTACACATGACACCTGTTTGCCAGGTTTTCATCATGGTACTTATCTAGGGCACCTATTTGTTAGGTTTCACCATTGGATGAAATTTTTCTCTTTACTATTTTCTTTATTTTTTGATTTTTTTGATGTCACGAAGACACCTATTTTCCAAGTTTTCATCAGGGTGACAATGTTTTACATTTTTCAATTTTTTTGATATTTATGGATAGCCTTGATGCTTTAGATGACCACTGACTGTTCTAAATTCACTGACAGTGCCGATGTAGAGACTAGTACCATGATATGCCAATAATAACCTTGCTGAAGGAGTTGTCTTGTTAGGATCATAGCGCTTGCATACAACTGATCGATGTCATTGTGATCCTTTCTGATATTAGAGTTGGCCTTATCAGAATATGCACATCGCAATAGAGTGCCATGAGAGTCCTTATGGTAAAGAGTTGTTGCCAAGATGTGACGGATGTGTGATGTGGGATTTTTGGACTTTAGACAAAATGTAGGATTATGACGAATGATGGTAGATGTGGAAAGGTTGTTTGGACATTGGGATGAATCACTTTTTATCTTCCAAACTTGGGATGGTGGATGAAAGATTTTGGAGGGATGGCATTTGGAACCAACACCTTTAAACGCCTTGCTTGATGACCATTTTGAAGGAGGTGGACATTTTTTGTATGTGGGAGTCCTCTTGTCTTGTGGCTCTACATTGTAATTAACTTTTCCTTTTGACATATTTTTTTTGCGTGATCCACTTTTCTTTGGGATCCATTTTAATTTCATTTGTTCACTTGTCTTTTTTTCTAATTCAATGGCCTTTGACATTTGATTTTGATCTTTTGATTTGTATGAATTTTGTTTTTGTTCATTCCAAAGGGAAGGTTTATTTATGATGGAATGACGGTTTATGGTGTGGGTGGACGAGGTGTTGGCAATAATCTTATGAGAAGGATTTCTCATGGACTCCATTTTGATGTTTGTATCTAACAAGGTTTCCCCCGGTATCAAGGAGGTTCCACTAACATCATTTGATTTGCTAACTAAAGAATAGCCAAGACCTTGATGTATGTAATTTTCTTGAAGTTGTATTGGTTCTTGAATGCCTTGTTCATGTATTCCTAGTCCTTTGCCTTGATATTGCATGCTTTGACAGATTCTATTTGTGATGGGGTATTTATTGTTTTGAAAGCAAGATGCTAACCCATCATGATGTATGTGGACACTGTTACCTGGAATGTTTTCATCTACAAGAAAGTCTGCTCTAACAAAGAGAGATGACCCTAGCTGATAAGATGTTGTGACTTTGTTGACATGTGGGATGTCTTTGGTCGGATTAACATCCTTGGTCTAATTTTGTGACATGTCAAATTCATATTATTCTATGGGTGCTTCCAAGTCGATGTCAAAACCGTCTTTATGGTCATTGTCATAAAGTCTACCAGATTCAGCTATAGCTTGATCATTTTCAAATATGTCCATAGAAGACTCTTGTTTTGGAGTAAGATCATCTATGTGTCCCATGGAGGCAAGTGTCTCATTTTGGGAAGTGGATGTGCTTGGATTTTGAGTAGGATTAGTCTCAGATGTTTGGTCATGAATGGCATAAAGGTCGATGAGTGGATCATTTTGGATTTCTTGGTCAATGGTAGTATATTGGTCAAAGATGGGGTTGTTGTAGACAATATAATTGGGATTGGAGTCTTTGTCAAGGGTAGGTGTATTTTGGATGTCATGATTGTCTTGAAGGATTTCTTGAATGGATTGAAAGATAGGGTCATGAGATGGACTACTTTGACATGAAGGTGCAGTTATAATGTCATGCTTTGGGTTTTCATTTTGACATGTATCCTCAAATATAGATAATGGCATGGTACTTTGGACAAGGATAGAATTTTCATGACAAATGTACGTTGGGATGAAGCGTTTTGGAAAGGATTAGTGGATGGAATAGGAGAGGACATGCAGACTTGGAAGGGATTGGTGGATGAGGGACTAGGATAGGACATGGAGACTGGGATTAGACTAGTGTAAGGTTGACTAAGATAGGACGTGGAGACTTGGACGGGATCGATATGGTATGATGTGGAGACTTGACATGAGTTGGTAGATGGTCAATAAGACATGCATACTTGGACGGGATTGATAGGTGAAGGACTAGAATATGACATGGAGACTCGTAATGGACTAGTGGATAGTTGGTTTCCCTTGTCAAGGTTAGGATAAGGGTAATAACTAGACATGTGTTGGAGATTAATGATAGGATTTTCGTTAAGTGATTATTGATAGTGAGGGTTGATGAATGGAGGACTTGGGCTGATGGGTTGTTGGTAGGAAGGGTACATAGGTGATGTTGGTCTCAAAGTATTAAAGTCAAATCCATGTGATAGTTTAACCCCTTGGTCCAAGAGCATGGCTAGATACCTTTGAGGGTCATGTAGGACTAAGTTTTCCACAAAGGAAGCTATGTTAGGATTTTGTGCTATAGCTTCCAAGTCTTTGGCATAGACTTGTCCATTTTGGTCTCTTTGTATGAATGGTTCAAAAAGGTTTTTTCATGAAGATGGCATGCTCATGGAAGATTGTGTGTTCATATTATGAAATGGGTCAAAAAAATTCCAGTGTTGGTTTGTGTCATAAGTGTTATTGTCAATGTTGGGTTGGTTTTGGTGTTGGTGTTGTTGTCAAAGTCTTGTCCAAAGTCTTCCATTTGTCTTTTCTTTCTTTCAAGTCCTATTTCAACCATCAAGGAAATTGCTCAAATGAAGATGATGACAATGTAAGTATGACACTAGTCTATGTTTTTGTCTTTTTGTGTGATAATGGATGACAATGCAAAGAGATGATAGTGCAAGTATGCCAAAAGCCAAGTTGACTAGGATGACGATGTTGACTTGGATGACAATGTTGATTAGGAAAATGACAATGTGGACTAGGAAAATTGAAAGGTCAAGGTGAAAAATGAGGACTAAGGTGATGAAACTAATGCAAGGTCTAGGTTCAAAATGACAAATAGGATGAACGATATTTTTGGAATTTTTTTGTAGAAATAAAGTATGCAAGGTAGGAACTAAAATGAATGCAATTTGGAGATAGGAGTACCTAAGCACTCTAAGATTAATCTTTGTTTTCAATTTTAGTTACCAAAAGACTTGTTGAAAATGACAAAGTGACAAGGTCAAGATGACTAGTGAGTTTTCCTAACTAGACTGCTGAGTTGGAAATCCTCACAAAAGGGACAATGACTAAAAATAGGAATTATGACTAAGTCCAAGATAACCTAGTTTCGAAAGCAATGATTTTGAAAATTGTGATAAGGTTGGCCTAATCCAAAGTATGCAAAAATGAAAACCTAAGGTCAAGCTAATGTTAAAATGATGATTATGAACCTAATGGAATAAAAGTAAAATTTGAAAGATTAAGCCTATGGTCAAGAATACAAACTAATAGTTGAATAATAAAGATTTTGAGCAATTTCAAAATTGATTTTTGACAGAGACCTTTTAGAAAAAAAAATGTTTGATAGTAGACTGAGACTATTTTTTTGATGTTTTGTTGAAAAGTTTGAGTTATCTAAGGTCAATTGTTTGTGTCCAAATTTGTGAATGTTGTGTATATTGTTTGAAAATCTAGCAAGCACTTGACAAGAACAATGTTTTGGTGTATGCAAACACACATAAGACAAGTACAATCCTAATAGGCCAATAGGCCAAGGGTTTGTATACTTGATATAGCCCATGGATATACCCCGAATTGGTGCTAAACACTTTTCCTTCTCGAGAGTGGATAGCTTAGAAGTTTGGTGGCACTGGCTCCCCTCCACAACTCATTAACGTCATTCAGGCACACCAACTTTGGATTCTTGGGTAGTCACTTCCCAAGAATTGCTATCTCTACTCAAGGGGATCAATAGTGAGTGTTTTCGAGCATGATACTATACCCTGCACTATACCAAGCAATGGCTGAAAAATGGTTGGCCTCTAAAACAATAGGTGTTTAGTAAGGGCATTTTGTTTGTATGGCATGATCCATGTGGCGAGAGTCCCCTTTTGGATCCATCTCGTTGAAACTATACGCATGATTCTTTGGATTTTCCCAAGAACCCACTTTTATACACCAGTTGGAAGTCCCTCGGATTCAGGGTGCTACCGGTCTGAGTCGTCCTGGGGTGAGTACTTTTTTCCACCAGAACAAGTCCAAGTTCTAGAGGCAATAACCATTTCTCTTACACCCAGGATTGCATGAATGCGCAAGGGGAAATGATACTTCAATTATTGCATCAAGGTGACAAAATTTGAAGACACTTGTAAATTTTAATTACCAAATGATAATGTGAGGAGGACACACAAGACACTTTTTTAATTTTTAAAAGCTTAACATGAAATATGAAAAACAAAGTTCATTTTAAACTCATGCCGTGAGAATGCAAGTTCATTTTAACCATATGATTTTCAATGCATGTTTGTGTTCATTTTAGCCCAACGACATGAAAATGCAAGTTGTAATTGTAAATTTTAGGCCCAATGAGTGATTCATGCAAATTTGTTGTTTGTTTTAAGCCCCATGAATGAAATATGCAATTCATTGTTCATTTTAAGACCAAATGAGTGACATGCAAATTATGGTTCATTTTATCCTCATGAGTGTAAATGCAATTTTTTGTTCATTTTAAGACCAAATGAGTGACATGCAAATTGTAGTTCATTTTATCCTCATGAGTGTAAATGCAATTTGTTGTTGTTGAAAGCAAACAAAATTGATTATGCCTAAAGAAATGAAAAAGCTCGATTTTTATTTCTATAGAAACAATTTTTTAGACTCCCTCCAAGCTGTGCCACATGTTGAAAAAAAGAGATTAGTAAATTAAAAGAAAAGTTTAATGGCAACAACAAATTAAAATAGCGATAAATTTCTCAAAACTTAACGAAATTTTAAATCATTTAAATCCATGGAAAGCTGCAAATCAAACCTTCAAAACCCAGAAAGTTATTTTCCAAGATTATGTACAAAAAAAACATTATAGGTAAAAGAAAATGTGGATTTTAAAAGCTAGATTAAAAAACAACAAATACTAAAAATCCCATAACTTTTTCAAATCTTAACAAAATTTTAAACCATTTGAAGTTACGGAAAGCTAAGAACAAGACCTACAAAACCCAAATAATCATTTTTAAATATTTCATGCACCCATTTTGTTGTGCTCAAAAGAAGATGATAGGATTTCGTATGAATTCTTGGTTGTAACCTGCAAAACAGCAAAAACAAATATGCCCTCCTAATCTTATGTTGGGGTTAGCAATAAAAACACTTTGTCTATGCTATTTTATTTCTAACCCAACACAATTAAATATTAGCGGCACAATCTTATGCCAACTCACACAATCTTATTTTTGACCCCATCTTTCATTTGATCACATTCCTCTATTAATTAAATAATTTTTAATTATTTAATTAATTGACCTTCTCATCTTTATTCTATCTTGATCAATTAAAATTATTTAATTGTGTTGCTAATATATCCCTTTCTTCAATAATTAAATAAATCATTTTTTATTTAATTATTTATCTTTCATCTATAGTCAGATAATAATAATAATCATTATTTGACCTTTTATTCTTTTATAATTAAATAATTGTTGAAATTATTTAATTGTGTTTCATTCCTCTCTTTTGGATAAATAATTCAAATTAATTACCCATGTCTAATTTCCACCTCCCCATATAATTAAATTGATTAATTTAATTAAATGATCCTTTTGTCATTTTATCTAAATAAATAATTTTATTGCCACTTGTCATTTTCTTTCATTTTGAATAAATAATTTAAAATAAATTATTTATGCACCTCCACTTGGTCAAAGATACCCTGTCATTATTTCATGTCATAGCCTGCATGTCTATCATAGACTATATGTCCCTGCATGTATGCCTGTCATGATTCTTCTAAGAATAGCATATATTTGGTGCATCAATTATAGACCATTGATCTTGGAATCCTTCTAGAGAATTAATCTCAGCCGTGGTTGTCTATAAAAACAACCTTCCTTCTCCATTTTCAGCTTAACAACTATTCTTCTCCAACTTTCTACTTACAATTTATAGGTATTTGCACAAGTTAGACTACAAATCTGAGGGCATATTTGCAAAAGGAAAAATAGGAGAGCAAGAGAAGTGATTCAAGTTCAAGCATGGGGAGTATTTTGATTTGATGTTTTATTTTCTTTATGCTTTCATTGTTTTCTCTTGTTTGGATGAGGTTAATAATTTAGAAGTGTTGGTTGTCACTTTGTCTATTCTATTTTATTTCTAACCCCATCTGACATAAATATGATCTATTGGTGAACCCAAATATTAGTGAACCCGAATATGTCTATCATAGCCTAAAAATGGAGAAGGAAGGTTGCTTTTATAGACAACTCTTCGAATGGACAGCTAAGATCAATCCTTTCGAAGGATTCCAAGATCAATGGTATAGAATTGATGCACCAAGAATATGCTATTCTTGGAGGAATCATAACAGGCAGACATGCAGGGACATACAAGCTATGACAGACATGCAGGGACATGCAGGCTATGACAGGGACATGCAGACTATGACATGAAATAATGATAGGGTATCTTTGACCAAGTGGAGGTGCATAAATAATTTATTTTAAATTATTTATTCAAAATTGAGGAAAATGACAAGTGGCAAATAAATAATTTATCCAAATTATTTATTTAGATAAAATGACAAAAGGAGCATCAATTTAATTAAATGGGAAGGTGGAAATTAGACATGGATAATTAATTTGAATTATTTATCCAAAAGAGAGGAATGAAACACAATTAAATAATTTTGACAATTATTTAATTATAAAAGAATAAAATGTCAAATAATGATTATTATTATTATCTGACTATAGATGAAAGATAAATAATTAAATAAAAAATGATTTATTTAATTATTGAAAAAAGGGATATATTAGCGACACAATTAAATAATTTTAATTGATCAAGATAGAATAAAGATAAGAAGGTGAATTAATTAAATAATTAAAAATTATTTAATTAATAGAGGAATGCAGTGAAACTTAATTTAATAATTAAAATTATTCAATTATCGAAGGACAATGACCAAGAAAAATTATGCTTGCAAACTTATAACATTTTTCATTGTCTACATTTTGCCCCTCTTTGACATAATGCAGTTCATCGCATTGCGTCAAAGAAATTTAATTCTGAAATATGCCCCAGTTACAGAAGGGTACGGGTATGCCCCAGTGAAAGAAGAATGACATGGAGGGTTGTGTATGCCCCCTCGAGAGGATAGGTGAGTTCAAATAACATGAGTGTGCTCTTGAAATGGATGATAAGACTAGAGGGTGAAGGATAGAAGAAATGTTAACTTGGAAGGGGATGGATATTAGTGTGGAAGAGAAAGGAGGATGAAGATGGAAAGCTAGACGAGAAATGATAAGGGAACCAACTTTCATGCTTACATTTTTATATTTATCATCATTGGGAAGATTATTATAATGGCCAACAAACACTATGATATGAGATAGACCAAGGTATGCAAGGTTGTACCATCATGTGAGACAAGCAGTCGCATACAAGCATGATCATGAATCATACTAAGAGAGTGATTGCCCCAGTCTTTTTGTCATAATCAACCACAAACAGTAAAGACAGGCAAGAAAAATCATGAAACGTCATTGCTCCTTTAAATCTTGTTGTCAAGACATCCTCGAGGAACTAGCATCATGATTGCCAAAAGACAAAACAAATATCATAAAATTAAATGTCAAGTGCTTTCCAAGTGTTTGAATGTCAAGATGTCAAGTTTGTCAAGTTTGGAAAAAATGTTAGGGTTGACGATATGAAGATGTCAGATTGGTGTCAAGTTCAGGAAGGACACATCTTGAATGATTTCAATGTCAAATTTAGAAAGGACACATTCTGAATGATGTCAATGCCAAAGGGATACCAAATTCGATAAGGACACATCCCAAACGAGGTCGATATTAAGATGTCATATTCAAGAAGAATACATCTTGAATGATGTCGATGCCAAAGTGATGAGAAATTTGGGAAGGACACATCCCGAACGAGGTCAATGTCAAGATGTCAGATTGATGTCAAGTTTAGGGACACATCCTGAACAATGTCAATGTTGAGATGCCAAATTGATGTCAAGTTTTGGAAAGACACATCCCAAACAATGTTGATCCCAAGATTGTCAAATTTAGGAAGGACACATCCCGAATGATGTCGATATCAAGAGGAATGTATCTCAAATGTCGTGAGAATCCTCAAAATGCTAGATGACTATGACGATGCCTAAGAAGGACACATTGTAGAGTATGATTAAATGACAGGCTACCCTTTAGAAGGACACATATGTAGAGTAAGCAAGATTTGACTAGTTTGACTAAGTTTGATTGAGTTTGACCGATTTTGATATGCTAAGATGATTGTTGTGCTTGATTGAAAGATTGTAGAAGTTCGCTTGGGTAGATTGTTCATTCAAATTTTGAAAAAGACCATGATAAATTTAAAGACTATTTCATGTGTGTAAGAAAATTGTGCAATGAACCCTAATGGACTGACCTAGTGTGGCCTCAGGGGCTCATCAACAAATGGCCTTGCTACGTCATACACTCAGAGACCTCGTAGTTCGACACGACCAATGACTTTGTCTTGTTGACCAAAGATTGAGTCATGATTTATTTTGAAAAACCTAATAGGACTGACCTATTGTCTCGAGGACTCAAACATGAGTCTTGCCTACGTAGCAAATGCGCAGAGACAACGTAGTTCGGGCAATGACGAAAACTAATCAAGACTTGAATTGACGTGACCATTTTGACTGACATGACTCTGTTTTTTGGAATTTTTGTGTTTTCTTCAGGATGTTTTTCAATTTTTAGGTCTTTTTTCAGGACATTTTCTAATTTTTAGGTCTTTTTTTAGGACATTTTTTTATTTTTAGGTCTTTTTTAGGACATTTTCTGATTTTTAGGTCTTTTTTAAGGACATTTTTCTAATTTTTAGGTATTTTTTAGGACATTTTCTAACTTTTAGGTCTTTTTTAGGACATTTTATGATTTTTAGGATCATGTGTGGTACCCACTATAGTCTCATGATAAAAAATTTCCCCTAGTCAAGTTGAGAATGAGCCAAGAAAAATGGAAGTAGAAAGAAAAGGCATGACTAGCATGGATAGTGGACAATATGCAAGACTTGATTTCAACCATTGTCAGCCATGGACGGAAATGTCATGATGTCGGGGTGAAGTGTTATGACAAATGTCAGAAAAAAGTATGTTCCCTAGGGACACAGGTAGATAGAGTGAAAGTAGATGGCACAGTAATGACTGACTACACGTGGTGTCTGTTTGTCAGGTTTTCACCATGGTACCTATCCAAAGCGCCTGTTTACCAGGTTTTCACTATTAGACAAATTATTTCTCTTAATTTTTTTTCATTTTTTATTTATTTATTTATTTGGCGTCACCAGGATGCCTATTTGCCAGATTTTCATCAAGGTGACGATTTTTTATATTTTTTAAGGACTTTTTCCCTAGCTCTCTGAAGATAGGTATAAAAGTGATAAATGACAAATCCATGGACTACCTTGACGATGCCATGATCTTATGTGGATGACCGTGTTGGATGAAAGGACCTAATTGGGATGAGGAGTACAAGTGGTAAATATTAAAGATGATATATGTGACAAATGAAAGAGGCTATGGTAGGATCCCTAATGTGCACACTATGTGGGCCATCAGGCTTCAACCAAAAAGGAGCTTGGGCAACCAACGAGCTAGAGTAAAGAGGGAGTTTTCATCAAAGATACATTGAAAGACATCGCCAATGGAGGGATATGATGGATATGTGAACATGGCTAGATAGAATAGAGTATATGGTATGAGTGAGAGTGACATAGATATAGACCTTGGATCAACAAGCGCTTTGTTTGAATTTTTGCCTTGATAGATGCCCCTAGTGATTTTTGATGGAGAGGTATACTTTGAGATCGACTTTTTCTCATTTTCACTTTTGAATTTTATTTTTGTTTTGTCCGATAGCTTTTTATTTTGGCTATGGGACTTGTCTTGATCTTCTTTTCTTTCTTTTGATTTTTGATCTCCTTTTAAAGATATCTTGTTCATTGGAGCTTTTCCTTTATTCTTTTTTTTGACCTATGATTTGTTGATCCATGTCTATGATACAAGTGGACGTGTGTGAAATGGGGGAAGTAGGTGAAGTGAAAGGAATGTTTAGTGGATGAATGGGAGTGGCAATTCCATTAATGGAATATTTTGGACTATCCTTTTATGTACTGCTAACATAAAAGGAGGGTTGCACATCCTTAATGACTTGGCAAGATGACTTAGTAGAGATGACAATAGGAGATTCATATCCTAGCCTAGGGTAGGTGGGATGGAAGGATGATGATTGGATATCCTCAATGGGGTCATGCTCAAAGAGTGGATTATCATAAATTTCTTGGTCAAACAAGGGGTTATAATAGATATGAAAAGCTTGAGAGGTAAATATGGCAAAGACCGATGTGTCATCAGGGTCTCGAAAGGTTTCAATCCAAACACGGCCATCCTTTTGTGTTCCTTCTATAACTATATTGACATCAACATTGGAATTTTGATCTCTATCAGCGGCATTAGCATTGTTGTTTGCTGGTAAATTATCCATACGATATTCTCCACATCCCATGTCATGAATTTGGACCTCGGGGTTTGATGGTGGGGTAAATGGAGTGTATGACTTGGTCAATGAAGATGGATCAATGTAGTGAGATGATGTGGTGATGGATGTGGACGCAGAAGGCTTTGCAAGTCTTGATGGGTTGATGAATTTGAAAGATGAAGACGTCAAGGCTTCACGGTTGATAGGAACTTGACATTTTGAGACACCTCGTAAGTTGGTACAATATTGGAATGGATCGAGGTCTCTATATATAGTAATTTTGGTACCTTCAAAAGGAAATTTTAGGCATTGGTGATATGTGGAAGGGACGGCTTTCAGGGCGTGGATCCAAGGTCGACCGAGTAAAATGTTGTATGGGAGGTCCAAATCCAGAACTTGACAAGTGGTGTTGACAATGACTGGTCTGACTCGAATTGGAAGTGTAATTACACCCCAAGAGGAACATTCTTCATCATCATATGCCTTGATAACAATGCTTCTTGTGGCATCTATGCAAGCATCAGAAAATCCTAGTGCCTTGACCAATTTTAAGGAACATATATTCAGTCCTGCTCCACCATCTACTAAAACTCATCTGACCTTATGTTTATGAACAAGGACTTCGATATGAAGGGCATCATTATGGTTGGATTTGGATGATGAATAGTCTTGGTCAGAAAAGGTAATATGGTGGGGAGTCATGAGATTCCCTACCATGGCTTCGAATTGGCTAACATCAATATCTTGGGGCACGGAGGATTCTTGCAATGTTTTACCTAGGATGGCCTTATGGGTAGGCAAGATGTGTAACAACTCAAGGATAGAGATTTGTGTTGGTGTTTTTCCAAGCTGGTCAATAAGATTAAAGTTTCCTTTAGGTTGGTATTGCTTTCTTTGTGGACACGGTTGGGGCTGCAAAGTGGACGGGCTAGCTATTGTTACCTTTGGTTGTCTAGGGGGAGGAGAACCGACTATGGTGACCTTTCTGGCGTGGGTGGTGATATTGCATTCAGGGGCCTTTCTGACTGTGTAGACTGTCCAGAATAATCAAATCCAATACGGGCATGGTTGGCACAATTGTTGTTTTTAAGGTTTACGTAGAAGGGTTTCTTGAACCATGATCCTCCATTGGGTTTTTGTGTATTGTATGATCCACATTAGAAGGAAATTGTGGTCCACCAACTTCAATGATATGCTTTTCAATAAGTTCTTGTACCATATTTTTCAATTGTCTACAAGAAGAAGTTTTGTCCTTTTATTTGATGAGAGTCGCAAAATGCATTATCATCCCACCAAGATGGTTTAAACTGCCCAGGGTCATATGGTTTGGGGTCCTCAAGTGTGATGACACCATTTTGAAGGCATTTCTTGAGAACTTCTTCAATAGGTTCACCCAAGGGGGTGTATGTGCGGCCTCTAGGGAATTGTCTTGATTGTTTAGGCTGCCCTTGAATTTGATTGTTTTGATTGCCTTGGTTATTCTAATTTTTTTGGACAATAGTAGTAGCATATGTTTGTGTCATCATCTGTGTGTTTTTGGGTTGTGTCCCTTTTAGGGTAATCATTAGACCCATAGTGTTGACAGCCTTAGCATCGACTACACCATCGTTGGTAACATGTTTGTTCTTAACCCATAATTTGGTTTTGTTAGTAGGAGGGTTTGCATTTGTGCTCTTAGGACTATATTTTAGTCTTCCTTCAGCTATGAGGGCTTGTTCAACTTGGACACCTTGTTCAACTAAGTCCGAAAAATTTGTGCAACAATGAACACGCAAGCCATTTTTCAGTGGGCCTAATAACATTTGTACAAACATGTCAACTTTTTCCTTTTTAGGTATGTCTATATGACAGCGACTCGCTAGGCCCCTCCATTTTTGAAAGAATGGTAAAAAGGTTTCACCTGAATCTTCTTGTGTGAGCTAGCATAAGTTGGTAATGGAAGTTTCTATGTCAATGTTGTATGTGTAATTTTTCATGAGTTTTTTAGCAAGTTCTTTCCATGATTGTATTCCAGGTTGCATTGTATAGAACCATTCTAGGGCTGGTTATACGAGGATTTTATGAAATAGTCACATTAGATATGTGTGCTCATGAGCAATATCCACACAACTTGTTATGAACTCTCTAATGTGGTAAAGTGGATTTGTTTTACCCTTGTATTTGTTGAAGTTTGGAGCCACATAACCATGTTGAAATGGTGGCATGTACAACATTGTATCAAAAGGATATGGACATAAGTCATATGGAATTTGTGTCTTCTTGTCAGAGGTTTTCATATTTTCCATCTATTTTTGAAGGTCATCCACTCTTGCTAGCAAGGCGTGTACGATGGGATCATTGGTCGCTTGAAAGCACAGTATGTTTTGATTAGGTGTCTGTTGATATTGCCAGCTATGAGTGTGAATTTGTTGTTGAGTATGAATTTGGGATGAGTATGTGGGGATATGTGACCCAGCCATATTTGTTTGTATTTGAGGTATCTAAAATCCCTGACTCATTTGATTGCCAAAGTTACACATTTGTTGCGTCATTTGAGTTCCTTGTCCTTGTTGAAACAATTGTCCATGTAGCATGTTGGTGTTTGTTCCTTGGGAGTGTCCATGTGGTAAATGTGTATTGTTCCCTTGTCAATGTGGGATGTTCATTTGTGATGATGTGTTAAAGTTGTGTTGAGGGCCTTGAATGAAAACGTGTCATGATTTTCATCCAAATGGATTAGATGAGGTTCCATCGTAAGGATGTGATGAAGATTCCCCCATTGTCATAGATGAAAAGTCAAACATAGGATTTGAGGAAGTGGTGCCTACTGATGTAGATGCAAAGGTGGCTCCTATCATTTGTGAAGATGATGTGGATGTTGTAGGCATGGTTTGTGAAAAGGTAGCTCCTATTGTTTGTGAAGATGATGTGGAAATTGTAGGCACAGTCATAGTAGATGTTCCTCCCATAGACATTGTGTTTGTTGAAGAGGTGTTTTGATTTATGGTGCCACTAGATGTCACATTAATAGTGGTAGTGACAAATTTCATAGTAATGGCAATGTTATTGGTCGAGGTATTGTTCATGTCATGTTGGGATGTGTTTTGTGTCGTATTATAGGAGAGATAGGCCATATGGTATTAATGTCAAAGCCTTTTGGTAATCTTGAGCCTTGGTCTAAGAGCATAGCAAGGTATCATTCAGAATCCTTCAAGACCAATTATTCTACAAATGAAGCTATGTCAGGGTTTTGAGCGACATCTAAATCCTCAGCTAGTACTTGTCCATTTTGGTCTCTTTGTATGAATTGTTCAAAAAGTGGATTTTGAAAAGAAGTTGACATGTTCATGGAAGATTGTGCATTCAAATTTCCAAATGGGTCATAAAAGATCCAGTCATTGGAATTGGTGTTGATGTTGGTGTTGTTGTCAAAGTCTTGTCCAAAGTCAACCATTTATCTTTTCTTTCTTTGAAGTCTTGTTTCCACCATCAAAGAGATTGATCAAATGAAGATGATGACAATGCAAGTATGACACTAGTCTATGTTTTTGTCTTTTTGTGTGATAATGGATGGCAATGCAACGAGATGATAATGTGTACCTAAGGAAATGTGTAATGTCAAAAAGTGAAAGTGACGATTATGACTAGGATGACAATGATGACAAAGTGAAAAATAAGGACTAAGATGATTATGTCAACTAAAGAGGCAACTAATGCAAAGTCTAGGTTCAAAATGACAACTAGGATGAATAATGTTTTTGTATTTTTTTGGGAATAAAGTATGCAAGATATAAACTAGAATGCAATTTGGAGAAAGGGGTACCTAAGCACTCTAAGCTTAATCTTTGTGTTCAATTTTAGTTACCAAAGGACTTATTGAAAATGACAAGGTGACAAATTCAAAAGGACTAGTGGGTTTTCCTAGCTAGACTGTTGAGTTGGAAAGCCTCACAAAAAGTGACAATGATTGAAGATAGAAGTGAATGACGAAGTCCAAGATAACCTAGTTTGGAAAGCAATGATTTTGAAAATTGTGATAAGGTTGGCCTAATCCAAAGTATGCAAAAATGAAAACCTAAGGTCAAGATAATGCTAAAATGATGATTATGAACCTAATGGATAAAAGTAAAATTTGAAAGATTAAGCCTATGATCAAAAATGCATTAAACTAATGAGCGAAAAATCAAAATTTTGGGCAATTTGAAAGCTGGTTTCTGATAAAGACCTCTTGGAAGAATTTTTTGACAACAGGCTGACAATGTTTAGACTCAGATTCTGGTTTGCATTAGGGTTTTTTTTGTATCAGGAAAATGCGTTGGTTGAGGTAGCAAATGTGTCATAGTATGGCGGATGCATTTTAGTTTAAGCGAATGCAGTTCTAGAATTATCAAATGCGACAATGTATGGAAAATGTAGTTCTTAAAAGCTCAAATACGTTGCAACACATAAAAATGCGGTGTTTATGACAACAAATGCGATTTAATAGAGCAATTGCATCTTAGAAATTTATAAATGTGTTTCAATTTAGCGGATTCATTTTAACAGTTGCATCACAATCTGAGTTTTCGGATCTATTGAGAGAAAATTTGATTTGTCAAATGTTGAATGTTTTGTCCAAAAGTGTAAAATGGTGAACAATGTTTGAAAATCCAGCAAGCACTTGACAAGTACAATGTTTTAGTGTATGTAAGCGCACATGAGACAAGCACAATCCTAATAGGCCAATAGGCCAAGGGTTTGTATACTTGATATATCCCACCGATATACCTCAGATTGGTGCTAAACACCTTTCCTCCTCAAAAGCAGATAGCTTAGAATTTTGGTGGCACTAGCTCCCCTCCACGGCTCATTAACATCATTTGGGCACACCAACTTCAGATTCTTTAGTAGTCACTTCCCAAGAATTGTTATCTCTACTCAAGGGGATCAGTAGTGAGTGTCTTCGGACATGTATTGTACCCTACACTATACCAAGCAAAGGTTGAAAAATGGTTGGCCTCTAAAACAATAGGTGTTTAGTTAGGGCATTTTGTTCGTAGGGCATGATCCATGCGACGAGAGTCCCCTTTTGGATCCATCTCATCAAAACCATACGCGTGATTCATGAGCTTTCCCAGCAATCCACTTTTATATACCGGTTGGAAGTCCCTTCGGTTCAGGGTCCTACCAGTCTAAGTCATCTTGGGGTGAGTACTTTTTTTCCACCAGAACAAGTCCAAGTTCTAGAGGCAATAATCGTTTCCCTTACACTCAGGATCGCATGAATGCACAAGGGGAGAGGATTCTTCGATTATTGCATCAAGGTGACAAAATTTGAAGACACTTGTAAATTTTAATTACCAAATGATAATGTGAGGAGGACACACAAGACACTTTTTTTCTTTTTAAAAGTTTAACATGAAATATGAAAAACAAAGTTCATTTTAAACTCATGCCATGAGAATGCAAGTTCATTTTAACCATATGAGTTTCAATGCATGTCTGTGTTCATTTTAGCCAAATGACATGAAAATGCAAGTTGTAATTGTAAATTTTAGGCTCAATGAGTGATTCATGCAAATTTGTTGTTCATTTTAACCACCATGAATGAAATATGCAATTTGTTGTTCATTTTAAGACCAAATGAGTGACATGCAAATTGTGGTTCATTTTATCCTCATGAGTGTAAATGCAATTTGTTGTTGTTGAAAGTAAACAAAATTGATTATGCCTAAAGAAATGAAAAAGCTCGATTTTTGTTTCTATAGAAACAATTTTTTAAACTCCCTCCAAGTTGTGCCATATGTTGAAAACAAGATATTAGTAACTTAAAAGAAAAGTTTAATGACAACGGAAAATTAAAACAACGATAACTTTCTCAAAACTTAACAAAATTTTGAATCGTTTGAATCCATGGAAAGCTGAAAATCAAACCTTCAAAACCCATAAAGTATTTTTCCAAGATTCTGCACACAAAAAATGTTATATGCAAAAGAAAACGCAAGTTTTAAAAGCTAGATTAAAAAACAACAAATACTAAAACAGCCATAACTTTCTCAAATCTTAACAAAATTTTAAACCGTTTAAAGTTTTCGAAAGCTAAGAACAAGGCCTAAAAAACCCAGATAATCATTTTTAAAGAATACATGTACCTATTTTTTTGTGCTCAACAGAAGATAACGGGATTTCATATGAATTCTTGGCTATAACCTACAAAATAGCAAAAACAAACCAATTTTTCTACAAAATTGTAAGATTCACGTCGAGTTCACCAATGTGAGATGGGATTAGAAATAAAATAGCATAGACAAAGTGACAGCCAACACTTCTAAACTATTAAACCACATCAACAAGAGAATACAAACAAAATGGAGATATCAAAATGAAAACAAACAAAATAAAGCACTCCCATATTGTAGTTGATTTCTTCTTTTTCTCTCCTTCTTGTTATGCAACTTTTCCCTTTGATTTGTTGAAATACTTGTGCAAAACCTGCAAATGGTAGCAAGAAAGTTGGAGACAATTAGCTATTAAGCGAAAATAGAGAAGGAAGGTTGTTTTTATAGACAACCCTTCGAATGGACGGTTGAGATCAATCCTCTAGAAGGATTCCAAGATCAATGGTCCATAATTGATGCACCAAGAATATACTATTCTTAGAGGAATAGCATATTCTTGGTGCAATAATAACAAGGTATCTTTGGCCAAGTGGAGGTGCATAAATAATTTATTTTAAATTATTTATTCAAAATAGAGGAAAATAACAAGTGGCAAATAAATAATTTATCCAAATTATTTATTTAGATAAAATGACAAAAGGAGTATTTAATTAAATTAATCAATTTAATTAAATGGGGAGGTGGAAATTAGACATGGATAATTAATTTGAATTATTTATCCAAAAGAGATGAATGAAACATAATTAAATAATTTCGACAATTATTTAATTATAGAAGAATAAAAGGTCAAATAATGATTATTATTATTATTTGACTATAGATGAAAGATAAATAATTAAATAAAAAATGATTTATTTAATTATTGAAGAAAAATGATATATTAGCGACACAATTAAATAATTTTAATTGATCAAGATAGAATAAAGATGAGAAGGTAAATTAATTAAATAATTAAAAAGTATTTAATTAATAGAAGAATGTGGTCAAACTTAATTGAATAATTAAAATTATTCAATTATCGAAGGACAACGACCAAGAAAAATGATGCTCGTGGACTTAGGACATTTTTCAATGTCTATATTTTCCCCTCTTTGACATAATGTAGTTCATCGCATTGTGTTGAAGAAATTTAATTCTGAAATATGCCCCAGTGACAGCAGGGTACAGGTATGCCCCAGTGAAAGAGACACTGAATAATAATAATCATTATTTGACCTTTTATTCTTTTATAATTAAATAATTGTCAAAATTATTTAATTGTGTTTCATTCCTCTCTTTTTGAAATTATCCATGTCTAATTTCCACTTCCCCATTTAATTAAATTGATTATTTTAATTAAATGCTCTTTTTGTCATTTTATCTAAATAAATAATTTGGATAAATTATTTGTTTGCCACTTGTCATTTTCCTCCATTTTGAATAAATAATTTAAAATAAATTATTTATGCACCTCCACTTGGTCAAAGATACCCTGTCATTATTTCATGTCATAGTCTGCATGTCCCTATCATAGCCTGCATGTCCCTGCATGTCTATCATAGCCTGCATGTCTGTCTGTCATGATTCTTCCAAGAATAGCATATTCTTGGTGCATCAATTATGGACCATTGATTTTGGAATCCTTCTAGAGGATTGATCTCAACTATCCATTCGAAAGGTTGTCTATAAAAGCAACCTTCCTTCTCCATTTTCAGCTTAACAGCTAATTGTTTCCAACTTTCTTGCTACCATTTGTAGGTTTTGCACAAGTATTTCAACAAATATGAGGGTAAAGTTGCATAACAAGAAGAAGGGGAGCAAGAGAAGGAATCAACTACAATATGTATGGGGAGTGTTTTATTTTGTTTGTTTTCATTTTGATATCTCCATTTTGTTTGTGTTCTCTTGTTAATGTGGTTTAATAGTTTAGAAATGTTGGTTGTCACTTTGTCTATGCTATTTTATTTTTTGGATCTTGGTAGGCCCTTTCATTTTCTTTTTGGGTCAATTTATTTTTGAATTCATTAAGGTTTAGATTGTCCAATGTAGGGTCTCTTTGTGGTGTCACACTTTGAGGTGTGTATTGATTTGAATATGATCCAAGGGTAGTGTCATGAAAAGGGTCACTTGAAAAAACCATGTCCTTTCTTTTGGTTCGTGACCTTGTTTCAACCATGTGAGACTTGCAAGTGGGAAGGTTATGCAAGGTGATAATGAAGCTAAACTATGTTTTTGGATTTTTTTTGGAATATAATGATGAAGGTGATTATGTAAGGGTTATAATGACCAAAAGGTGAAACTAAATGAAGTTAATGAATGCTAAAGGTTTGATTAGATAATGACCAAGGATAATGATAAGATGTTAAGCCAATGATCAAGGGTAATGGTGCAACTAAGGTTAAGATGAAAGTGAACTATGTTTTTGTATTTTTAGGATATAAAGGTGCAAAGTGAAAGTGCAAGCTAAATCCAAGGCTAAAAATTGATAGGATGATAATTAAAGCTATGGTCAAAGGTTATGATATAAATTTAAATGAGACTATGGTAACACTAAGGATATGAATTCTAGAATTTTAGACAAAGGATGGCAACCAAGCTAATATAGGTCCAAGGTAACAAACCTAGATGTCATTGACCTTTGTGATAATCAAGAGGATAATTTTGACAAGGTAGATTCAAGGCTAGGACACAAGCTTGAGACTCAAATTTGACAAAGGTGATAATGACAAATATTGATAAAATGAAGGATGAAGGTCAATGACAAATTGGATAAGCAATCAAGGACTGTCCAAAAGCTTAATAGTCTTCCTATGTCAAAATTTTGAAAGGGAGATGCAACCTAAGGTTTAAGTTTAATTTCTGCAATGGAAAGGATAGGGAAAGTAACCTATAATGCAATGAAATCCTAAATGGAAAGGCTAGGATGAACTGGTAAAGGCTTGTGAGTCTCTGGTTTAGTAGTTAGGGTCACTATGAAATGAATTGAATGGATTTTAGACAAGGATTTTGCATGTTTCCGGTTATCGAACAATTGTGGCTCTATTTATTGTAAATGTGTCATTTCAGGATGCAAGCTTCCAGAATGCAGTTATGGTCCAAAATGAAAGTTGTGGCTTTGTTTTCTGCAAGTGTAGTTTAGAATAACACTTGTGGTTTTCCAGTTATCAATTGAGGCTCAAAATATCAGTTGTGGGTCTGTTCTTGATAGTTGCGGTTCTAGAATGTTGATTTTACAATTTTGATGGGTTTTGACCTAGTTTTTGAGTGAATTTTGACTAATTTTGTTGAAATTTGATTGGAAAACACATAATATAGTCACAAATAGTTGTCTTCGGTCTGGTTTTGGATGTGAAATTTTTTTAATTTCAAAGTAAAAAAAAAATAGAAAATAATGCACAATCCCTATGGTTGGAAAGGAAACCAATGGTTGATATCCCCACTTGGATTTCTCTAGCCACTTAAATAAGGTAGATAGCTAGAGACTTGGTGGCACTAGCTCCCCTCCACGACACTCACTTCTCAAGGCTTGTTGTGCAGTTTTTCACACACATGCCCCACTGAAAGCAGGGACCCTCTTTTGCTTTCATTCTTGGTGTCTTGACCCTTTGATTTTGAGGATTTGGTTGTCTTGGCATGTGCATTAATGATTATTCTACTCGTGCAAATCTCTCCTTTTGAGGAAGTACTTCGAAATCCTGTGTTCTGGAGCTCATCTAAGATTTTTGTCTATTTTCGAGAAAATTCCATTTGGGTGGAATTCTTTGAACACTTTGAAAACTTGACAGAACTTGTTTTACTCTATTTTCAGAAATTTTGGAACTTCACGAAATTTTGTCTAGTCTATATTTTTCTGAAATTCCGTCATGCCTTCGGGTTCCTGAGCCTGCTATCTATTCAGCACATTTATGGCTTCAGTATGATCTTGTAGTGCGTCTTTTATTATATTTAATTACAATTTGTGATGAACATTTCGTGTCATTTGCCTTGTTGAGATTTGAGGAGTTGGGTTTTGAGTTGCTCTTGCTGGATTTTACATTCAAGATTGTAATCGGTCATTGCAGTGGAACTTTCTGGTGATCACTTGCTTTTGCTTGAGCTTTGAGGTTTTGTTGGTTTTTGCTATTTTGATTTATTTGACCTCGTGGTATGCACATGTTGCCTTCCCTTTTCATGAACAAATTGAATTTACTTCAGGGTTTGCGTGTGTGTATGTCTTGAGTCAGGATTTTGACGTGATAAGATTTTGGTAACGGGGCTAGGGTTTTTGGTTCTAAGTTCAATGTTTTCCCTAGTGGCTCACATTTCCCTTCCTTCTACATACCTGTAATTCAATGAGGTTATCCATTGCTATGTTCGATTCTTAATTTGATTTTGTGTCTTCCCCATGTTGAGCTCAAGTTTGACCTAGAAATCTCTGACCTTCAATAAAATCATGTTTGGGGTGAAATGAAGCTCGTTATCCATTATTAAATCTGATAGTCTCCCTGTCTTAGTTGGGTCGTGGGAGATTTCGCGTGAGGAATATGTTGGAAATGTGTGCCTCAATCCCACAGGCTGAAACCTCTAAGAGAGCCAAGTTAGTGTGACATATTTTGTGTTTGGCCGACTAACAGTTGAAACCTTGTTAAACAATTCTGGTTGCTGTGACCTTGCTTCAGTCTTACCAAATGATCCTATCACTGTGACCTGTTGTGTTCAGTATAACCTTCTACTGAGTGGAGATCTTTGGCCGATAGGCCATTCTTATCAGATATCGAAGAGACTCTGGGTGACAAGCAGTGTCAGGGAGACCCTTGACTGAAAGGTTTGCTTTAGTATGAAGTCTCAGCGATAGCTAAAGTCTCACCGACAGGGTGTTACACATGTCATCAGAATAACTTATATGCTTCGGTATGAAGTCTTGTCGATATGGAGATGTCTCGCCGATAGGTATTCACGTGGAGGCATTGGGGTAACACTAAGGGTTCGCTAAGAAATCTTAGCGATGGAGAGAAGTCTTGCCGACTGTTGTTTGGTGCTCGGTATGACTTAAGACTTCGGAGTAACATCTCAATGATAGTGATAAGTCTTGGCGATAGATGAATGCTTCGAGATAACTTGTGAACCTTGATATGATCTCCTGGCGAAAGTGATAAGGCTTGCTGACTATTGAATGTTTCGGAATAACATAAAGGCTAGGTATGATCTCTCAGCAAAAGTGATAAGTCTTGGTGATAGTGATTCAAGTGATGATCATCGGTATGAGGTCTTGGTGACATGGCGAAGTCTTCGCAATAGCTCTCTAGACTAGGTGTAACATCTTGCCGATAGTATGGACTCTTGGCGATATTGAATGTTGACTTCGTGGAATCGAGGAGACATGGCTAGTGTCTCACCGACATGCCAACATAGGGTGAATGCCTTTGACCGAGTGAAGACTATCCTACATGGCTTGTATTCAACCAATCAGTGAAGCCAAATGGGAACCACTAGCATTTGGACTATTGTGGCCGTTACTAAGAGAAAGTTTGACAGATTGGAAGTGACATGGATTTACTCTGGAGTTGCAGATGATGTTCAGTTTCATGATTAGTTCGAAAGATGGATGTTTGATGTATTGTTCAATGTGTATCAGTGAGAATTCTATTCTGAGTGTATTGTAACTTGAGTGTTCTGTAGAAAGGTTGATCATTGTGAAAGCTGATGTAAACTGACTTTAGAAAGATAAGTCTAATCTCTGTATGTAATCTCCATTACTATAATACAAAGTGACTTCTCTTGGTGTGGTGGGTTTTTCTCTCGTAAGGGTTTTCCCACATAAATCTAGTGTTCATATGTGTATGTCTAATTCTCTAGTTCTGTTATCTCTTTCAAGTGTGTCTTAATTGGTTTGTAATTGTAAAATCTAAAAGTGTCTCTGCATTCTTCCCTAAGGTTTTGACATTAGGAGAGTTGTTTCCGCACCTTAGCTTTCCTTACAAGTGGTATCAGAGCCTGGCCAGTTGTGTTATCCTTGTGGGTACATTGGGTTTTTTGTGTCATTTTTGTTTAGTGGGAGTCCTGTAGAAGTTTGTTAATTTGAATTACAGATTGAGATGGCTAGCACGTCAGGAAAGATTGAAATAGAGAAATTCAATGGTAGTAATTTTGAGTTGTGGAAACTCAAAATGGAGGATCTCTTAGTGGATCATGATCTATGGTTTGCTGTGTCTGGAACGAAACCTATAGGCATGAAGCAAGAAGATGGGACCTTGCAGATAGAAATTCCAAGGGGCTGATAAGGCTCTATTTGGCAGACTTCGTTCTTCTAAATGTGCATGAAGAGAAGACTGCATCTTCCTTATGGAAGAGACTGGCATCTATTTATCAGGGGAAGTCCTTGGTGAATAAAGTGTTCCTAAGGAAGAAGTTGTACTCTTTGAGAATGCAGGAAGGAGGGTCTATAGTTGATCATTTGAACACATTCAACATGTTGATTGCATAGTTAACATCTGTTGGTGTGAAGACTGATGAAGAGGATCGATGTATGCTTTTTATTATGTTATTTTCTAGACTCTTAGGTTCACCTGGTGATGGCTATTGGGAGTACAGCATCCAATTTCAAGATGGAAGATGTTGTTGCTTCTTTGTTATCAGAAGAGATGAGAAGGAAATATTTTGAGATGGTGAAGGAGGCTCTTGTTGTTAAGGATAGATCAAAAGAAAAAGGAAAGAAGAAGGACAAGAAATCAAAATCAAAATCAGAGGGGAGATCAAAGTCTCCTGGCAAGAAGTCCAAGGTGAAGTGTTGGAACTATGGGCAACCTAGTCATGTTCGAAAGGATTGTAAAAAGGAGAAAAAGAAGAAGAATAAGACCTCTTCCGATAATGATTCTTCTCAGAGTGATGTAGATGCCTTCATTGCAGCCTTGGTAACGCAGGCATCAGATGATGTCTGGATGATTGATTCTGGAGCATCTTTCCACATGACATCTCATAGAGACTGGTTTATGAAGTATGAAGAATACAATGGTGGAAAGGTGTACTTGGCAAGTGATTCAATTTTGGAGATTGTTGGTCGTGGAAGAGTTAGAATCCAATTCTCTGATGGAAGATTGAAGGGAATCAAGGATGTGATGCATATACTAGGTTTGGCTTGAAATATGTTGTATGTCAGTAAGTTGAATGATATTAGAGTGCAAGTCACCTTCTCTGGAAATGGCTGCAAGATGACTAAAGGCTCAATGGTGCTAGCAAGGGGTGCTTGTATTGGTACCTTGTACAAGCTAGATGCACATGCTGTTCAATGTAACAGTGTCTCTATAAAGTCACAGAAAGCTACTCATGGAGGTAAAGAGGGAAATTTTCCTAATTGTGTAAACTCTATGGAAGTTAAACTTCTAGCAGAAAAGAATATGCTCTGGCATCATAGGTTAGGCCACATTGGAGAGAAAGGTTTAAAAACCTTGAAGAATAAAAACTTGGTTGAGGGGCTTGATGATTGTAACCTTGAATTTGAATACTGTGAGCATTATATATATGGAAAGCAGCATCGTGTTTCTTTTTATTCCAGTCCTCATAAATTTTCTGGTTTGCTAGATTATATTCATTCTGATGTTTTTGGTCTAGTGAATGTTCCTTCTTTGTCTAAGTCAAGGTACTATGTATCATTCATTGATGATTATTCAAGAAGAGCATTTGTCTATTTTTTGAAAAGTAAATCAGAAGTGTTCAGTCGATTTAAGGAATTTAAGAACCTTGTGGAAAATCAGACTAGAAGAAAAATAAAATGTGTAAGGACTGATAATGGCAGTGAATTTTGTTCTGATGAATTTGAGAGGTACTGTAAAGACCATGGGATTAAAAGACATAAGACTACACCTTATACTCCATAGCAAAATGGAGTTGCAGAAAGGTTCAATAGGACAGTGATGGAGAGAGCACGAAGTATGCTAAGTAGTGTTGGCTTGGAGGAGAAGTTCTGGGCTGAGGTTGTTGCTACTACATGTTACTTGATAAATCATTCTCCAAAATCTAATCTTGTTGAGAAAACACCTTTGGAAGTGTGGTATGGTAAGAAGTCCTCTCTGAGACACATTTGTGTTTTTGGCTGTGAGGCATATGCATATGTGCTGAATGAGAAAATATCTAAGTTGGAGAACAAGGTTGTCAAATGTATTTTTATTGGCTATAGTGTTGGCATAAAAGGATACAAGCTTTGGAATCCTAATACGGAGAAGGTTGTTTACAGTAGAAGTGTAATCTTTCATGAACTGAAACCTTCTACCTTGGATCTACAGTTAGAGAAAAAGTCTAAAAACAAGAAGGATGTAGTTGTAATTCCTCTGACACCAGAGAAAGAGGAATTGAAAATTCAAAATGTGTCTGAAACTGAGGAGAGCTCAAGCAGTTCTAAAAGTTCTGAAGAAGAAGAACAACCTCAGCCTTAGCAAGTGAGGAGGTCAACTCGTGAAAGAAAGCAACCTGATAGGTATGGGTTCTCTTTGATAGATTCTACTTTGCCTATGATTTTATTTCTAGCAATGATGAGCCTAGGACTGTGAAAGAGGCATTTAGAATGTCTGATTCAAACTCTTGGTTGGAAGCCATGAATGAAGATATGACATCATTAGAAACAAATGATACCTGGATTTTGGTGCCCTTGCTTGAAGGCAGAAAAGTTGTGGGCTGCAAATGGGTATTTAAGAAGAAGATAGGTCTGGATGGCAGTGTGGAAAAGTACAAGGCGAGGTTGGTTGCGAAGGGTTATTCCTAGGTAGAGGGAATTGATTATGGGGAAATTTTTTCTCTTGTAGCTAAGTTAACATCTATCAGATTTCTTTTGTCACTTGCAGCAACGTATGACTTAGAGGTTAAATAGATGGATGTGAAGACAACATTTCTTAATGGTGATCTTGAAGAAGAAATTTATATGTCCCAGCCTGAGCACTTTGTGGAGAAAGGTAAAGAAAGATTGGTTTGCAAGTTGAATAAATCTCTATATGGGTTAAAGCAGTCTCCTAGAATGTGGTACCAGAAGTTTGATACTTTCGTATTGTCTTTGGGATTTGTAAGATCAAAATCTGATCATTGTGTGTATTATAAAGTTGAAAGTGATCAAGTGCTTATTATTTCTTTCAATGTTGATGATATGTTGTTCATAGGAAATAATAAGTTGATGATTTCTTATCTTAAGTCTCAGTTTTCTACTAAGTTCGAAATGAAAAATCTTGGTGCAGCGAGGTATATTTTGGGAATGGAAATAGCCAGGGACAGGAAGAATAGAAAACTTTGGCTTAGTCAGAGTAAGAATGTTAAGACTATTCTAGAGAGATTTTGTATGAATGATTGCAAGCAGTTAGTTGTTCCAGTTTTGCAAGGAACGAAGCTATCTATTGAAGATTGTCCAAAATCTCCTTCTAAGATGGAGGACATGACTAGTGTACCCTATGCTAGTGTGGTTGGCAGTCTTATGTATGCAATGGTCTATACAAAGCTAGACATTGTCAAAGTAGTGGGAGTACTTAGTTGGTTTATGGCTAATCCTGCAAGGACACATTGGGATGCTGTGAAGAGAGTATTTAGATATTTGAAGGGCACTTCAAAATTCACTTTGTGTTACCATGGGAACTTGGTTGAATCATAGAGGACTCTCAATATTCAAGGCTATGTGGATTCTAATTGGGCAGGGGACATTAACAGTAGGAGGTCCACCAATGGATACATTTTCATGATGAATGGTGGTGCAATGAGTTTGATGAGTAAGCGGCAAGCTATAGTCGCTTTTTCCAATACAAAGGTTGAATACATGGCAACTAAACATGCTTGTAAAGAAGCAGTTTGGTTAAAAAGTTTGTGTTCTAACATTGGTTTTGATGCAAGGAAAATAACTATTTTTTGTGACAGTCAGAGTGCAATTTGTCTGGAAAAGAATCCTACTTTCCATCCTAGGACAAAACATATAGATGTACAATACCACTTTGAATGAGATATGGTGGAGGATGGAAAGGTCATTTTGGAAAAATTTGATACTCTAGAGAATGTTGCATATGCATTGATGAATTCGGTGAGCACAAACAAGTTCAAGTGGTGTGCTAATTCGATGGGCCTTAGTGCCCATGAATTTTAGTAGTTTTGTTGTGCTCTGGAGGTGCCTATGTGATCTTCGTCAAGTGGGAGATTGTTGGAAATGTGTGCCTCAATCCCATAGGCTGAAACATCTAAGAGAGCCAAGTCGGTGTGACATTTTGTGTATGGCCGACTAGCAGTTGAAACCTTGTTAAACAGTTCTGGTCACTGTGACCTTGCTTCAATCTTACCAAATGATCCTATTGTTGTGACCTATTGTGTTCGGTATAACCTTCTACCGAGTGGAGATCTCTGGCCAACAGACCATTCTTATTGCATATCAAAGAGACTCTGGGCGACAAGCAGTGTCGAGGAGACCCTTGGCCAAAAGGTTTGCTTCGGTATGAAGTCTTAGTGATAGCCAAAGTCTTGTCGACAGGTTGTTACACATGTGATCATCGGAGTAACTTATATGCTTCGGTATGAAGTCTTGTCGATATGGAGATGTCTCACCAATAGGTATTCATGTGGAGGCATCAGGGTAACACTAAGGGTTCACTAAGAACTCTTAGCGATGGAGAGAAGTCTTGCCGACTGTTGTTTGGTGCTCGATATGACTTAAGACTTCAGAGTAATGTCTTAGCGATAGCAATAAGTCTTGGCAATAGATAAATGCTTCAGGATAACTTGTGAACCTCGGTATGATCTCCTAGTGAAATCGATAAGTCTTTCTAACTATTGAATGTTTCGGTATAACATTAAGGCTAGGTATGATCTCTCAGAAAAAGCACTAATTCTTGGCGATAGCGATACAAGTGATGATCATCGATATGAGGTCTTGGTGACATGTGAAGTCTTAGCAATAGCTCTCTAGAATTGGTGTAACATCTTGCTGATAGTATGGACTCTTGACGATATTGAATGCTGACTTCATGGAATTGGAGAGACACGGTTAGTGTCTCATCGACATGCCAACACAGGGTGAATGCCTTTGACCGAGTGAAGACTATCCTATGTGGCTTGTATTCAACTAATCAGTGAAGTTGAATGGGAACGACTAGCAACTGGACTATTGCAGCCATTACTGAGAGGAATTTTGATAGATTAGAAGCAATATGGATTTACTCTGGAGTTGCAAATGATGTTCAGTTAGATGATTAATTCGACAAATGGATGTTTGATGTATTGTTCAATGTGTATCAGTGAGAATTCTATTCTGAGTGTATTGTAACTTGAGTGTTCTGTAGAAAGGTTGATCATTGTGAAAGTTGTTGTAAACTGACATCAAAAAGATAAGTTTGATCTCTGTATGTAATCTTCATTACTGTAATACAAAGTGACTTCTCTTGGTGTAATGGGTTTTTCTCCCGTAAGGGTTTTCTCACATAAATTTGGTGTTCATATGTGTATGTCTAATTCTCTAGTTTTGTTATCTCTTTCAAGTGCATCTTAATTGGTTTGTAATTGTAAAATTTAAAAGTGTCTTTGCATTCTTCCCTGAGGTTTTGACTTTAGGAGAGTTGTTTCCACACCTTAGCTTTCCTTATAGAATAGTGGAAATGAACATAGCGAGATAAGATCCAAGTTGTATTATCATGGCAATTTACTAGGGTTTCCCTTGTTGAAATCATTCCTTAGTTTGATTGGATCTCATTTGGATAGGTTGGAAACATGGATTCTTCATCTTGTACTTTGAATGTGTTGAACTAGGGCTGAATTTCCAACTCCTTAATCATTTAATCGATATGAGAAAAATCTTGACGAAGTCAAAGATTTCGGGTTTTCGGGCACTTTGCGGATTTCCTTCACCTTAGGACTTCCTCGGTTTTTCCATCACTTTACTGTTTCCCCGAGGATTTTCTTTAAAGATAAAAATTATGTTGCTTTGCGGAATTTTGTTCCCTCAAGAATTTTCCAAAATTCCTTTGTCCGTTCATATTCCCGTAGTTCGTAGATTATTGTTGTTTTTGCGGATTTTCGTCCTAAGTGGAATTCTCTGTGACTTTGCTGAAAATGAAAAACTGAGAGATAGCATGGTTTATTAGCTGGTAATTACGCATTGTATGATCTATTTGAGTTATTTAAAGGTGTGTCATGTTGTTTCTTAGTTAATGGTGGCCGATTAAATGATTATTGGAAGATTCTTGTGTTTATTTCGCTGAAATCTGTTTGGCTGGGAATTTTCCAAATTCCTCTCTGGATTGAATTCTGTAGGAGGACTAAAAGCCTGAACTTTGAAATGAGTAATTCTTATGTGATGTGGGAATTTTTCTCATCATGGGACTTATATTGAAGATGAATATATCATTTGTGATTGATTTTCTTTGGTTTCATGTGATCTTTATTATGGTTTCTTTGTTGAATGCAGGTTGAATCAAGTCAAGTGGTTGCTAGCAGAACCAAAGGAAAAGTAATGGATCCAAGTATTGAAGGGTCTACTATTTCTAAGGAAGAAAGGATAAAAATGGATATAAAAGTAGAATCCCAGAGAGCAAGTTGACTTCCATCTGGTCAGAGGTCACCGATACAAATGTTGGATTATGGGATTATGAAGAGTTTAAAACAAGGATGGAAGCACAAAACCTCCCCTTGTTGGCTAGAAGGATAATGGAATCAAGGTTGACACATGTAGTTGGATTCCCTCCTACAGTTTAGTGTTATGAGTTGGTGCTTGAGTGTGCTAAACACTATGAGAGGGGTACGCAAAGGATAGTTGGTCCTCAAGGAAGAATTGTGGAAAATCTTAATCATGTGTCTATAGCCCAGACCTTTGACATGCCTGATAGGTATCATGTGGTGGGTTTTGATATGGATGTGGCAAAGAAGTACTATGATGAAGATACCATCAAGTCTCAACATATCATCAATTCCTGGCTAGAAAAACCCAAGTCCCACTTTTCCAAGTTACCCAAGCAGCTATTCAGAACTAAATTTAAGAAGGAATACTATGATGTTATCACTCTTCTCAGTAGGGTGGTAGGATTGAAGAGTGCAGAAGTGTTTGAAAATTGGATGTCCCGTGTCATTGTAAGGATGGAGCAGAATTTTGACTACCATTGGGCAGGTATTATAAATGCCATGATTCATGAACAGATGTGTAATGTCCTATACATGAAGACCTTCACAATGACCTCCTACTTGGTTTATGCACTTGCAAGGTTCCCTCCATACAAAGTACTAAGTACAAGGGGTGTGTTTGGGAAAGATGAAATTTATGAGGTCTATCCATAGCTACACTTGGGTAATTCAAGCTATAGGAGGGTGACTGATGCACTCACTATGTACATCACTAGGTTGCTCCAAGGTGTAGAGCATATTAGAATATCTAACAATGCTAAGGAGTTAATCAAAAGGTATGGGGCTTGGTTTATACAGTTTCCCACCTTTTCTTACATAAGGATAGATGGTTGTCATAGGGCTCCATACAGACTTCCTAGGTATCCCAAGGATCACATTATACTTTTGTAGGTCACAAGGCATATTTGTGATTTCGATGCCATAGTGAAGAAGGATAAACATAAAACTAGATTTGGTGGTGATTTTCCTTTGAGGGTAGGCAGTAGTGAGGCATGCCCCTCTATTAATTCGGCCTATGCTTCTGAAGAAGAAATGAGTACTCTAGGTTTATCTTTCCATTCCAAGAGGTCTAGATTTGATAGGACTAGTGAGGCACAAAAGAAGGCTAGCAGGGAATATAGTCATAAGGATGATATAGAGGATTATTGGGCCAACTGCAATGATGAATTTAAAGTTAGAAGGAAGAAGTTCTCTGGGCTACCAGTGAACTTAGTCTGGCTATATAATGTGAAGGCCATTCCAAATCAAGTTGAAGATGATGGAGATTTGATTAGGGGCCATGACTATGAAGCTGTGAAGGATAAACCAGTTGGAGAAATAGATTGGCTGGAGGAAGAGAAAACAGAATTAGAACATATCATGACTCTAGTGATCAAGTATACTAAGTTGTGGCTCAAGCACAAGATGTGGGAGTTGGAAAGTGAAGGTGTGCAATGCACCTATGATCCGATGGGAGACTTGGAGTCTCATTCCACTTCTGAGGAGTCAACTGAGTAGGATCCTAAGGGTAAGGGAAAGGTGAGCTCTCCTTTCAAGATAAAGATTAAAGATGTTCAAGCGGAGGAAGTCCAAGAGGCAGAGAAACAAAGAAAGCCTATTACAAAGAAAAGGAAACACATTTCAAGGACAAAGAAGTCAACAAATGATGAAGCTAAAAAGGAAGACAAAGAGGTTGGTGCTTCTATGCCAAAGAGAAAAAGGATAGTAAGATTTTCACATAAGGATAAGGAAACCTCTAAGGTAGGGGATGAAGTTGACCCACCAATAATAAATGTGGAGAGTTCAGGAGAAAGGACACAAGTATACATAAGAAGATCAAGAACCCCTTCTCCCAAGGATAGTGTGCCAAGGAAGGATGCTCCTTTAGTTATCCCTGTTGTAGAACATGATAATATTCCTCCTTCCTGTGAGGCTCACAATGCACCAAGTAAACCAGGTGAATTTAAGGAGGCAAAGAGTCACCAAGATACATAAGAAGAATAATTTCAAGAAGGTGAGCTCTACAGTGTTGAGGCAGAATTAGAGAAGGTGTTACAGTCTCGTCTGGTGACTTATGAGGATTCACCTATAAAAAGTGAAGAAGATAGACCTCCTTGGAGATAGGAAATGCCAGTTAGGATTCCTTCACCAACGCATGAGGAAGAAAAACATGATAAAGGAAAATAAGATAAAGAAGATACTCTAGAAAAGCAAGATGTGAATGAAGATATACCCAGGGATCAATAGGATGAGGTTGGAAAAAGTAATGCACACCCAAATTCTACTGTTCCAGGTTGGTTGGACAAGGAGTTAAAGAGTAAACAAATTGTTGTAGATGATACTCCTCCAAATTGGGATGAGTTATTCGTGAATATAGGAAAGGGTAAAGCAAAGAAGAAAGCTAGGGTTATCTCCAAGATTGAGAGAGATGAGGCAAATAATAGGGTGGTCCACATTGCTACTCCTGCTCCTGATAAGAATAAGGATGATGTGACTGGAAATGACTACAGTGTGAAAACTATCAATTTAGGCCCTACTTCCATGGAATAGGAGATTGAAGAATATGAAGTCTCTATAGTTGTAATCTTGGGTAGATTGAGGAAAGAAGTGCAGATAAACTCAAGAGATATCTGTGAGATTTGATGAAACCCTTGCAATCCATCAGCTCCTCATTATCTGTTGCAAGTTTCCTACCACAAGAAATAATAATTGAGTTGGATAAGATGAAGACCACTACACTTGCCACAATGAGTTGGTTACAGGGAGTGCAAATTAAAGGAGATAATGTTATCAAGGACATCCTTTCAACTAGTGGAGATGCTATGAGGTCAATGGATTGGTTAAGGGATGTATTAGCTCAAGATAGGGAGGATGTGGATCTCTTGTTGCAAAAAGCCAAAATCATCATGGAATACACTGAAGATAAATTGGTAAGTGATGGTATTCTTCCTTCCTCCAAAGTTGCAGAACCTTGGGAAGGGTTTGAATTTCTCCAAATAAGGCAAAGGATTTTGAAGAAGGTGTACAAATAGAGGAAACAAATTGAGGACACCTTGACTGAGATCTATTAAAAATGCATTTCCTTCTTCGAGGTTATGACAGGATGAAAAAGGTTTGCACTGAAGCGCTTGAGCTTGGAACAGTTGAGAAAATAGTGGTGAGATATATATTCTCCAAGCAATGAGGACCCAGTCACTGGACATGAGTTAGATGATGCAGCTACATACATAGCAGTAATGGATAAATATCAAACTAGTAAGGTGGATTGGGATAAAGTTATAGAGTAGTCAAGAGAGGACATTAAGTCCATTGAAAGGAGAATTAAGGTTTTAGATTTTCCACCTATGGACGACTTGGACAAGATATTTTTGATGGTGCAAGATAAGATGGGGCGAGATGAGGATAAAGTGGGGAGCAGTTAATGCAATGCCTCATCAGAATTTGTGCTTCCCCGTTATTTCTCTTCTCCTCCACATGCATTGGACCAAGCTATGTTGGAGACCCCAGGCTGACCTGGATGGAGTGCATGCATTTATTACCCACCTTGTTTTATTTTGAATTCCTCCTGGCTGACTTGTTTTGTGGTCGTTTATTATTGTAAACCCTAATTGGGCTGACATATCTTAAGGGTTTCTATAAATATGGCATTTTGCCTCATTTGTAAGGGCTAGATATTTTTTGGAGTGAACTAAGCAATATATCAAGAGCTATAGTTAGGAGTTAGTATCATTTTCAAGCAAGTGTTGTAACATAATGCTAGAATTGTTGCTACTTTGGGTGATTTAATGCAAGTGAAGACATTGTGATTTGGTGCATTTCTTGTGTTGAATTTTATCTGGCATGATTGTTGTGATTCTATCTTTGGAATTGCTTAAGTTTATTTTATATGTGCTAGGTTTAATGTTAGATGACTTAATGGTGTTTATGGTTTGATACTTGAGGTGTTGCAGCAATCTCTAGTCCATACTTTTCACAGCTAGCCGATTGTTAGTTGCTTTGCAAAGTTAGCCTAGACTTTAAATTCACTGTGCTAAATTTAATTGTGGATTATTTGTTCATTTCAATTGCAATAGGATTTTTTTGGGTGAATGTTCATAATCTGAAAATCTTTAATGCCTTAGAAGATTGCACTATTTCTTTAAGATTGTAGATTCATCTAGATTAGGTAGGAATCAATTTTTGTGGGATTGGTCCATTTCAAGTGTTTCATCATTTGCATTGTTAATCCTAGGATCGGTCTTAAATTTAAGAATCTCTTTGAAACCCTTCTCTTTGGATATCTCTTTGTTATCTGAGTTAGATTTAGGATTAAAAGTATCACCATATTGCAAAACTAAATAAGCTTTGAGATTCAGTATTTTCTTGTAGTAAAGTCCCTTTGTGAATACCAGCATTTTCACATTATCACTGAGTTTTTTATGCATTGTCAAGACCTGACATTAGAGACCTTGGGGTTATCTCTTGAGGCTTTCTAATAGATATTTACCTTTCAAGAGAGATAGGATACTTGTATCTCATTTGAGTTGTTGTTGTGTAGAAAACACCATCAACAAAGCTCACCTAGTCTCATTCCCTAAAGAGGAAAACTTGTCTCTACACATGCTTAGTGAAGACGTGGGGTTCCTTTAGAGGTCTAATCTCCTGCGATCAATGAGCATATAAAAGGTTTTTTGGACACTAACAAAAATTGGTTCTTAGTAAGGGAATTCGTTCAAGGCGTCCATACATGCCATAAGATTAGCTCATGACTATGGTCATTCAAGAGGCCTACCAGTCCTTTCCCTAAGGAATGATTTTAACATAGCTCACGGGGATACTGAGGGTGGCACTTGTCGATATGACACATCCACACCTATTGCTAAATTACTTTTATCAAGAAGCACATTTCATATCTAGTGGTTTGGAAGAGCTTGGCCTTAGCTTTATTACTGATTGGGACGTTCTCACCTTTCAAAGTGAAGTGGCAAGCCCTCTAAAATAAAGGTAAACAAAGGCGAGGAAGTACATTATTTTTTATCTCCCAGATCACATGGAGTGCAAGGAGAGAGCATACTCAGTTCCTTTTCCTCACACTCACATGGTGTTCATTTTAAGCCCAAAATCCAAATGTGGGGTGTGATTGTACAAATTCCAAATAGATACTTTTGATCCTCAAGATCATCAAATGATGCGAGAGGAGAGCATACGCACTCTATGATAGTTTGCAAATCATCAAAAATGAAAGATAGTTGTAAATTTTAACCTTTCCTTATGATTTGAAGATACTTAGATTATTTTTATACCAATGACATTTGATTAAAGTTCATTTTAATAGCCATGAGTGAAAAGATGCAAACCCTAAAGGTCCAATCTAGGGCCTTGGAGGCTCATCAACTGATGGCCTTTCCTACATATCAATGCACAGAGACCTCATAGTTTGATAGGACCTAACTTTGACCTTGTTTTGTTTATAAAAAGATGTCACCTAATTGAATTTATTTGAGAAACCCTACAGGAGTGACCTAAGGCATTGGAGGCTCATCGACTGATGGCCTGACCTACGTTATACACGCAGAGGCAACGTAGTTCAACTAGACTTTAACTGGCATGATTGGCTTTGACTCTACCTTTTTTGGGATTTTTGAAGGTTATTTGAATATTTTTGGATTTTTCATGTTTTATTTTTTTGGAGTTTTGGAGGTTTTCACTTTTTTTGTCTTTTTGGACTATTTGATTTTTTTGTCTTTTTGGGAATATTCAATTTTTTTGGATTTTTGAAATGTTTTAATTTTGTTGTGTAAGATGGGGAAAAAACAAGGTAGCCTAGATAATAGTGACAACCACAACACTACTAAGCTAATAACCCAATCTAAACAAGAGAAAACAATCAAATGGAGAAAGAAAAATGAAAGCAAGGAAACAAAGCACTCCCCATTGAAGTTGAATCACTTCTCTTGTCTTTCCTTCTTCTCCTTTTGCAAATATGCTCTCAGATTTTTTGTCTAACTTGTGTAAATACCTAGAAATTATAAGCAAGAAAGTTGGAGATAAGTGGTTGTTAAGGAAAAAATGGAGGAGAAAGCCTTCTTTTATAGACATCCATTTGAACGAACGATCAAGATCGATCTTCTAGAAAGATACCAAGATCGACGAATGAGGATTCATGAGATGGAGGTTACAAAGCAGATGCTCAAGATTAGAAAGAACCCAGAGACAATCAATAGACGAGATTCAAAAATGAGATAGTGGAGGGATAATGGTAAAATTAAAAATTGGAAATCAATTAATTCATGAGGAAGGAATCTTTGGACAAGTGGAGGCACAAATAATTTTTTCAATTATCTAAGGAAAAGGCAAGTAGGTATTTAATTAAAACAATTTATAAAATCATTTTAATTAAATAGGAGAAAATGGGAGTGAGCATTAAATAATTAATTTAAATTAATTATTTAATAAAAGAGAGGATTGGGAGATAATTAAATAATTTTGACAATTATTTAATTATAGAAGAATTAAAGGATAAGTGAATAGTTAAATAATTAAAATTAGTTATTTAACTATAGACGAAAGGTGATAAAGAAATAATTAAATAAATAATAATTTATTTAATTATTGAAGAAGAGGGGGAATTAGTGGCACAATTAATTTATTTAATTGATCGGGAAAGAATAAAGCTAGAAAGTGAATTAATTAAATAATTAAAAATTATTTAATTAATAGGAATGTGATCACAAATAATTAAATAATTAAAATTATTTAATTATGTGGAGACAAAGACCAAGAAAAATGACGCTTGCAGACTAAGACATTTTGCAATGTCTACATGTTGTGTTTTTTATATAGTGACCTCCAATAGCAAGTGTCGAATCCAATGAAGACATAGGTTAAGTACATGCCCACTATCGGGTATAAGACTAATCTAGGAGGGATGGAATGGGATGAGTTTTATTGTGAGTGGATATGAAAAGCCAAAGACAAAAAGTATCAATCGTTCTTGGTTATGGGAAGGACATCAAAGCATTATTATGGATGATAAGGGAAGGGTGGAAGTATAGAGTTATTATGATGACAGAGTGATGGTGGAGAAGTGATGTTGGTTATGGAAGTTTTCACAAAGCTAGTGGACCTCTTGGTTCTTAAATGGATGATTGTTATCGATGATGATGGATTGAGAGAAGCCATACCAACAAATGATATAATTGAGGATGAATTTTCAGATTTGTTTGTCGATGATGTATGTCATGGGAATGGCTTCAATCCATTTGGTAAAGTACTCAGTCATGGTGATGATGAACTTATGACCATTGGATGAAGTGGGATGGATTTTACCTATGAGATCGAGTCCCCATTGGGCGAAGGGCCATGTTGATGTTATCATTTGTAGTTCCTAAGCTAGTGTATGTATCAAGTCTCCAAGAATCTGACACTATCGACACTTCTTGACAAAATGGTATGAATCTCATTCCATCATGGATCAATAATATCCTACACACATGATCTTCTTGGCTAGATTCGGACCGCTAGATTGAGCTTGACATATACCTTCATGTACTTCACGTAAACTTGTTTGTGCTTCCTTAGTATCAAGACATCCTAGAAGGGTGTTGTCTAGGCTACATTGGTAAAGGGTGTCATCGATGATGGCATATTTTGAGGATTTTTGAATGAAGGTCTTGTGTTCGTTGGAGGATAGGTCAAGGAGAATGATTTGGTCATGCAAATAATCATAACTTTCAAGGAGCATGTCATTGCATTAAAAGATAACAATGGAATGCAATATTTGAGAGTAGAAGTAACTAAGGCTTGACTAGAAGCTACCATCTCACAAAGGTGTATAGCATCAGGGTTAGCCTTGATCGTAATGACCTCATTATTAGCAAAAAAATTTATACAACGATGCAAAGTATAGGTTAAAACTCCCAAAGCATGAATCTATGGTCTTCCCAAGAGAATGTTGTATAGTAAGGAACCGAACATAACATAAACAAGGTGGGTATGGTAATGGGTCCCAACCTCAAAGGTAATATTATCGTGCCTAAGGCTTGATGACCAGCGTTAACGAATCCATGAATGTACAAAGAAGAAACTAAAGAATATATCTAAGGAAATAGATCAATGCTACATACATTGAGAGTGGAACCAATTCCAATGAGAGCACATCTAATACCAATGTTATTAATATTGACTATAATCATTAGAGAATTCATTTGCTTTTGTACCTCTGGAGGTGGGAGTTCCTATGGATAGAATGTAATATTCAATGAATCCACTCGATTATGAGCCATCAACACATTGACATTTTTCATCCTCGCAAAGGAAGGAAAAGGATATTTTACAAAGCTTCTTGGAGCATACCTTAGTAAACTAGAGTAGATTGAAGCAAATCCCATAGTGAGATCTTGGCAGGAGTAACCTAAACTTGCTCAACAAGATCACAATAACCAAGTGCTTTAGATGTAGGTTTAGGTGTTGGAGGAAGATTTGGTTGAGAAGGTGGTAAAGAAGTAGGAACATAAGTAGGTTGATTTAAGTTTTGTTTATTCCTTCTAGTGTTAGACATGTGACCTATGGTATTGTAAAAAAGAGGCTATAGCTTTCAAGAATCTCGTGTAAAGATCTAAAAATTCATCAGAGATTGGAACCCCACAAATTGAATGAATCCTCTTTGGAGAAGGGTTATATGGAGTCATGTAAATGATGGGTCTCTTAGGCATTTGAAGATCCATGGAGACTCTCACTACATTTACAAACTCTTCAACTTGTGAAGATAAAGTAGACAGTTGCAATGAAGAAGTTTATTCGGGATATCTACAGATAGTCCAGAAGATTCCCCTAAGAAATCATCCAATGCATCATCTAGCATATCAAAATCATCCTTAGAAAAAGAATTATCAAAATCATTAAAACATTACATAAAAATATCTGACATGATTTTCTTTTCATGTCAGGTTCACCAAAAATGTGGAGAGGATTCGCTACTCCCAAGTCCCAAGATGAACAAGTTCTAAAGGGAATGAATTTACCTCGATCACCTCAATGACATGGACTCAAATGATGAAGGTTACAAATGAAAGAGATTACAAAAATGTATTGAAATAGAGTTTTTGATATGATCACAGATAAACACCTTCAGGAACCAAAAGAGCAGATTATAGATATTTTTGGGACAAGATGATAAGCTCTCGGCTAAAGGATGTATGTGTGGGAGTAGGATGATAGTTTGGAACACTGGTGTCTTGTATGGACAAAGAGTTAAACTCTTGCACATAACTCAAAGAATCTACTATCCACTAAGAATCCAATATCTGTTTGTTCTACTAATTTAATAGAAAGCAAGGATGAAAGGAAATGAAAATGGAAGTAAGAGGTTAACTCATAGAAGGTCTTGTGCTTCAAAGCCTCCCTCAAAGCCTCACATAAACAACCCACACACAAGGTGAAAATGGAAAAATGTTGGGGCTGCTTATGGGCTTGCCTCAATCAAACCCCCTTTTAGTGTTTCCACCTCCATGGACAAGTAGATAGATAGAGGATAGAAAAGACATAAAATAAAGTAAACACAATGAGTGATAAAATTAAACCTCATGATGGAAGAGAACATGTATCATGAAATAGACAATTGAGTGATAAAAAAACTTGATTATGGAGAACTCTTATCATGAGATAAATAGACATAATAAATATGCTAGCAAATAGACAAGAAAGAAAGAGAGCATTACCAATAGTTTGTGGCTCCCTCTTGGCTCGATAGACATGATGTTGATTGCTTGCAATAGAGCCTTGGTTGTTGATGAGACATAAATCTGATAGAGCTTCACCATAGAATTAAGATGAAGAATAGAAAGGAATGAAAGAGCAAGTTGGAGTGAGAGAGAATGAGAATCCATGAAAATGAGACTGAAAAAGAGGGTTTTGTAAAGTTTCATGGGTAGGAAGAGTCATTACACTTGAAATTCTGCCATGAAGATACTTATCATCGATAAAGGTTCTTGAGATTTTTTCATTTGAACTCGTAAAGTGCAAGGATCCTAGTGCATCATGCAGATGTCTGCATGCCATGCAAGAAGACAACTCACAAATTTTCTAGAAATTAGGTGGTGGACCATTAACGCTTCATTATTTCCCCTTATGGAGTTGAAATAATGAAATTTTGACTCATAAGGTTCTTGTCATAAATGTAGCTAGGCGCCATAAATGTGGGAGGGGGGGAATGCGTAAATGTGAAATTTCCATGGGCTGCAATTTTACAACATTACAATAGTGTAGGAGACAATCAAATTTATAAGCATGTATGCATATCATTATTATAGAGAAAATTTGATACAATACAAATACTAGAATAGAATTGCAAACTTTATTATATTTCATAAAAAATTATAAAGTGCAACAAAGTTTTTCTTTATAATTCTTCTCTCCAAAAAATCCTAACCCATAATATGCCAAATGAATAGATATTTATTGAACCATTTTTTGTGACCAAATATGAGCAGTGGAAAAAAACTTAAACAAATATAACCAATTCAAGATCTAGGAAATCTACTGCAAATGGTGTGCTCCTCAAGCCAAAATCCATAAAAAAATTTGTAATGTGGCTTGGGACAAGACATGAATTCTAAAGCTCAAAGATCTTAACTACTACAATAAATTATGGCATTGGCTAAGCATTGATTTTCTTCTTTGAATTTGTGTCAACCTACATAAAGAATAATTTATGAGTTACATTAGATTTGATATGGTGGTTGTAAGACACAAATGAATTAATGGTGTTTCTAAGTTTCCCAAGAGAGTAGGTGGGAGCTATAGTGAAAAATGGTAGGAGTTTTAGACTGTTGAATGTCAAAGGAAACTCATACTATATGCCAATTATCAGAGCAATGAGGAATCAAGGAATCGAGGGTGACAAGGAATTTATGCTAGAGGAGATGGAAGATGGGGAACCTTAACAAAGAAAATGATTTTAGGATGTCAAGATAAGAGAGTTAGGATGAGACTTAACTTGATTCCAAGTTAAGAAAATGGACAAATTTATGACTCTGACAAGTTGTATAGAGCAATTGGTGGAGTTTCAAACTTTTGAGGTTGGATTGAAAGAGGTACCCAATTAAGTAATGGTTGAACGTATGACTTCAATAAGATATGTAGATTAGAAAAATTTAAGGTTAAAGTCATTAATCAATAAAACTAAAACCCAAAAGTCCTAAACCAACAATGAAGCACAATCCAACACAAAAACATAAACATAAAGTAAATATTACCTATGCCATGGTTGATTCACTTCCATTGTCCTTCTCCATTTTGCTTGATATGAATGATTGCCCTCAAATTTTGAGTATACAATGATAGCCTAATGATAATGATATCAAAATATTGAAGATTTGTAGTTTTCTCCTTTGATAGCATGTAATTAAGCATAAACTAGATGGATTGAAATGACAATGACAAACGTCTTTTAGAGAAAGCTAAATTGGGATGAAGGGTCGAGATTAAAAGCCAATAAAACATGACAATCAATGACCAAGATTAAAAGATGATAGGGTTAGGGATAAATTAGGGAAAATATATGACTAAGTTAAGAATGAATGATTAAGATTAAATTATAAATAATTCAATCAAGGGTGCAAATTAAATGAGATGTGAAGAGATAAGAATGACACTGATAGATAGAAAAGCACAAAAAAAGAGGTTATTGGAGGAAACTAAATAATTCTAAAATTATTTCATTTGGGAGGGAAAGTGAATAATTAAATAATTTAAAATAATTATTTAATTATAGAAGAAGAGGGAAAGTTTCCTTTTCAATTAAATAATAATTTAATTCAAAAGTGGGAGATACGGACAAATTAGTAAGTCATTAAATAAATAAAATTTATTTAATTTATGGAAGAAGAGGATAATGAATAATTAAATAATTGAAATAATTATTTAATTATAGTAGAAAGTGACAACATACCTAAATAAATAGAAATTTATTTAATTAAGAAGAAAAGAAGTCATTAGTGACATGATTAAATAAATAAAATTTATTTAATTGATCAAAGAGAGGAAATAAAAGAAAATAGATGAATTAATTAAATAATTAAAATTATTTAATTAATAGAGGAATATGACTTTAGAAAATAATCAAATCATTAAAATTATTTAATTATTAAGGAAGAAAGGGGATTGATGCAGAAAAATAGTGTTCACACGCGAATGACAATTTTTAGTGTCTATATTTTTCCCCTCTTTGATACAATGCAGTTCATCGTGTTGTTTCAAACAAATTTAGTTCAAAAATATTCCCTAGTCTAAACAAGATGGACCTATGCCCTCTTGAATTTTTTTTACAAATTTTGAAAAATTATTTTGATAAGCAGATCTAATAGTGGATGAATGCAAGGATTGATGAAGAGAAATGTTAGTGAGAGGAAATTTTAGGATGGAGTTGTTGAGGTGCCAAGTTGACCCACAACATGCAGGTAAGATAAAAGCAAAGATATCTCACCTCTCCTGAAAGATACAATAAGTAATCAAACTAATCACCTCCCAAGGTCTTTGATGTTGGTTCACAATGTTGTTGTTTCACGAAGTGGTCAATATGGCTATAATGTTCAAGGGGCCTGCTAGTTTTGAGCTTTTGGATTGTTACAAGATCAAACATCTATCTAAACCTACTTTAATCAAGGGTTTTAAAGAAATAGAAAAAGATAGATCAAAGTTTTTAAACTAAAAAGAATGTTGATTCATTCAACTAATCAAACTTGTTACCTTCCAAGGAATTCCTAAACTAGAACTACAGAATAAAATTAACTTGTAATTGATACAAAGTTTCATTCATTCATAGTGCAAACTTTAATAGTAGATTGCAAATCATCATTCAAAAAAAACATAAGATAAAATTTAATTCCTTGAAAGCTTTTCAAATCAAATGATTAACCCAAAATGAATACCATTTTAGAGCATAATATAAAGAAGGTTTAAATCTAGTTGCTCCTACTTTCAATGAAATAGATGAGCAGCATTTACAATTTTGGAAAGATCACCAGTGTACAGAAACCCATGTCTTCAAATTATCTCCATCTATGCTAAGAAAATTTGGAAGATACATTACCTCCTCCTGCCGAACTGCAAAACGCGTCTAACTTACTAAAAAGAAAACCTAACTTGCTTTTTCGATATCCCATCCTCTAGCTTCTGAATCCTTCTTTTCTAACTTTTCTAACTCCTCTCTAACTTGTCTAATCCCCTACAAAAGATGTGAAATTCCATATTTATAAAACATGTCAAATGTGTCGGCCCAGTTAGGGTTTACAATAAGTTGGTCACATAACAAGTCGGCCCTAGAAGAGTTTGAAACAAAGTCAAACATACATTAAATGCAAGGGCACCAACTAGATTGGTGCAGGATCTTCCACATAACTCAGACCAAAACACATGAAGAAGAGGCAAAGTGAAACAATGAGGAAGCATGACTTTCGATGCAGCTTTGCATTAACTGCTTTCCCCATGTCGCCCATACCTTGCTCCATTCTAGCCTTCATCATCAAGAACGTCCTCTGCAATCCATTCACAAGTGGCATAGGCGAAAGCCTAGTTCACGATTTAATAGCATTAATATTATTCTTCAGATATGTCCCATCGTATTGTCCCAGCCTCTCTTGTTGGATTGATATTCATTAATGGATGCACCATAGGTCGCTGCATCATCCAGTTGGTGCCAAGCTATTGTATCCCATGATATCCTTAGTACTTTGCAGCAGGGTGTGCATATTTGGATATGAAACCTCTAACCAGATCGACATCATCCTACCCTTAGGAATCCCACTCTTTTCATCTAGCTTCATTCTTTTTTTTGCTTCAAAGATGGATGATCCCTCTATGTCCTTTAGCTTCTCTAGCCACTGCCTTGCTAGACTTAGCTTGCATTCATCAAACACCAATGTGAGAATCTAAATATTGACAACATTTTAATCCAAGTGTTAGCTTAAAATCATGATAAAACCATAAATTATCCATTAAGCATCAACATTGGATCATCAAAATGAACATAGGTAGCATACAACAGTGAAATTCATCAAGCTAAAGCAAGATATGTTTAAGCATTCATCATTAGACTCGTCAATTTTATCCAATTTCTTAAATTCCACAAAGCATAGCAGAGAATTCAAAAAAATTCAGCCGGACTGGAATTCTATGGATGATCCAAAACTTCGCACTTTGGAAAATTGAAGGAACCCGAGAAAATTCAACCAAAACAGAGAATTCTGAAGCAGGCATAAGGTTTACCAATAGATCATTTGAATGAAGAAGGAATGCATATAACATTGTGAAAACCATCAAAATAAGCATGGAATATCAAGCATTCATCACCTAAATCATTCTTGTGCCATAAATTTCAAGTCACTCGAAGCGTGGTAGAAAATCTAGAAAAATTCGGTCGGACCAAAATTTCGCAGATGACCCAAAAATGTGAACTCAGGGCACACTTCCGAGAAGATGAAGGAATCCAGGAAAATGTAGAGACATGGGAACTCCGCAAAGTCTTCAGAATCCCGAAAAACCTTCATCACACTCGACTTTTCATGAAGTGATCAAAACTCGATGAATTATGAATCTCCCTAAGGCATTGACAAACAAGGCAAGGCATGGAAACCATTCAGGAACACACATCGGCAAGAGATCCACCTGGGCAGAGAGAGTTACCGGTAAGTCTCAGTGTCCTAAAATTCAGAAACCCGACGGTGAAGCGGAATCCGGAAAAATCCAACCTAGGCGAAATTCTGCAAAGATCCTGAAACTTTGAACTTCCAACGTTGAAATTACTTTTATGGGTTTACGATGGAATTCTAGAAAATCTGGATGGGTCAGAAAATCCCAAAATAGGGTAAAAACCATAACTTTGCCCAAAACATAAGATTTTCAATATGCAACTTGGGGAAAACACTTGGGCAAGCAAGATAAACATATTAAGCACATGCCAAGGCAAAGAAAAACCTCAAAATCGAAGGGGGAAAAACACAAAGAGTGAAAGCAAAAGAGAGTGTCCCATTTTAATCAAATTTAAAATGGGATGGTTATGCAGGGCATAACATGAGTTAGTGGTGACAAAGAAAGATTGATAATTTGCTTCATATATGCTAGGCTTTGCATTTAATCATCATTGGGCATTAAAATATGATAAATGGACAATAAACACCATGGTATGAAATAGACCAAGGTGTGCAAAGTTATCCACTTGCGAAAATAGATAGTCATCAAACAAGGAATGTCCTGACTCATACTAAGAGAAAAGGTGCCCCAGTCTTTTTACTAAGACAAGCCACAAACAATAATCAAAGAAAAAGTGAGTCATGAGACATCATCGCTCCTCTAAATCCTTCATGGGACATCCTCAAGGTGGCTAGTAGCATGACCCAAAAGACAAATAAAAAAGATAAGACAAATTAAACCAACAAAATTAATAGCCATTTTAGATCATTCACCATCAATTGTTTGTTGATGTTTGGTTGACTAATTGATTGATGAGTCGATTGTTTGATAATGCTTAGTTTTAGGAGAAGAAACATGTTGTATATGATTTCAAGTCTGGTTTTGATCATGTGACCACCTATATAAGGCAAATGATAGAGATTGATAAATGACAATATCTAGTTTCAAGAATGACACATCATGTATAAGACAAGTGATTGGCTAATTTAATGTTTGAGGTTGATTTGATGTTTGACTGATTAGGAAATTGACTTATTTGACTTGAAGACTAGTTGGATAATTTATCTATTGAATCATGACTTGTTTTGAGGTTTTAATAACTATTGGTGTCTAATTTGACAATGTATGACTTATTGTGATTGATTTGAAAAACCCTAAAGGTCCGACCTAGGGCCTTGGGGGCTCATCAACTGATGGCCTTACCTATATAACAATGCACAGAGACCTCATAGTTTGATAGGACCTGACTTTAACCCTATTTTGTTTATAAAAAGCTAACTCCTGATTGACTTTATTTGACAAACCCTACAAGACTAACCTAAGGCCTCGGGGGCTCATAAACTGATGGCCTTGCCTACATTATACACGCAAAGGCAATGTAGTTCGACTAGACTTTGATTGGCATGATTGACTCTGAATCTGGCTTTTTTAGTATTTTTGAACGTTATTTGAATGTTTTTGTATTTTTTCATGTTTTGATTTTTTTGGAGTTTTGGAGGTTTTCACTTTTTTTGTCTTTTTGGAATATTTGATTTTTTTTGTCTTGTTGGGAATATTCAAATTTTTTTGGATTTTTGAAATGTTTTAATTTTGTTGTGTAAGATGGGGACAAAACAAGCTAGCATAGATAATAGTGACAACCACAACACTACTAAGCTAATAACCCAATACAAACAAGAGAAAACAATCAAATGGAGAAAGCAAAATGAAAGCAAGGACACAAAGCACTCCCCATTGAAGTTGAATTACTTATCTTGTCTTTCCTTCTTCTTTTGCAAATATGCCCTCATATTTTTTGTCTAACTTGTGCAAATACCTGCAAATTATAAACAAAAAAGTTGGAGATAAGTTGTTGTTAAGGCAAAAATGGAGGAGAAAGGCTTATTTTATAGACAACCATTCGAACGGACGGTCCAGATCAATCTTCTACAAAGATTTCAAGATTGATGGATGAGGATTCATGAGATGGAGGTGATCCGTAAAGCGGAAGGGATCTATGACAAATGTTGCTTAAGTGATTATGAACAAAGGCATAAAGACATCAATAATGGAATAGCAGGAACATTAATCAGAGAGAACTCAAAACATAGAACCAAGAGAGAGATAAGAAGACACCAATTTGATTATGAAGTTCGCCACAACATGACTATGTCTCCAGGCCGAGCTCAATCGAGTGACCAATCTATTGAAATATTCTGAAACGATAGTACAATCTCCACTAGAGCCTCTTGCAACACTGCTTTATAATATCTTGTAGCCCATCCACAAAGTCATACAAAAAGTCTCTCACTCACACCCCTCTCAAAAGCTCTCAAGGCTAGGGATGATTACCAAAGAGTAAGAAAACTGACTCTACCTAAAAGGATCTACTACAAGATTTGAACATCATTCCTTCACAACTCAAATATTCTCCTAATTCCCTCTAAAAATTCTCTCACAAAAGCCTCTCAAAGACCAAGAGAAAGGGATACAATGGAGAATGATCAACTAATGGATCAACTTAGGAAGTGATCAACCGATGGATGATTGAGGAAGACTCTCCTAGTCTCCCTTTTATACTTGAAGTTCCCATATAGGGCCATAAACCTCCATTCTGGCATTTTCCTCCTAAGGAAAAATAAAATAATAACTCCCCTAACAATTTAAAATTTGTTTTTAACAAGCCCTTTGTCTTGTTTACATTCGGGCTATTAAGCTTTAGGAGTTTTGTTGTTTAATTTGTTTATAAATAACCTTTAATAGGTTATTTGTTTGATCTCGGGCTTTCCAAGCAGTTAAGAAAAACTGAGCCCTTCAATATTTTAAACACCATACAATGGTGTAACGGCACGCAAACCTTTTACACACTCGCCAGTCAGGGGTTCCAACCCCGATCGGCTATATTTATATAGCCGTTTCACAACCATCAAACAAGAAAATTAACTGGCCACCACTATATATGAGTATAGCATGCCTGTCGTAATGGATGAGCTCTTGGCTATTATGGGAGAGGTTTCGGGTTCAAACCCCTAACCATTTTCTTTTAAAAATAACCACCAAAATTCGTTGGAGGAGAGCGAGATGGAGGTCCACATGTCGCACGCGGAGCTTGCCATGTGTCCTCATTTCATTGGCCAGACCTGACACGTCATCACTGAGTCACTGCCCCATCATCTCAACAACCACATCATCCGATGACTCAGGTGCCACCTCGATGCCATGTCATAGTACGACCGCCACCTGTCAAGACCCTGTTCGCCGACCAAGCTGCTGATTCAATGTACGGATGCCACATGTCACTCAGTCATTGGTCCACACTATTGTATGGCCTACCACACCATCTGCCAAGTCAGCATGATGACATCATTTTGACGTCAGCAACCGTACCACATGGTGCCTTGGTCAACTGAGACTTTGACCAGCTATATCTCATGCATACGAGCTCCGATTTGGGCAAAACAAACGCCGTTGGAATTGTGATGATGAGACCTTCGCAATGATGCCACCTTTGATCATTTTTTATGATGTCAAAATTCCATCCTTTTTCTCGTCCCTAGGAGCTGAGTTGACCGGCCTTTGACTAAAGTTTGACCGACGATATCTCACACATACGGACTTGAATTTTGATGAAACAAACATCGTTGGGTTCGTGTCATCGAGCCCTTTAAAGTGACATTGCTTTGGGCTGATTTCAAGTCCATCAACTTTTCACCTTCTGATGGCCCCTTGGTACAAGGGTTGACCCAACTTTGACTACGCGTAACTTGAGCAAACGGACTCCTTTTTCACCCGTTCAAATTGTGCCAGATTTAGTATTATGAGCTCTATGCCATGGCACTACTTTTGGGAGAAATGGGAACACTTCAATTTTCAGGTTCTGAAGATCCACCTGGATCAGGAGGTTACAAAATGGACGGTCAAGATTAGAAAGAACTCAGACATAATCAACAAATGAGATTCGAAAATGAGATAGTGGAGGGATAATGGTCAAATTAAAAATCAAAAATCAATTAATTCATGAGAAAGGAATATTTGGACAAGTGGAGTCACCAATATTTTTTTCAAATTATTTATTTGAGGAAAAGGCAAGTGGGAATTTAATTAAATCAATTTATAAAATCATTTTAATTAAATAGGAGAAAATAGGAAAGAGCATTAAATGATTAATTTGAATTAATTATTTAATAAAAGAGAGGATTGGGAGATAATTAAATAATTTCAACAATTATTTAATTATAGAAGAATTAAAGGATAAGTGAATAGTTAAATAACTAATTTTAATTATTTAACTATAGACAAAAGGTGATAAAGAAATAATTAAATAAATAATAATTTATTTAATTATTGAAGAAGAGGGGAAATTAGTGACACAATTAATTTATTTAATTGATCAAGAAAGAATAAAGCTGTAAAGTGAATTAATTAAATAATTAAGAAGTATTTAATTAATAGAAGAATGTGATCAAGAATAATTAAATAATTAAAATTATTTAATTATGCGGAGACGACGACCAAGAAAAATAGCACTCGCAGACTAAGACAGTTTTTAGTGTCTACATTTTTCCCCTCTTTGACATAATGTAGTTCATCATGTTGTGTCAAAGAAATTTTGTCAAAAGATGCCTCGGTGAAAGCAGGGTTTAGGTAGCCCCCCCGAGAAAATTTTACCAATTTTCAAAAAAATTGGAAAATTGTCCCAATAAGACAAGTTGATGGCCAAGAATTCAATGGTGAAGATGGAATTGATTTTTGAGGTCACTAAGGGTGTCAAATTCAAGTTCAAGGTCATCAAAAAGTATGCCCAATAGACAAGGCATGTGAAAACCCTAATTTTGAACCTACAAATAGAAATTTGATTAAGAAAATAGGTCATTTTTGCATTCTATTTTTAGAAAACTTTGGAGCTCTAAGTGATTGTGTTGTGAAAATTTCACTTGTTCTAGATGCCACCCATTGTGCATATCGCATTCAGAGGTACTATTGACCTGAGGGACTACCCACCCCGGTGAGTACTACAAACCCGACTTCTATTTTTTTCATTTTTTGTGCATTTAGATAGGAAATTAATTTAGTTGGGAATTGTGTCAAAATTTTGCAATGCAATTGCATGTGTGAGTGCTATAGATGAGAAGTGGTTCACCACAATCATCTCGTCATGATGCAATTGTCTTAGGGCTAGAGCATGGGCATTCACATTGTGACACATAAAATAGTGTGACACAACTAACTTTTTGAGTTGCATCTGTGGTTGGGAATGACGCAATCGAAAGACTGCGACACAAGCATTGTATGATATGACACATTTGAGAGGCAAGTGATTCAATTACAGTTGCGAGCTGGTGGAAAATGTGTGTGATGCATTTGAAAAAATAGCAAGGCAATTGTCTGGTTAGAAATTTTCCCAAGATTAGGATATTTTGACTTGGTCAACTTAGATTCAATAGGTCAATTAAAGGTCTTGTATTGGCATGATGGTTTTCTTGATGTTTTCAGGAGTGTCTACCACCTATCTATACATGGGAGTCATGACCAGATGTGTTTCGAGTGCGGGACAAGTTAGGTGAGGAGGAGAGACAAGAATTGTTGGATCATGGTTTGTTTCATGCTACCTATATGCCCATTATTAGGGAAAACAAGGGCATGCTGACAGCATTCACGGAGCGATGGCACTCTGATACTAGCAGTTTTCATTTGCTAAAGGGGGAGGTGATAGTCACCCTCAAGGATGTTTACAAGATATTGCAACTACCGATTTGGGGCAAGTGGGTGCAATATGACCCCGCTTGAGGATTGCAGGCATTCTATGAGTATTATGATCGTGATGATGATGTACAGCTCAGGATCAAGGGGTATGAGATTAAATGGTAGACCCTCGTAGAGAGGTATGACTGATATGACTACATTTTGTGCACATTGATAGCAAGGGTGATGATTCCTTATCACAGAGGTCACAGTTTCCCAAAAGGATAGGGAGAGATGCTGGAGTTGATGGTTTGGGAGGATACAATGTACACATGGGGACCATGCCTATTGGGTATGCTTTCTTTCCAGCTACATGATATTGCTTACAAGGGAGGACAAAATATGAGCTATGGGGTGACATTGCTTATAGTATGGGTCTGTGAGTCAGTGCTCCATATTCATACATGTATCGGGCTGCCCTTACATAGACACATGTGGGGGATGTTGGCTATTGGAGGCATGGTTTGGATACATTGGTTAGTTTCATCTGGAGACCATACAGGGCCTATGATTTATGGGTCAGAGAGGATGATCACTTGTTATGGTTCTGATAGCTAAGGTACCTTATCAAGGCGATAGTTCAAAGCCAACTCCATTATAGATATGTATCTTCTTGAGTGGGTGAGATGGAAGTTCTAGGAGATATAGGGTATTCCCATGGGCACAACAGAGTTTGCATGGTCCTCCCAAGAGGTTCATCTATGGGGGCTATAGATTGTTGTCACCATAGTTGAGCAGGAGATTGATGTCCTACATTCATTAGATTGGGAGTGTTCAAGAGGCGATGTTGATACGGAAACTACACTCAAGTATGATGTTTGGTGGTTGATTCATAGGCTGGTACCACCTACATATCCATAGTAGCCAGCACTTGTAGTGCGTCGAGGCAGGGGCCTGAGAGGCAGAAGAAGAGATAGGGTACGGAGGGGTGGAGGGAGAGGAGATGGTGGATAGGGGGATGGAGGAGGATGGGGAGATGATGGGGGAGATGGGTGAAGAGGTCAGGGAGGAGACTGACAGAGGAGAAGGGATGGAAGACAATGGGAAGTGAGATAGCTACCACTAATAGAAGAGGTGGAGGAGATGAAGGAGGACTAGCCTAAGGTGAGGGTAGTGACAGAGGTGGTAGTATAGGAGGGAGAGTAGCATGTTGAGATGTTGGCTCTAGAGATAGCACACCTAGAGGTGGAGATGATGGAGGTTGAGGGACCTAGAGAGGGGGGACGAGAGAAGCATGAGAAGGAGGTAGAGATGGATGAGGCTAAGAGAGTTCTCTAAGAGTGGATCATTATGGGGATGGATGGAGAGTCAGAGGAGGTGGGGGAGGGAGGAGATGATGGGTTAGTAGAGAAAAAAATAGCCACCCTGCATGCTTGAGTATAGGCCTTAGAGGCAGAGCTAAGGACTGTCATAGTAGAGAGAGATGGCCTTAAGGCCAAGAGGCATACCATGCAAACTGAGAGGGATCTAGCTATCATCATCCAACAATAGACAGATCATAGGATGATTGATTTTACCACCACATGTAGTGGATCTGTGGTGGATGTCACTTGCGAGTATGCTAGGGCTAGTAGATCCATGCAGTACTACAAGGATCTCTATGAGAGGGTGGTACCACCAGAGAGGAGGGAGCCCACATTTTTAGAGATTGATAGCGGTTCATGGGGCAAGACCCATAGTAGGAAATAAAGTAGGCATACTCAAAGCAGGTCAGAGGATGAGTCATCCAATGCCAGATGGGCCACTCCATATGACAAGCTATCCACCTCAAAGCACAGGGCCAGAGAGTCACTACGTCGGGAGGACAGGGATGCCCCAGGGATAGGAGATCAGAGTAGCTCATGATAGAGCATATTTGACATTATGTTGTATGGACACTATATATTTTTTATTCTCAAGCCTGCAAGCTTGATTTTATTTGACACGATACATCATGACATTGTACCTATGACACATTTTTTAGCGATATCTATTATATGATTTTGGCAGCGATTTATGATATACAACGTTATATGATTATGCTTTATGTTCATGATGATGTTATCATATGGATGTTCATGTTTCTATGATGTCTACTGATGCATTTTATGCAATGATGTGATGGTTTAATATTCATTTATGATTATATTATGAATTTTTATGCCTTTATGATATGTACTAATTTTGGATGCAGTATGGATGACCAAATTTGGTAAATGTAATGTGATATGATGATGTGATGCATTTATGATTATGGATGTTTATGCCATTATGATATGTATGAATGATGAATGTGATATAAATGACCTAATGTTGTGAATGTGATGTAATATGTAAATGAAATTAATGTTATTGTAATGAAATGCATATATGAGAATGCAAAATGTGATGATTGAGAATGTTTAATATGAAAGTAAAATGTGGTGTATAATATGATTTATAATGTGATATGTCATACTATTATTAATGTGATGCAATGTATGTGAAATGTAATGCAATGTGATGTCATGGATCATGATGTAAAATGCCATGTGATGGATGAAAATGAATTATAATCATAATGCAAATGTAATGCAACGAAATGTTAATGTTATATGGATGATATTTATTTTTTGTATTTTCTTATGCAAATATGTGTGGCTTAATATGATAATGATGTCTATGATTATAATGCTTTCTATGATGTTTTCTAACATGATCATGTATGCAAGATGTTTTTATGTGTCACAAGACTCTTTCAAGATGCAGACAGAAGAATTTTTAGCACAGAAGAGATGCATGTTAGCGTGAGAAGGACAAAGGAGATGGAATGTTAGACAGGAAGTGACAAGGGACAAATTTCATGCTTTTATATTTATCATCATCAGGTGCCAAAATTATCGCAAATGGAGCGCAAACACCATGGTATGACATAGACCAAGGTGTGCAAGGTGACCATTTCTGAGAGACAAGTAGTCAAAAAGACAAAGCAAAAAGACAAGGAATGTCTCGACTCATTTTAAGGACCCAATTATCCCAGTATTTTTGCCAAGACAAACCACATACATCAAGCAAAGAAAATAGGTCATGATCCATCATCATCCCTCCAAATACCTTAATAGGACAAACCTAGACCAACAAAATGTTTTCCAAAGAGATAGTATTTGCTTATAATATTGATAAGATTGTTTGATATGATTGATTATGTTGACCAAGATGACCAAATTGATTGACAAGTTGACAAGGATTGATTGATAAGTTGACAAAGGATGACCAATTGATTTGATTGATAAAGGTTGATTAATTGAATTGATTGATTACACCTGATTTCATAAAGGACACATCTTGGTTAAGGTAAGATTAATTAACCAAGATGACAAGATTGATTGATTTGATAGAGTGTGATTGATATGATCAATCGATTTGGTGACACCTATTTTCAAGAAAGACATATCATGTTGGAGGAAAGTAACACATTTGATAAAGTTGACCAAGTGACAAGTGTTGAGAAAGCACCTAACTGCAAGAAAGGCATATCTTGCTTAAGGTGGATGACCAGATTGACAAGGTTTAATCTCAGGAAGGACACATCCTGATAGAAGATCGAAGATAAGACTGAATGAGACAAATGAAATTATGCCCCATTCTAATACAAGACCAATCACCTGATCAATTGATTGACAATAAGATAATTGATTGATTGAAGATGAAATATTTGTGGTTATGTTTTTCTGGTGATTCATGATTTGGTTCAAAGGATGATTGTTAGCAAAAGAACATGACCAAACTCGAAAAATCCAAAAGGATTGACCTAGGTGGCCTTAGGGGCTCATCGATTGATGAACTTGCCTATGTTATACACACAAAGACCTCGTAGTTCAACATGACTTGACTTTATTTGATTTGACAAAAGACTAAGTCATGATTTTATTCGACCAAACCTAAGAGGACTGATCTAATGTCTTAGGGGCTCATTTAAGATGAGCCTTGCCTACGTAGAAAATGTGCAAAGACAATGTAGTTTGACCACTCTAATAAAAACTGACTCAAACTCAAACTCTGACTCTGACTTTGTTTTTAGAAGTTTTTGAAGGTTTTACGATTTTTTTGGATTTTGAAGTTTTATGATTTTTTGGATTTTGACATTTTATGATTTTTTTGGATTTTTACATTTTATGATTTTTTTGGATTTTTATGTTTGATGATTTTTTTGGATTTTGATGTTTTATGAGGCTAATACCATGTGTAGGATCCCATGGAGATATAAGTTAAGGCATTGCCCCCAGTTAGGTATAGGGATAACTCATTATGTGTGAGGGGAATCAGCGGACAGATGCAAAGGATGATCATAAAAGCAAAGGATGCTAAATGTTGGTGGTTCTCATGCCATGAGAAGGATGCAAAATATTTATTATGGGTGAGTGATGTGTATGAATGGATGAACAAAGGATGAAAGACCAGATAGAGTGATAGTAGATGGAGGAGTATAGACTGACTATACATGGCGCTTGTTTGCTAGGTTTTCACCATGGTACTTATCCAAAGCACCACCAAAGTGGTTTTCACTTTTGGATGAATTATTTCTCTTTACTATTTTTTTTACTTTTTTCATTTATTTTTTTTTTTGTTGTCACCAATGCCTATTTGCCAGGTTTTCATTAAGGTGACCATTTTTTTATTTTTTTTATTTTTTTTGTATTTGTTGACTTTTTAAAGGAATACTCTGAGAATTAGGTATAATACTTGTGAAGATGCATGCTATTGATAGGTTTAGGCAACGGTTCTCCTTCAGGAGTAGAAAGTTGATAAGCACCAGATCCATATGTTGTTGTGATGATATAAGGGTCCAACTAGTTAGGTTCAAAAATTTTGGGATTTTATCAATCTGCGTGATTCTTTAGATTTTCTTTCAAGACTAAGTCACCAATGTCAAAGCTTCTAGGTCAGAACTTCTTATAGTAGCTACATCAAAGGTGATTCAGATATGCTTTCAAATGTGTCAAATCATTCTGTCTCTTTTCATCCAATAACTCTAGCTCATGTAGACGGGATACACGGTATTCTTCTAGATCAATCAAGGCTTGCATAGAGACTCATAGGGATGGTAACTCGACCTCAATAAGAATTATGGCTTCATATCCAAAGACAAGGGAATATGGAGTGGTTCTTGTAGGGGTGTGGACACTGGTGTGGTAGTCCCATAGAGCAGGAATGAGTTGGAGGTGTCAGTCATAGCCAACATCATTGGTAGTCTTCTTTAAGATTTTTAGGACAATCTTATTAGATGCCTCAGCTTGACCATTACCTTGGGGGTAGTACGGGGTAGTGAAATAATTTTGGATATGAAATTTTTCACAAAGCTCATGGACATCCCAAATTTTAAAAGGGAGACCATTATCTGCAATGATGGACTGCAGGATACCATGGTGGCATATAATGTAATTCAGGATGAACTTAGCTATCTTCTTTCTAGTGATGTAGGTAATTGAAATGGCTTTGATCCATTTTGTAAAGTACTCAGTGGAAACAAGGATAAACTTATGTCCATTACCATATGTGGGATGGATCTTTCCTACGAGGTCGAGTCCCCATTGAGAAAATGGCCATAGTGATGTAAGCGGTTGTAATTCTTGAGTTGGCGCATGTATAAGATCTCCATGAATCTGACACTAGTGACATTTCTTCACAAAGTGATAGGAATCACATTCCATTGTAGGCCAATGATATCCCATCCTCATGAGCTTTTTAGCTAAGTTTGGCTTAGTAGAGTGAGCTCCACATATACTGTGATGTACCTCTTGTAAGGTCGTTTGTGCTTCATTTGAGTTGAGACATCGAAGGAGGGTGCTATCTAGACTACAACGGTAAAGGGTATCTCTGATGAAGGCATATTTAGATACTTTTCAAATAAAGGTTTTACATTGGTTGAGGGACAAGTTAGCAGGGATAAGTTGGTCATGCAAGTAACTATAAATATCTTTGTACCAAGGAGATTCAAGACCAACAAGTTCACACACAAGTTCGGTTTTGAGGACATTGAATGTAGGGACCAATAGTTGTTCTACCAAGAAATCATATTATGATGCATTGTTGGGAATGTCCAAGAGAGATCCAATTATAGTCATTGTGTCAGTTTCTTTGTTTTGGATTCTCAATATCTACTCAGGAAATATTATCAAAGTATAGTCTGAAGTTATCCACCATGTGCTTGTAGGGCATCAACTATGTTGTTAGTGCACGGAAATGTTATTTCAAATGACTTGAGAATGGAATATCATTGAGGTGTGATGAAAAAAATACCAACTCCTGAACCATGACTTGTGTAGGATCCATCAAAGTATAGTTTCCATGTTCTTAGTGTTTCTATGACAAAGATTGATTCATTTGGGAAACTGGATATTAAAGGATGATCTACCTTTACTAGTGTGCCTGCAAGTTGATCAGCTATCACTTTTCCTTTTATTGCTTTCCAATCAACATACTCAATTTCATACTCACTTAAGATCATAACCCACTTACCTAGTCTTCCTGTCAAAGTTTCTTTACTGAGAAGGTATTTCAAAGGATTGATTTTGGCAATCGGTTTTGTCTTGTGGTTCAACATATAATGTCTCAACTTTTTTGCTGCAAATACCACTGCTATACATGCTCGTTCAACAGGGCTATAGCTCAACTCATATCTGACTAAGGTGCAAATGATATAGTAAATTTCTCATTCTTTGCCATCATTATCATTATGTGCTAATAATGCCCCCAGTGTTGATGTAGTTTTTGTCACATACTATATTAAATGTCTTCCATCAATTGGAAGCATAAGAACTGGAGGAGTCAATACATAATTATTGATCTAATCAAATGCTTCTTGAAACTTCTCTATCCAATTTAAGGGAATTCCTTTTCTTAACAAATGTTTAAATGGATGGATCTTGTCTGTTAAATCAGCAATGAACCTAAAGATGGATTGTAATCTTCCTTGTAATTTCCTTAACTGACTGATGTTGGTTGATGGTAGCATGTCCAAGATAGCTTTTACTTTAGCAGGATCAACTTCTATTCCTCTATGAGAGACAATATATCCTAGGATTTTTCCTGATTGGACCTCGAAAACACACTTCTTTGGATTTAACCTAATTTGGTACTTTTCAAGTCGTATGAAAGTCTTGTCTAAGACTACTAGGTGATCCCTTTGTTCTAGATATTTTGAGATAAATTCATCGACATAATCCTCCATAAGTATGCGCATATAATTATGAAAAATAGTAGTCATGGCTCTTTGATATGTAGCTCTAGCATTTTTAAGTCCAAATGGCATGACATTCCAATAGAAGCTTCCCCAAGTGCATGTGAAAGTTTTCTTTGGTTGATATTCAATAGCAATTCTTATTTGTTTATAACTTGAGAATCCATCAATAAGTGATAGCATTTCATACCCAACAATAAAGCCTATTATGATGTCAATGTTTGGTAAAGGAAAATCATCTTTAGGGTAGGCTTTGTTAAGATCTCTGAAATTAGTGCATACTCTGATTTGACCATTTGCTTTGGTGATAGGTACAAGGTTTGATATCCAATCTGCATAATCAATAGAACATATGAATTTTATATCCAAGAGTTTTTTCATTTCTAAATTAACTAATATTTTTATGGCAAAGCCAACCTTATGATTCCCACTTGGTATTCCTTCACGAAGTCCCATGAACTCATCAATTGCTTTGTCGTTCTCAAAAGTGTCCAAACTTGGTGGTTCTTGTTGATCCCAATCTATGAGTTGCGGGTAGACAAGGGGTAAGCATTCATCGGTATTTTCAAGGGTCATGGTGTAGGAAGATAAGGTAAAGACGGAAGTGGAATCATCAAGTTCCCAAGAGACAGCATCGATGGTTTCCCAAAAGTGTTTGATCCATTCTTCTCTTTTCAAAGGAACCTTTTGATGAGGACTTGGTAGATTTTGCAGGGTGTAAGCATATGATTAAAGGTTTCTTCAAAGGAAGGCTCATCTAGTTTTCCAAATAGTTTATCAAGGTCCATGAATGTAGTGGAGGATAGGGAATCACATCCATATTCATTAGAATTGGCATAAAAATCCCTAGAGTCCGCGTATGTCTTGATCTCATCTGAAGCATCAATGACCTCACTCGAAGGTAACTCGATACCCGGGATAGTCACTTTTACTGGTACAAACCCTAACCTTTGATTCTTCAGCAATTTAGGAGGTTGTAAGGGTTCCAACCTTCCTTATTTTTTTAGACCAAGGTCATTGTTTCTATCATATCCATGGTGTTTCATTATTAGGAACCCTTTTGGACATTGTTCCACTAACAATTTCTTAGTTTCAGTGTCCTCCTCATCTTTGTATAACCATGTCAGAATGTAGTCATCCAAAGACTCTTTGGCTAGTTCCCCCCGTTTAGTAAATGTGGTAGGGGGATTATGGATAGTAACTTTAGGTTACACGAGATGTGGTTTTCCATACGACTTTGGCGATTTAGGTAATTTTCCAATGAAAAAGAGACTCTTCATATCATATTCATCGCATCCTTTGTCTTGAATCAGAATCTTTGGTATGGAAGGTCTGGTGAATGGGTTGGATTATTTGACAAGGGTGGATGGATCAATGTAGTGAGATGGAGTGGCAGATGAAGTGGAAGATAAATCCTCTCGATTGATTGGAACTTGATTTTAAATATTTCCCTTTAGGTTTGTGTAATATTGAAAAGGATCAGGGTCACCTGGAATAGTAATTTCAGTTCCATTATATGGGAACTTGAGGAATTGGTGATAGGTGGATGGGATAGCTCTCATGGTATGAATCCATGGGCAGACAAGGAGAAGATTGTAGTGCAAATCTAGATCCAAGACATGAAATACTGTGTTCTATATTGCTGGCCCAACTCTTGTGGGGAGTGAAATTATGCCTTTGGATGAATGCTCAACATCATCATAATCTTTGATCATAATTTTCTTGGTTTGGTCTCTTCAATTCTCAAAGTATCCCAATGTTTTCACTAATTTTAGTGAGCAAATGTTCAGACCTACTCCACCATCTACTAGGACTCGTCTAATCTTGTGTTTATTTATGCATACTTCAAGGTGTAGGACATCATTATGGTTAGACTTTTCGGTGGAAAAGTCTTGTTCAGAAAAGGTAATGTGGTGTGGCATAGCTAAGTATCCAACCATGGCCTGAAATTCATTGAAATCTAGGTTCATGGGTATGAATGCTTCTTGTAATGCTTTATCAATGATAGCTTTGTGTTGTGGTGATATGTGAAGGAGTTCCAAGATAGGACATTTGGTTTGTTCAATGTATCTAAGGAGGAGGGACCTTTAAGATGAATGGTTGGACCTTTGATTATCATTTTGGCATCAAAAAATCCATCATTTGTGACATTCTTGTTTCAAGACCAGAATTTTCTTTTGTCCTTATTGAGCTTTGGAGTCTCTTTGTTTATTTTGACTAGTCCTTTTGCCACAAGACCTTTTTCAATAAGGACACCTTTCTCAAGGATTTCATCAAAAGTTGTCCAACATTGGATTTGAAGACTACTCATCATTTCTTTGTCAAGGTTCTCAACAAACATGGTGACCAATTATTTCTCAAGAATGTGACAAGTGAACTTGCTAACCAAGTCTCACCATCTCTAGTAAAATGAGGTAAGTTAGTCCCCTTATTATTTGGTTGTGCTTAATGTTGCAAGGGTGACATCATTTTTAATTGAAGGAAAAATGATTAATGAATTATAAGCTAGTTCACCCCATGTTCTAATCTCTGGAGGGAGATGTGCAAACCAATCTAAGGTTGGCCCTGTAAGGCTTCATGGGAATAGTCTCATCAAATAGGTGGGATCATATGAAACTTCCATACATGACAAGCTAAATTCTAAAATGTGCTCTATTGGATCCCATGTCCCTTTATATTTAGGAAAAGGTGGTGTCATGAAATGAGGGGGAAGCGGTGGCATGTATAGATTTTTGTCAAATGGAAAGGGGCACAATTCTTCTATGGAATAGGTTTTCTTGTTGGTCCCCAATTGTATATTTTTCATTTGTTGTTGAAGGGCATAGATTTGTTGCATCAAAGTATCTACAATAGATGATGTTGCATTGGTTTGATTTGGTGTCATGGTGTTGGTGTTGAGGTCACCTGTCAAAGTTGGTTTGGAATTGATATTTTGAGGTGTGGGACCTTGGTTACCATATTGATGTGTGTTGTTTTTGTTTGGAATTAAATTGGCATTTAGGTTTGTCCCAAAGGTCATGTTTGTATTTTGTATGGTGTTTTGGAATTGAGGTGTATGCCCTTGATTTGTTCCTTGGATTTGACAAGTTGGTCCTTGATTTGTGTTTTGAAAAGATGATATAGGTCCTTGGTTAGCATTTTGAAATGATGGGGTAGGTCCTTGATTAATTTTTGAGAATGTATCTCCTTGCAATGTAAGAGTTGTCCCTTGATTGGTGTTTTGATTTGGGGTCCTTTGTGGGACAATCTGAATTTTCCTTGATTTATTTGGTTGATGTTCGTTTGATGAGGGTGTGCTTTGAAATTGGAATGAAGGACCTTTATTTGTGTTTTTAAATGTAGGTATAGGACCTTGATTTGTATTTTATGGAAAATATGTGGGACCTTGTGATATAGGACCTTGATTTGTGTTTTGAAAAAGAGGATTTGTAAAGGTCTTCCCCATGTAATTTGATGAACTTCCAATGGTGAAACTTTGTCCTTGTGTGGTAGTATGGGTCACCTTGTTTCCAAATGTGGAGATGTTAGGGATGTGTGTGGTCATGGTCACCATGTGTGTAGTTTTCCCAAATGGTATAGTTGACATTTGTTGTGAAGAGGGAATCCCTAGTGCAAATGGATTTTGGGTATCTTCTACAATGGTTGATACATCAAAGCCTTGAGGTAGTTTAGCACCCTTTTTGGCTAGTGCATAGAAAAATCTATTAGGATCAACACCAACAAGTTAATCAACCATGCTTAAAACCCTTGGATCTTGGTAGGCTCTTTCAATTTCTTCTGGGGATTTCTTGTTGAGTTCATCTAGGATTAGATTGTCCAATGTAGGGTCTCTTTGTGGTGTCTCTCTTTGAGGTGTGGATTGATTTGAATTTGATCCAAGGGTAGTGTCATGAAAAGGGTCACTTAAAAAATCCATTTCCTTTCTTTTTTTTCGTGACCTTGTTTCAACCATGTGAGACTTGCAAGTGGGAAGGTAATGCAATGTGATAATGAAGCTAAACTATGTTTTTGCATTTTTTTTGGAATATAAGGATGAAGGTGATTATGCAAGGATAATAATGACTAAAGGGTGAAACTAAATGAAGCTAATGAATGCTAAAGGATGCTAAAGGTTTGATTAAATAATGACCAAGGATAATGATAAGATGTTAAGCCAATGATCAAGGGTAATGGTGCAACTAAGGTTAAGATGAAAGTGAACTATATTTTTTGTATTTTTATTATATAAAGGTGCAAAGTGAAAGTGCAAGCTAAATGCAAGGCTAAAAATTGATAGGATGATAATTAAAGGTATGGTCAAAGGTTATGATATAAATTTAAATGAGACTATCGTAATACTAAGGATATGAATTCTATAATTTTAGACAAAGGATGGCAACCAAGCTAATGTAGGTCCAAATTAACAAACCCAAATTTCATTGACCTTTGTGATAATGAAGAGGACAATTTTGACAAGGTAGAGTCAAGGCTAGGGCACAAGCTTGAGACTCAAATTTGACAAAGGTGATAATGAAAAATATTGATAAAATGAAGGATGAAGGTTAATGACAAATTGGATAAGCAATCAAGGACTGTCCAAAAGCTTAATAGTCTTCCTATGTCAAAAATTTGAAAGGGAGATGGAAATGATGGGGAAAGTAACCTTTAATGCAATGAAATACTAAATGGAAAAGCTAGGATGAAATGGTAAAGGCATGAAAGTCTCTAGTTTAGTAATCAGGGTCACTGTGAAATGAATTGATTGGATTTTAGACAAGGATTTTGCATATTTCTAGTTATCAGGCAATTACGGCTCTATTTTCTACAAATGTGTCATTTCAAGTTGTGAGTTTCTAGAATGCAATTATGGTTCAGAATGACAGTTGCATCTCTATTTTTTACAAGTGCGGTTTAGAATAAAAATTGTGGTTTTCTAGTTATCAGTTGTGGCTGAAAATATTAGTTGTGGGTCTGTTCTTGACATTTGTAGTTCTAGAATATTTATTTTGTAGTTTTGATGGGTTTTGACCTAGTTTTTGAGTGAATTTTGACTAATTTTGTTGAATTTTGATTGGAAAACACATAATACAGTCACAAACAGTTGTCTTTGGATTGGTTTTGGATGTAAAAATGTTTTGATTTCAAAGTAAAACACACATAGAAAAAATGCACAATCCCTATGGTTCGCAAGGAAACCGCTGGTTGATATCCCCACTTGGATTTCTCTAGCCACTTAAACAAGGCGGACAACTAGAGACTTGGTCGCACTAGCTCCACTCCACAACACTCACTTCTCAGGCTCACCAAGTCTCATTCCCCAAAGAGGAATTCATGTCTCTACATAACCTTAGTGAATACATGGGGTGCCTTTAGAGGTCCGACCTCTGCGATCAATGAGTGTATAAAAGGGTTTTTGGCCACTAACACAAATTGGTTATTAGTAAGGGCATTCGTTCAAGGTGGCCATATATGCAGCAAGATTATCTCAAGACTATGGTCAGCCAAGAGGCCTCCCAGTTCTTTCCCTAAGTAAGTATTTTAACATAGCTCACGGGGCTACTAAGGGTGGAACTTGTTGATATGAAACATCTACACCTATTGCTAAATGACTTTCATCAAAAAGAACATTTCTTATATAGCAGTTTAGAAGATCTTGGCCTTAGCTTTGTTACCACTTGGGTCATTCTCACCTTTCTAAGTGGGGTGGTAGGCCATCTAAAATAAACGTAAACAAAAGCAACTAAGCACACTATTTTTTATCTCCCAGATTGCACAGAGTGCAAGGAGAGAGCATGCTCAATGCCTTTGCCTCACATTCACATGGTGTTCATTTTAAGCCCAAAATCCAAATATGGGATGTGATTGTAGAAATTCCAAAGAGATACTTTTGATCCTCAATATTTCCAAATGGAGTGAGAGGAGAGCATACGCACTCTATGAGAGTTTGCAAATCACCAAACATGAAACAGGGTTGTATATTTTAACCTTTGCTTATGATTTGAAGACAATTGGATTCTTTTTATACCAATGATGTTTGATGCAAGTTCATTTTAATACCCATGAGTGAAAAGATGCAAATCCTAAAGGACCAACCTGGGGCCTTAGAGGCTCATCGACTAATGACCTTGCCTACGTAACCATTCACAGAGACCTCGTAGTTCAACAGGACTTGACTTTGACCTTGTTTTATTTATAAAAATTTGACTCCTAATTGACTTTATTTGACAATCCCTACAAGACTGACCTAAGGCCTCAGGGGCTCATCGATTGATGGCCTTGTCTATGTTATACACGTAGAGGAAACGTAGTTCGACTAGACTTCGACTAGCATGATTTACTCTGACTCTGCCTTTTTAGGGATTTTTGAAGGTTATTTGAATGTTTTTGGATTTTCCATGTTTTGATTTTTTTAGAGTTTTGGAGGTTTTCAATTTTTTTTGTCTTTTTGGAATATTTGATTTTTTTGTCTTTTTGAGAATATTCAATTTTTTTGGATTTTTGAAATGTTTTAATTTTGTTGTGTAAGATAGGGAAAAAATAAGCTAGCCTTGATAATAGTGACAAGCACAACACTACTAAGGTAATAAACCAATCTAAACAAGAGAAATCAACCAAATGGAGAAAGAAAAATGAAAGCAAGGAAACAAAGCACTCCCCATTAAAGTTGAATCACTTCTCTTGTCTCTCCTTTTGCAAATATGCCCTCAGATTTGTTGTCTAACTTATGCAAATACCAGCAAATTGTAAGAAAGGAAGTTGGAGATAAGTGGTTGTTACGACAAAAATAGAGGAGAAAGGCTTCTTTTATAGACAACCATTCGACTAGATGGTCGAGATTGATCTTCTAGAAAGATACCAAGATCAACGGATGAGGATTCATGAGATGGAGGTTACAAAACAGATAGTCAAGATTAGAAAGAACCTAGAGATAATCAATGGACGAGATTTGAAAATGAGATAGTGGAGGGATAATGGTCAAATTAAAAATTGGAAATCAATTAATTCATGAGGAAGGAATCTCTAGACAAGTGGAGGCACAAATAATTTTTTCAAATTATTTATTTGAGGAAAAGGCAAGTGGGCATTTAATTAAAACAATTTATAAAATTATTTTAATTAAATAGGAGAAAATGGGAAAGAGCATTAAATAATTAATTTGAATTAATTATTTAATAAAAGAGAGGATTGACAGATAATTAAATAATTTGGACAAGTATTTAATTATAGTAGAATTAAAGGATAAGTGAATAGTTAAATAATTAAAATTAGTTATTTAACTATAGACGAATGGTGATTAAGAAATAATTAAATAAATAATAATTTATTTAATTATTGAAGAAGAGGGGGAATTAGTGATGCAATTAATTTATTTAATTGATCAGGAAAGAATAAAGCTAGAAAGTGAATTAATTAAATAATTAAAAATTATTTAATTAATAGAAGAATGTGATCAAGAAAAATTAAATAATTAAAATTATTTAATTATGTGGAGACGAAGACCAAGAAAAATGATTCTCACAGACTAAGACATTTTTCAGTGTCTACATGTCTTTTTGATATAGTGACCTCCAATAGCAATTGTCTAATCTAATGAAGACATAGGTTAAGTACATGCCCCCACTCGAGTATAAGACCAATCTAGGAGGGATGGAATGGGACGAGTTTTATTGTGAGTGGATATGAATAGCGAAAGATGCAAGGTGTTAATCATTCTTGACTATGGGAAGGACAACAAAGTGTTATTATGGATGACAAGGGAAGGGTGGAAGTATAGAGTTATTAGGAGTGAAAGGGAAAGCCAGATAGAATGATGGTAGATGACAGAGTGAAAATAAACTACACATGGTGCCCATTTTCCAATTTTTCACCATGGTACTTATCCAAAGCACCACCGAAGTGGTTTTCACTATTGGACGAATTATTTCTCTTTACTATTTTCTTTATTTATTTATTTTATTTTATTTTTTTCAAGTTTTTGAAATAGCTCTCTAAAGCCAGGGGTAGAATTTGCACAAGTGCAGACTATTGATATGATCTGACAATGGTTCACCTTCAGGAGTTGAAAGTTGGTACACTCTTGATTCATAGAATACTATGACGATGTAGGGACCCAACCAATTTGGTTCAAACTTTCTTGGTTTCTCTCGCCTACTTGATTCTTGGGATTTTCTATTAAAACCAGGTCACTAATTTTGAAGTGTCAAATGAAAAATTTCTTGTTATAGCTACGATGAAGATGGTTTTGATAAGCTTGTAAATGAACCAATGCATTTTGTTTCCGTTCATCTAACAATTCCAACTCATGTAGTCTGCAAACATGATACTCTTCATCATCAATATGCTCTTGCATGGACACCCTCAAGGAAGGTAACTCAACCTCAATAGGTAAAATGGCTTCAAAACCAAAGACTAGTGAATATGGTGTGGCTCTTTTGGGAGTGTGGATACTGGTGCAGTAGGCTCATAAGGCGAGATTAAGCTAAAGGTGCCAGTCATGACCAACGTCACTGACAATATTTTTAAGGATTCTGATAATGATTTTGTTAAACACCTTGGCTTGGTCGTTACCTTGTGGGTAGTAGATGTGATGGAGAAGTGATGTTGGTTATGGAACTTTTTGCAAAGTTGGTGGACCTCTTGGTTCTTAAATGGACAATTATTATTGGTGATGATGGATTGAGAGAAACCATACTAGCAAATGATATAATTGAGGATGAATTGTGAGATTTTTTTCTCAATGATGTATGTCATGGGAATGGCTTCAATCCATTTGGTAAAGTACTCGGTCATGGTCATTATGAACTTATGACCATTGGATAAAGTGGGATGGATTTTACCTATGAGATTGAGTCCTCATTGGGTGAAGGGCCATGTTGATGTTATTAGTTGTAGTTCCTGAGCTAGTGTGTGTATCAAGTCTCCATGAATCTAACATTGTCAACACTTCTTGACAAAATGGTATGAATCTCATTCCATCATGGGACAATAGTATGCTGCACACATGATATTCTTGGCTAGGGTCAGATTGCTAGAGTGAGCTCCACATATACCTTCATGTACTTCACATAAAGTTGTTTTGTTCTTCCTTGATATCGAGACATCTTAGAAGGGTGTTGTCTAGGCTGCATCGGTAAAGGGTGTCATCGATGATGGCGTATTTGGAGGATTTTTGAGTGAAGTTCTTGCATTGGTTGGAGGATAGGTCATGGGGAATGATTTGGTCATGCAAATCGTCATAAATGTCTTAACACCAAGGGGAGATAGGACCAAAAATTTCACATACCATCTCAAACTCGAGAATATCGAAGATGGGGACCAACTGTTGTCCACCAAAAACTTGAATTATAGCACATTATCAATAATATCCAAGAGGGAATTTATTGTTTCCATTGTGTCTTCTACCTTGTTTTTGAATGCATGAGACCTACCAAAAGATGATGCTATCAAAGTATTGCCTGAAACTGTCAACCATTTTCTTATAGGGAGTGAGATTTTCATCTTTTGTGTCATAGTTGTCATTGACTTTTTAGATTACCAATTGTGAATCACCATATACATGAAGGCTTCTAATTTTCCATGTTATTGCCATGCATAGTCCTATGAGAAAATCCTCATATTTTGCTATGTTATTTGTGTAAGGGAAAGCAATCTCGAATGATTTGGGTATGGTGTCACCTTGAGGAGTGATAAATAATATGCCTTCACCCTAACCATGATTTGTATGAGATCTATCAAAGTATAACTTCCATGTGGAAGGAGTGTCAAGTGTGAAAATAAACTCAGCAGGAAAGTCTGATATCAACAGGTGATCTACGAGTTGTTCGGCTATGACTTGTCCTTTTATGGCTTTACATTCAACATACTAGATCTCATATTCGCTTAGTATCATAGCCCATTTTGCTAATTGTCTTGTCAATTCCACTTTGCTAAGAAGATACTTTAATGGATCAATTTTAACCACAAGCTTTATCTGATAATTGAGCATATATCACCTATCGTTGAGTAGCAAAAACTACTACAAAGTAGGCACATTCAAGAGGACTTTAGTTGAGTTCGTAGCCCACAAGTGCTTTACTGATATAGTAGATTGCTCTTTCTTTTTCTTCGTCATCATTTTGTGCAAGTAATGCCCCCGGTGTGGATGTAGTAGCTAATATGTAAAGTATAAGATTTCTTCCATCAACAGATGGCATCCAAACTAGTGGTGTTAAAAAGTAATCCTTAATCTATTGGAAAGCCTCTTGACACTTGCCTATGCACATGGTATTCCCATTCTGAGCAAGTGTTGGAATGGTTGAAATTTATTTGCTAGTTGTGCTATAAACCGTCTGATGGATTGGAATTTTCCCTATAGTGTTTGTATTTGACTGATGTTGGTAGGTGGTGGCATGTCTAATATGACATTAACTTTAGTTGGGTCAACTTTGATGTCTCTTCTTGAAATGATGTAGCCTAGGAGTTTTCTTGATGTCACTTCAAATACACATTTCTTCAGATTCAGACGCACCTTGTATTCTTCTAGCATTTTGAATATTTTATCTAGTACTCACAAATGATCACCCCGTGTCAATGATTTAGTCAATATTCATCTACATAATCCTCCCTGAGAGTGTGCATGAGGTCATGAAAGATTGTGTTCACCGTGCGTTGATATGTGGCCCCAACATTTTTCAATCCAAAAGGCATGACATTCCAATAGTATGTTCCCCAAGGGCATGTGAAGGTCGTCTTGTGTTGATCTTTAGGAGCTATTTTGATTTATTTGGTTGTATCCTAAGAATCCATCCATGAGGGACAACATCTTGTAGCCTTTTGTCAAGTCCATAATTATGTCAATGTTGGGTAGGGGAAAGTCATCCTTTGGATATGCCTTATTCAAATATTGAAAATCGGTGCATATGTGGATTCCCCTTGTTGGTTTTATCACTGGTACTAAGTTAGAAATCCACTTAGCATAGTCAATAGGATGAATGAAGCCAATATCTAACAACTTTTTCAACTCGGCTTTGAACAAGGATATTTGTGGATGCATCTTCCTAAGTTTTTGTTCACTTGTTTAGCATCGAGGAACAATGGAAAATGGTGTAAAGCCAACTCAAGGTCTAGGCCAAGCATATCAGCATATGACCAAGAAAATTTTATTTGACATTCTATGAAAAAGGAACAAAATTATGGCAATTATGATTTTGTCAATGACACTACAAAGTGGACAATTTTAGGATTTTTGTTTGTTCCTATATTGAATTCCATAGTTGGTTCAACGAGCATGGGTGAATTCTCTTGGTTTATGGGAAGTGTGTCCAACCCTCCATCCTTGGATTCCTTGTACATGTTTTCACCCTTGGATGTGTCATTTCTTTTTACTTTTTCATGGTCAAGAGGCACCTTGTGGTTTTTAGCTAGAGACCTTTCTTTTTTTATTTTCATTTTTCATTTTTACGACTGGATGGGTGGACAAACTCCCCAAAATAGGTCATATTGTCCAATTCAATGGTAAAATTAGATTTTTGATCTCTACTAGGGATGCCTTCGTGCAAGCCCATGAACTCAATAATCGCTTCATCATTCTCAAAAGCGTCTAGGATGGGAGGTCCTTATTGGTCCCAGTCTATCAATTGTGTGTATGCTAAGGGAATTCCTTCATTGATACTGTCAAGGTTTAGAGGAGATAAGGTAAAGACAGAAGTATTGTTAGGATCTTTGGTCATGGTGTTAGATAGGTCAAGTTCATTAAATGTCTGAATTAGGTCATAGTCATTGGATGTGTAAGAGTCCCACTTCTATTAATTGGAGTCAGTCTTGATATGGTATTCGTTGGATGTCTTAGATGTCTTGATGTCCTTAAAAGCACTCACTTCTTCAGTCGAAAGTGCCTTAGTGTGAGGAGCACCTATCTTTATTGGTTTAAACTCTAGCCCCAAGCCTTTTGGATGCTTAGACACTGGCAAAGGTTCTGTCATCCCACTTTTGTTCAAGCCAAGTTTGTTGTGTCCATCATAGCCTTTGTTCTTTATGATTTTGAAACCTTTTCTATATTGTTCGTTAGGTATTTTCTTGGGTTCCATAGCTTCTTCTTCTTTGTATAGCTAGATGGTCATGTCTTCTTCATTGATGTCTTCCTTACTTAGCTCTCCCCATTTTGTGAAAGTTGTTGTGGGAGATACTTGAATAGTGACCTTAGATTCTCTCTTGACTGTTGATGGTTTTTCGTATGACTTAGGTGGTGTAGGTAGTTAACTGATGCAATAGGATGATTTCATATGATATTCACATCCCTTATCTTGGACCTCGATTTTAGGATTGGAAGGAGGATTTTTGGAGGTAGATACTTTAGATAAGGTGGAAGGATCAATGTAGTGAGATGAGGTGGATGATGAAGCTTCCTAATTTATTGGCACTTGTTGTTTGGGTGTTCCTCTCAAATTTTGGCAATATTGAAATGGGTCAGGGTCACCAACAATTATGATTTTGGTGTCATTATAGGGGAATTTGAGGCTTCAATGGTAGGTGGATGGTACATATTTCATGGCATTGATCCATGGTCAGCCAAGGACAAGATTGTATGGTAGGTCTAGGTCCAAGACTTGGAATGTGGTGTCCATTACAGTGGGCCCAAATCTTATTACTATTGTTATAACACTCTTGGAGGAGCATTCTTCATTGTCATAGGCTTTTATAATAGTTCTCTTTGTCATTTCCACACAAGCTTTAGAGAAGCATAATTCCTTAACTAATTTAAGGGTGCAAATATTTAATCCCAGTCTACCATCTACCAGGACTCGTCTGACTTTATGTTTATTAACAAATACTTCAAGGTGCAATGGGTAATTGTGACTGGTCTTTTGGGTTGAATAATCTTGGTCTGAGAAAGTGACATGGTGAGTGTTATCTAAGTATCCCACCATTTCTTGGAAGCGATTAACATCAAGGTCAATGGGGATGGTAGTGTCTTGTAAATATTTTTCAAGAATGGCCTTGTGCTCGGGAGATATATGAAGCAACTCAAGGATGGAGATTTGTGCAAGTATTTTCCCCAAATGGTCTAAAAGGTTATACTATGACTTTTGTTGTTTTGGGGGAGTACCTTGTATGGTCACCTTCATTCGACATGTGTTTACGACACATTTCGGTGGCTTCATGATGGTGATGGTATTGATATAATTATGTGTGGCTCGAATGTGATGTATGGTAGTATAGTCATATGTGGCATTGGTATAGTTGGCATGATTATTTGTCTTTGAACTTGAATTGGAGGCCTTTCCTTTTCCATGGTCCTGCAAAGGATTTGTAAAAAATTTATGATCCTTATTAGAGGCTCGTTGTTGACTATCTATTTCGATGACACCACTTTTAATGAAGTCTTGAATGATGTTTTAATTTGTCTACATAATAAATTTGAGTGTCCTTTAGTATGATGATAATTGCATAAGGCATTGTCATCCCACCATGAGGGTTTAATTTTCACTAGGTCATAAGGTTTTACCTCAAGAATTTGAATGATCTTAGACTACAAGATTTGTTTAAGGACTGATTTTGTTGGTTCCCCTAAGGGAGTGTACTTTCATCTTTTCAAATTCCTTTGAATTCTTTGTTCTTGAGTGTTTTGAAGGGAATTTGATGTTTTTCAGGGACAAGTGATAAATTATTTGATGTGCTAGGTCCTTTAAGTGTAAGTGTAAGACCAACATGTATAGCCTTTGCATCGACAAATCTGTCATTTGTGACATTTTTGTTGTGGGCCCAATATTTACTTTTGTCATTTGAGGTACCTTGAGCATTTTGAGTCTTGTTGTATGTCTTAAGTTCCCCTTTCGTAATAAGGGCCTTCTCAAGTATGGTGCCTTTTTCCACTAGGTTAGTGAATGTGGTGCATCAATTAGCTTGCAGTTGATATTTAAGGTTTGTGATCAAGTTTTCTATGAACATGACAATCTTTTTTTTTTTCAAGAACATCGACAAGACATCGACTAGCCAAGATCCTCCATCACTGGAAGAATGACTCGCCTTCTTCTTCTTTTGTTTGACATAATGTGGCTATGGTGATGTCATTTTCAATGTTATAGGAAAAGTGAGTGATAAATTTTTCAGCTACGTCATCCCATGTCCTTTTCCCTGTAGGTAGATGGGAAAACCACTCGAGTTCTTGTCTTGCAAAACTCCTACGAAATAGTCTCATAAGATATGTCTATTCGAATGCAATTTCTATCAAAGTCATGTGGAATTCCCTTACATGTTAGATAGGATTACCCTTTCCTCTATATTTGGGAAAACTTGGTATGACATAATTGTGAGGAAAGGGAGGCATGTATAAACTTTTTTCAAAGGGATACATACATAACTCTTGTGTTGAGTAAGTCTTTTTGGTCGATATTTGCATATTTTCCACTTGTTTTTGTAAGGAGATCATTTGGTTGGCTAAGACATCATATTGCGTGAGTGACATGTCCACAAAATTTGCAATGCATTGTGATAGGGACACATGTTTGTGTTTTGAAATTCAATACATTGGTTGGATGAGTTGGTGTTGACTCTAGGCATGTATGGTATGTTTTTATTTGGAATGTTATGAGGGTATGATAGAATTTGATTTTGGACATGTGGAATTTGAGGTTGGATATATGGGGTTTGATTTTGAATATGTGGGGTTTGAGGTATGTATGAGGTGTTCATATTAGATTGAGTTTGAAATGGGTTGGGAGTATTTTTACCTTGCGTATTTTGGTTACTATATTGATTGAAAGTCCCTTGTGCGTTGGTTTGTTGGGGAATACTTGTATTGAGACCTTGTGAAGTGTTGGTGTTTGAAGTATTTATTGGTGTCTTGGGTCCATGAATATGAACCCTTTTCCTCTTATTTTTACCAGGAGGATTTGATGATGAGGTACCCATGGTATGATATGTTTATCCAAATGGATTAAATGTAGAAACAAAGGGTTGTGTCATTGATTGGGTCATAGCTTGTGTCATGACTTGTGTTCCAAATAATGTCATGTGGATTATTGTGGAGTCTTGTTGTGAACCTCCTAATGGCATAGTAGCATTGATTTGTGGGATAGAATGTTTAGGAGTAGATGTTTCATGTCCTTGGCTTTGTTTGTTTGGTGATGGTTCTGCTTGGAGTGTATTGACATCAAAGCCATGAGGTAATTTAGCTCCGCTATGTAAAAATTTTGTTAGAAATCTTTGAGGGTCTAGTGATACTATCTCATCCACAAATCATGCTACTTCAAGATCTTGGGCAGTTTCCTCTATTTCATCTTCAATTATGTCTTTGGTATTGTATTTTTCAAAAGGATTATGTAGTCTAGGTACTTCATTAGATGAGGAACCAAATTTTATGTTGCTAGTATAGTTGTAAAGGTCATCATCATCTTGGAATATTTCCATTTTGTTTCTCTTCCTTTGTAGTCTTGTTTGGACCATAAAAAGACTTGCAAGTGTGATGAGTGGAAAATGAAGCCTAAGGAATGGCAATGCAGAGGCTAAGACTAGGATATGCAACTAGACTATGTTTTTAGTATTTTCAAGATATAAGGGATGCCAAATGATGATGTACCATGATTAAAGACACAAAGTGGCAATAGTCAAAATGTAGATAGGATAATGTCACAATGATCAAAATTGGTGGTATTTCTATGACTAAGGTTGCAAATTGTAATGCCAATACGATGTTGGTGATGAAGGGTTATAGTATCACCTAATATGAAGACTAAGCACTTTTTGGTAAACCTAAGAAAAAGGTTTTCAACCAAACTAAGATAGCCAAAGTGACAAATTTGATTATCAATGACCTTAAGAGGGATAATGACTAAAAATGATGACAAGTGACAAGGTGGCCTCAAACTAGACTTGTGAGTTTAATGAACCAACCTAAAGGACAAAGGACTAAATTGATTCGAAACACAAGGTCAAGATAATATGAATTTGTGAATATGGTTTGATTTAAAGTCTAATAGATTTCCTAATCTGAGGTCTGTGAAAGGTGAATGCAATCTAATTAGACCTAAAGTTTGACCTATGATGAAAATGACAATCTAATGAAATGAAATGGAATGATGACATAGCTAAGAACTTGCAAGTCTATGGTCTAATGACAAGAATGTAGTCAGGAATTTAGCAAAAATTGGATTCTTCCAAAATACCCTAAAATTTTTGCAACTAGCAGATGCGTTGTTCAGAGTATCAAATGCGACATTCTGAGAAGCAATTGAGGTGTTCTGGTTTTTGGAAGTTGTAGCGTTATGGGAAGCAATTGCGGTGTTCAATGATAGTTGTAGTGAATAGCTTATTTTTGTCCTATTTTGACTGATTTTTGTTCTTTTTTTTATGAAATTTGTTGGTAAACCTAGCAAACAATCTAAAAATAGTGTCTTGGCTAGTCTGAGTGTCAAAATTTGTAATCAAAATGTGTATGTTCGAGGTTATTCACCTCAATTTCCATGGGTCTAGCATAAATCAAAGAAAAATCACACATAAAATACTTGCCTATCCTAAAGTCAATGGACAATGGCACAATCCTTAGGCCCACAACTTGGAATCTCTATTGACACAAGTGAGGGACACCCTTTCAAGTTATGTTTCAACTCTTTTCTTTGAGAGAGGATGGATAGGGGCCTCCTGGAATGGAAGGATAACCCAAATCACCCTCTCCTTAGAAAGCTACAAGTATAAACAAGTAAATCATGCAATGCCAAGGATTATCATCTCATCTCAAGGGAGCCGTATGTTGAGTAAATTTTAGGGTACAATGTGCATCCCCTGCACCAAGCGTGATGCCAATAAAAACTCAATCATAAAGGGTGGGCCTCTAACTATTTTTTCTTTTAGTCCCAACTCGAGGACTTATCTCCCAACAAGCAGAACGGTTGGGCGACAAGACAATTCAGACTTGGCTTTCACCTTATCCTTTTATATACTAACTTGAGGGAAAAACTGGTTGGGGTCACCAAGGAGTTCTCCATACGGATGTATCCTAATTTGGTAGGCCCACTCTAATGAAGTATAACAAAATCAAGACAAGCACAATGTTTTTGATCTCCAAGATCACTCAAGGTGCGAGGAGAGAGCATACACAATGTACTTTGACTCACACTAAAAAGAGTTCATTAACCTTAAACAAAACCAAATGTGTGGTGTGATATTGCAAATTTCAAGAAATTTTTTTGATTCCCAATATCATGAAAGGTGTGAGTGAAGAGCATACACACCTCCAAACAAATACAAAATCACAAGACAATGAAGACAATGGTTCTTTTTAAGCCCCAAAAATGAAATGTGTGAGTTGCAAAGAAACTTGATGCAAGTTGTTTGTTCTTTTTAAACCAATGAGTGTGAATGAAATTTGTGTTCATTTTATCCCAATGAATGTAGATGTAAGATTGTTGTACTGTTTAAGACTAGTGAGAAATGCAAGATTATTGTTCATTTTATCCCAAGAATGTAGATGCAAGATTGTTGTACTTTTTAAGATTAATGAGTGAGAATGCAAGATTGTTCATTTTATCCCAACGAATGTAGATGCAAGATTTTTGTACTTTTTAAGACTGATGAGTGAGAAAATGCAGGATTGTTTTTCATTTTAGACCCATGAATGTGAAATGCAAGTTATGGTTTATTTTAAGCCAAAAAAGTGAAAAATGCAAGTTGTGGCTTATTTTAAGCCAATGAGTGAAAAATGAAAGTTGTGGATTATTTTAAGCCAATGAGTGTGTCTAAAATATATTACAAAATCTATCTTAAACAAAATAAACAAGTTAGCAATTCTAAATGCAAATGTCTCCAAACCTAAGCCACATGCTGCAAACAAAGAATTAGTAAACTGAAAAAATTCTTTAATGATAACATAAATTAAACCATGATAACTTTTCCAAATTTTAAATGTTGTAGAAATCTAAGACTCATATCTACAAAACCCATAAACCTTTCAGCAAAATTTTACACAAAAAAATGTTCTAGACAAAAGAAAACATGAATTTTAAGAGGTCAACAACCGAAATTAAGAAAATCAGCAAAATTAAAACAACAATAACTTTCTCAAATATAAAAAAAAATTAAAATTATAAAAATCTCTAGAAATCTAAGAGTGGGACCTACAAAACCCAAAAACTGTTTTATAAAATTTTGTGTCCATTTTTTATAATCAAAATAACATGATGGGTTTTGATGTGAATTCCCATTTGTAACCCATAAAAATATTTTAAAACAATTAGAAGATTAAACGGTTCACATCAGGTTCACTAATGTAGATTAGGAAAATTTAAGGTTAAAGGCATTAATCAATAAAACTAAAACCCAAAAGTCCTAAACCAACAATGAAGCACAATTCAACATAGAAACATAAATATAAAGTAAATATTACCTATGTCATGGTTATTTCACCTCCATTGTCCTCCATTTTTCTTGATATGAATGATTGCCCTTAGATTTTGAGTATGCAATGATAACATAATGATAATGATAGCAAAATATTGAAGATTTGTAGTTGTCTCCTTTAATAGCATGTACTTAAGCATAAACTAGATGGGTTGAAATGGCAATGACAAGCATCTTTTATAGAAAGCCAAATTGGGATGAAAGGTTGAGATTAAAAGCCAATAAGACATGATAATCAATGGAAAAGATTAAAAGATGATAGGGTTAGGGGTAAATTAGGGCAAAGATATGACTAAGTTAAGAATGAATGGTTAAGATTAAATTATAAAATAATTCAATCAAGGGTGCAAATTAAATGAGATGTGAAGAGATAAGAATGGCACTAATAGATAGAAAAGCACAAAAAAGAGGTTGTTCAAGGAAACTAAATCATTCTAAAATTATTTCATTTGGGAGGGAAAGTGAATAATTAAATAATTTAAAACAATTATTTAATTATAGAAGAAGAGGGAAAGTTGCATTTTCAATTAAATAATAATTTAATTCAAAAATGAGAGATAAGGACAAATTAGTAAGTCATTAAATAAATAGAATTTATTTAATTTATGGAAGAAGAGGATAATGAATAATTAAATAATTGAAATAATTATTTAATTATAATAGAAAGTGAAAACAATTAAATAAATAGAAATTTAATTAATTAAGAAGAAAAGAAGTCATTAGTGATGTAATTAAGTGAATAAAACTTATTTAATTAATCAAAGAGAGGAAATAAAAGAAAAGAGATGAATTAATTAAATAATTGAAATTATTTAATTAATAGGGAATATGACTTTAGAAAATAATCAAATAATTAAAATTATTTAATTATTAAGGAAGAAAGGGGATTGACGAAGAAAAATAGTGTTTGCATGTGAAGAACAATTTTTAGTGTCTACAAGATATATAGACCAATTGGTGAAATTTCATACTTTTGAGATTTGATGAAAATAGGTACCTAAATAAGGATAGGTTGAAAGTCCAACTCCAATAGACTTTGTAACTTTTTTGGAGTGTAATGTATTGAAGTTCAAGGAACGGAGATGAAGGGGAATGGATACCAAGGGGTGGATGGATGAGGAATTTTAAAATACAAGTGGATGCAAAGGACTTAGACTTCTAACAAAATTTCAAGCTTCAAGGCTCAGGAATGGTATTGAAGGATAAAAAAACTATAACAAGGAGGATTAGAGAGGAAAATAAAACTTTCAAGGCATGTTGGGGATGATACATTCGATGTGGACATTGGGTTGATAAACATTGAAACCTTTAAGCTCCAAAAAAATAGCATGGATAGAATTTTAACAAGGATTTAAGTAAGTTGTTGGGATCAGTGGGAAAAGGTATGCAAGTATGGACAACCCAAAAACTCTGAAAAGATATCAAACACACAAAACCTTGAGGAAAACACCAGAAACATCTTAGAATTACAATTTTTATGGATTTTTACATCTTTTGACACTTCAGGGACTCATTTAGGATGTCTCAATTGGTTACCACTAGAGGATGGATAAGGTCAAATGACCAACCTTTGGAGAAAAATAAAGAAAAAATGAGAAATAGAAAAATGGAGTTCCAACATGATCAATTTAGTATTTTTACATGTCTCCTCTTATATATTAGTGTATGAAGTGTATTATGTACCTCTACTCCTTTTCAATGTTGATCAATTTTTATTTTGGAAACTTTCAATACTCCATTCAAACTCATATAGGCTTCTTTTTAGGGTGAATTTTTTGAAAGTGCATAATTTTTTTATGTACTTTCAATTATATAATTTCATTTATTCATTTCTATGATAAAATTGTACTTTCAAAATTTTGGCCTAATTTGATATTTGTAATGTATTAAAACAAGACCAAATCTCCTATTCGTAATTTCAAATCTCATGTTTGCATGGTGGCCACTTGCCATGGGGACCCTCACAGTCCCCCTCCCTTGTCCCTAATTGCTTCAAGAGTACATTTAGCACATGTAGGATCCTTAATCTCAGGGGACCTTCTCTCCACTAACTCCCAGTAGAATGGTGCAACGACCATGAAGTTTGATATTCCAAAACCTAAGGTTTGGAAAAAAATTCTTATTGGAGAAACCTGAGGTGTCTTTGGGGAGGATATTTCTTTTCCTTTTTTCTCTAAGATAGATTCTAGAACGAAAATAAATTTACCAAACTCCACTATTGAAAGAATAGTTTCCTCAATGGAGAATGTGTTGGTAAGAAAAGAAATTCATTTCCTCCCTCTATTGATATGGTCCACCTCTGGACTATTTCCAAATGGCTACTAAAGGGAAATGTTCATGTGAGCACCATGGCTGGTGGAATACTCATTTAAAACTTCACTTCTAACGATCACCTCTTGCTAACCCTCTCTTTGGGCCCTTATATATATGGCAAGCATAATTTATCCCTTTGAAAATGGAAGCCAGGGTTTGACCTGACTACTAACCTCAACAAAACATCTCTCATATGGTTAAGAATTATTGGTCTATCATTCGAGTTCTAGGATGATATGGAATTCCAATGGATTGGCAACTCCTTAAGGTATTTCATTACGACTAACATCATAACAAGAAAGAAATATAGGTTAGTATTCACCCACTTCTGTGTGAATATTGATATCCATAAGACCCTTCCAAACTTTACTATATTGAACTATAAGTATGAGAATGGTCTCAACCAATCTGCTATGAAAATGCAACTGTGTTTTGTCAAAAATACTCTAAAACTAGCCATTTAATTTTTTATTGCAAAGCCTCAGTAAAGAATAACTAGAAGCTCAAAGGGATTGATGTGGTCTCAGGTGAGTCCTTGAAGGGCTATCCATTCAAAGATGATATATTGAATATCCGCTCAACCCATCCTAAACCTGGGAATCTGGAAGCAAAAAATAATACTCCTACAACACACTTTGCTCCTCCTATGAACTTGGAGAGAGCTAAGACACATTCTTCTCTTCATGTGAAAATGCAAAGCACTTTGATAGAAGATGCATGTGTTATCAGTGGATAATATGAAAGAGGATATACCCTATAAATTTAAGGATAAGGAAGGAGGGGAATATAATGTGAGTCCCCCAATAATTAGATCCTTGTGGATACCCCTCTCCCACAAAGTGGAAATTTAAAAAATACAATAATGGTTGGTACGCCTACCTATTCAAAGGAATTAGAATACATTCATATAGATAGTAAACCATTAGATTTGGATGGTTGGACAATCCCTAAAAAAAAGTAAAGAATAAGAAGGAAGATGTAGGAGTTGAAACCAAGGCAAGTAGACCCTCCCAAAGGTAGACAAGGCAAAGAGAAATAGCAAAGAAGATTGTTATTAGTAGACAAAGAATGTTGGAGATGTCCTCCAAGAAGAATAGAAAATGAAGATTCTTTCTTGAAATATCAAAGGGCTCAATAGCCCTCACAAACAATTAGCTCTAAAAAACTATCTTAGAGAATAATATTGACATCCTTCTAATTCAAGAAGGCAAGACGAATAACACCAACTTTAAAGATATTGCTAAGAATATTTAGCCCTTCGCTCAATTCATGATCAACGATGTTGTTGGTGCTTTGGGTGGCCTTGTTACTATGTGGAACTCAAATAGGGTTAGTGGATCCTTACTTTTCCATTCCAAGTATTATCTGGGTATTGGGTTCTTTGATACTGCTCTTTCTTAGAATATCCTAAATATTTATGCCCCCAACATGAGAAATGTTAGAAGATATCTATGAATTGAACTAAGAATTATTATCTTGAGTAATAAGGAGGGGCGTTGGTTGCTTTCTAGTGATCACAACATCCCTCTTTACCCCTCTAAGAAACTTGGGGGTCTAGTTGACTACACTAACAGTATGGCTAATTTGGAAGAGTTGTTGAACTCCATAGGCCTCATGGATATAGACCTCCATAGACAACTATTCACATGGATGAATAGGAGAGTTGGTGAAAATATTATACAGGTTAAATTGAATAGATTTTTAATATCCACCAACTAGGATTTCATTAATAATCTCAACCTCCTAGCTCATCTAAGGACTATGTCTTACCATAACCCCCTCATTCTAGGTTGAGATGATACTACCACCTTTGGGCCTTTTCCCTTCAAATACAAGATCATGCGGTCCACCCATTCTGGATTCAAAGATTGTATTTAGATAGTTTTTGGAACATTCCCATTCAAGGTTATGTTATGTTTAGAGTGATTCAAAAACTTAAATATATCAAAAACAAAGGAAAAGGATGGAATAAGATGGTTTTTGGGGATATGTTCCATACAAAAAGTAATATAGCTATTAAACTAAAGGATATTTAGGTCAAGATGGTTGAAGGTGATGTGAAGGAGGTCACCTTCTAGGTGGAAAAGGGGCTCCATCTTGACTAGACTAAAGTACTAAAGCAAGAAGCAATCTTCTGGAAATAGAAATCCAAAATCTAATGGATAAAAGAAGGTGATTGTAACTTTTCATTCTTCCACCTCTCTTCCCTAAAACACGAGAAAAGGAATCTTAACACCAAACTTATAGATGATAAGGGGATAGAATGTACTATGAAAGAACAAATAGGGAGAAAAGCCTCATATTACTTTCAACACTCATTGATGGAGTCTAATCTTAACCCTCCAAGTGGTTTAGAAGAATAGTTGTTGGAAAACACAAAACTTCTATAAATGAAAATAATAATGCACTCCTCTTAAGGCCTATTAGCCATGAAGAAATTAGGACTATAATATTTTGTTGGTCTGTGGAGCCTAATTAGACTTTGGAGTTAATATTTTATTCAAATTGGATTTTTGTTGTTTGTGGAAATATCCCAAAGGGTGAACCACGTTAAAATTTGTTGTCTTGCACCCTTATGAATTCATTCCTATGTTTTATGAATTATATTTCTCTTTTTTGTTTATTTTATCTACATCATAATTGATTAAATTCATTTATATTATTGCTCCAATCCTTCTAGAAAATCCTAACATATTCAATATGGGGGCATTTAAATCTCTTGGCCAGGATGGATTCCCCCTAACCTTCTTCCAATACTTTTGGGACATTATGGGGGATGATGTGTTCCTAGCTACTAAATATTTCTTAAAAATTGGGAAGTTGTTGAAACAACTAAATAGCGCCTTCATTGCACTCATTCCTAAAATGTCTGATCCTATAACTATGGTTGATTTCAGATCCATAATCTTGTGCAACACTATTTATAACATATTCTCCAAAATTTTGGTCAATAGGTTGAAACCCCTTCTAGAGAAAATGATTAGTCGTTGTCAGAAAGGCTTTGTACCAGGTCATCAAATTATGAATGTTGTCTCCACACATGAAATATTACATTACATGGATAGTGTTGTGCAATTTTTCAAACACACGGCCCGCTGTAAGCAGGGACCCTCTTTCGCTTCAGTTTTGGTGTTCTGGCCCTTTTTTTTGAGGTTTTTGTCTTACTTGGGTATGTGCTTAAATGTTCATTTTGATTGCCTAAGTGTTTCCCCAGGTTATTCGTTGAAAATCTTAAGTTCTGGATAAATTTTGGGCTTTTGCTTAGATTCAGGATTTTTTGCCCTGGTCGGATTTTCCCGGATCCTGCTTGGATTCTGGTTGGACCTTGTTGCTCGAGAATTTTGGATCTTCACGAATTTCCGTGTGGTTCGGATTTTCCCAGACTCCGCCCTGTCGTTGGTTCCCCAGGTTTCATGACTGTCTTTTCGGGTGCATTAATGGATTTGTACACACTTTGAAGGATTTATTTTACTTGATTTTTGAGATCTTTTGCACCATTATGTTCACTATTTGCCACCGTTTGAGCTAAGAAGTGCTTTCTTGTGATTGATTGACTTCATTTTGGGGTGTTTAGGCTTGAATTAATTGGTTTGGTGGCTATTTCTTGTGTGTTTTTGCCTCTGTTCTTTGTGGGTGCCATTGAGCTTCGCATTTGCTACTTTTGAGATCAGTTCCTGCTTTTTAATGGTATGTGTCTGATTGCTTTGCTTTGAATTGAATTATGAATGGCACGTTGGTATTGTGAAGGCTTGTGGGATTTGAATTCCTGTGTATTTGTTTATTTCATGCTAGGGTTGTTCAGTGTTGCATCCTTTTTCGTCTCCCAGGCGAGTTGTGAGTTCATGTGTCTATCTGCATTCTAATGAATCTTGCCTGAGAGTGTTTAGTAAACCCTAGTGGTGACTTAATAGTGAAACAACCAAATTTTGAGCTTGCATGTGTGCTAATGGTGGATGAATAGGGTTTGGACCTAGGGCAATGTTGTATCAAATGATTTCACCTTAGGATTGACCTAGATGCAAAGAAAATTCATGAGAGGCCCATCCCTGACTTACCCTAAGTTAAACTTGTCGAAATCCATAGTTGGTTAGTGTCTGGATGAAATCGGGACTCTCCATCCCTTTCGGATTCCCTTCGCTGTAACCATTCAAGCTTACTGAGATGTCATATCAACCACCTTGAGGTTCGTCGAAGTGGTCTTCCTAGGTTCATGTTGGATCGTCATGACACTACCATTTTTACACCGATGAAATCTTTTATGCGCATCAGTCAGTGAGACCTTGGCTTTCGCCGAGACCTCACCCCACGAGGAGATGTCTCATTGACTTGCTTGTTCATCCTCATTTTCGGTAAGACAAGTCCAAGTCACCCTGAGGTCATGGCGGGATCCGGTAGCTTTACCGATCATTTGTTTGCTTTGCCAGGACATCCGTCCTTCGACGAGACCTCCCACCGAGCACTTTTTGCTTTCGCTGAGCCTCACTCTTTGTAGTCGCTGTAACCCTTCGAAGTCGGGGAGATGTCACGTAGGTCATTCTGTGTCTCACCAAAGCCCTTTACGAGTTTATATTTAGTCGCCAGGACACTATGATTCTCACGCCGAAAGCCTTTCTGTCGACAAGACAAACCTCATCGCCAAGAGCTCATAACGGGCTCCTTCATCTTGTCGATCTTCCATTCTGTCACTGGGACTTTTTCTTTTGGCGAGACCTTTCGCCGAACATATCCTACTCTTGCCGAGTGACCTTCTGTCGGGGAGACATTCATGTTTCACTGAGACCTTACTGTGAGCTCCCTACTCTTTCCGAAGTCTTTGCTTTCAACGATACTCCTAATGGTCGCAAAGATGTTGTGGTGAGGCCTTCTTTTCTTAGCGAGCCCGGATCTTTTGCTAAGACCTCTGGCTGAATTTGAACCATGCTTTAGTTGGCAGAACATCGCAACTTCTTTGGGACCTCATATCGAAAACTTGAGTCTGGCCGAAGTGTTGGCTTGGACCCATCAGTCGGTGAAACATGATACATTCGCTAAGACCTTACCCCGACTAACCTTTGATCACACTGATGTTGTTTGCTATATCGTCGTTCGCCCAGGCGTTTCACCGAGACCACCATGTCTTGGCGAGACCTTTTCTGATAACATCTTTCGGCATAACTTCGTGGCTTTGCCAGGACTTCTCCGCAAGATCTCAACTCTTACCGAAACCTGCGTTCTGGGAATCTCCATTAGTCCAGAATTTTTCCTTAACCGTAGATGTCCGTCAAGTCTGAATTTCTCCAAAATCCGTTGTCTCCCTGATCTTTTGAAGTCCCTTCTTTGGCTCATTCTTCACAGAAATTCTCCATGGATGAATTTTTTCTGAACTTTGATGGAGTGTAACAGAACGTGAGATAATTGGATCTGTTTACGATTTATGATGCATTCATTGATTATTTCATGTGATTTATTGATTAAAAGGATCAGACTTGATAGTTAAGTAGGTGTTTCTTGGTTATCCCGTTAGAATCCGATCGGTCAGGAATTTCCCAAAATTCCTCTCTAGCTCAGATTCTGCAGATGGCCCCGAAACCCAAAATTCGTGGGATCATTTCATATGAGATTTAATGGCACTTTGGCTGCAGGAGGTGCATTCTAACGATGTATTGATGGATTAACATTGGTTTCCTATGGTTTTTATTGCAGTTTTCTTGACGAATGCAAGCTGGATCTAGCAAGGCAACAGCAGGGTCCTCTATGTCTCAGGAAAAAAGTATTGAAAAAGAATTACAAACAAAGAAGGTAGATTGATGACACCCTGAGTGGTGTATACGATGGCTGCATGGCTTTTTTGAGATAATGACAAGAAGAAGGAGGATCGTACCTAAGTACTTGAGTCTGGCAGTCGAGAGAATGGTGGCATGATGTGTATGCACCACTTGATGATGGTTCTGTTTCTGAGCACCAACTGGATGATGCGGCCACCTACCTCGCAGTTATTGATAAGCATGTGACATATAAGGTAGATTGGGATAGGTCAGTCAAACACTCAAGGGATGAGATTGCATCCATTGAGAGGCGACTTAGGGTTCTGCCAGTACCACCTGTGGCTGACTTAGATGCAGCGTTCTTGAGGCTACATGAAGAGTCAGATCGGCGAAGGGATAATAGGGAAGGGAGCTAATGATAGGTTGCGGCGCGATTTGGGCTACCCTATTATCTTCCTGCGCATCATCTAAGCTGCATTACAGATCCTAGGCTGACCTCGATGGGATGTGCATTTAATGCCTATTTGACCTATTTCGAGGACTCTATGGAATAGGTGATTGTGTTGAGTTATTGCTACGAAGCCCTTGCCTGGCCGACGGGTTCATGGGGATTTCTATATATTGGGCATGTCGCCTCATTTGCAAAGAGGTTAGATGGTTAGATAGTCAAAAACAGTTAGAAAGTTAGAACTTGTAACCAGAATATAGAAGTAGAGTAAGTTAGTAGGTAGTTTCCCTCAAGCAAATATTGTAATAGAAAGCTAAAATTGTTGCTACAATGAACAATTTGAATGCAAGTAGTGACATTGTGATTTGGTGCCATATTTGTGTTCTCTTGTTTTGCATGGTTCTTGCTATTCCATCTTTAAAATTTCTTTGATTTGGTTAATATTTAGATTAGATTCGATTTGATAATGTTTGTGATTTGATACTTAAATGTTGTAGCAATCTCTTAGTCCATACTTTTCGCAACCAACTGATTGTTAGTTGCTTTGTAAAGTTAGCCTAGATGTTTCATATTCCTTGTGCTTAAGTTCAATTGTGAAGGTTTATTCACTTCAACTGCAATAGGGTTGTTTGAATGAGTGTTCATAATTTGAAAATCTTAACACCTCAAAAGATTGCACTATTTTCTATGAGATTGTAGATTTATCTTGGTCAAGTAGAAATTAGTTTTGAGAGATTGGTCCATTTCGAGTATCGGTTACTTTCATTGCTAATTCTAGGAGTAGTATTAGATTTAGAAATCTCTTTAAAACCTTTATTCTTTTCTATTTTCTTTAATTATTGGGTTAAAACAGGATTGAGGCATCATCAGACCATTAGATTTGATAAAATTGATTCAGCATTTTGCTCGTAGTAAGGTCCCATTGTGATTACCAGCATCTTCAGTTGTTTATGCACTGTCAAGACCTGACATTAGAGACCTTGGGTTTATCTCTTGAGGTTCGCCGATAGAGATTTACCTTTCAAGAGAGATAGGATATCATATTTTCTCTGGCTGTTATTGTGCAGAAAACATGATCAACAGATAGGAGAAGCACCGCTAGTATAGCCTTCAAGCTTGACATTTCCAAAGCATATGATAAGGTTTCATGGAAATTCCTCTTTAAATTTCTAATCAATTTCGGATTCAACAAGTCGATTATAAACCTCATCAAGGAATGTATATCCATGGTCAAAAATTATGTGCTTGTTAATGGAGTGTCCCATGGTTTCTTCAATGTTGAAAAGGGGATTAGACAAGGTGACCCCCTATCCCCTTATCTATTTATAATGGTTGCAGATGTTATGAGCAAGAATGTTTGTAAACTTCTTCATGAAGTGCTATTAATGGAATCAAGCCTATTACCTCCCTTAACCCCTCTACAATCCAGTAATTTATGGATGATACAATTCTGTTTGGGAAAGGTTTAGTTGTTTAAGCTCAAAAATATAATATATTCCTCAATAATTATGCCATCATCTCTATCCAATGCATTAACTACAAGAAAAAAAAATTACTTATTCAATACCACTCAAGCACTATAATAAAAAGTGACTGCTATACTAGGTTGTGACAGTACTCACCTTCTTGCTATCTATTTGGGACTTCCTTTATTGTCAAATAGGTTACCCTCTCTTTTTGGAATTCGATGTTGTAAAGGATGTAGAGAAAACTTGTTGTATGGAAAGGTAAACTTTTAAGTCGTGGGAAAATTGTAACTTCTTGATGTTGATCTTCAAGGTATACCTATTTATTTCCTTTCTTTATTCAAAATTCATAGATATATTGCTGAAAATTTTGAGAGAAACAAAGGAACTTCCTTTGGTTTGGTACTGAGGAAAAGAAAAAGATGGCTCCATTCAAATGGGATTTTCTTTCCTAAAGCATATAGAGGTCTTGGAATTAGGAAATTACAATGTACCAATAAAGCTCTATTAGTTAAGATTGGATGGGACCTGCTACAGAATTAAAAGGATTGGTGTGCTATCATGAAAGCAAGATATTTAAATAGTATTCAATTTATTAGAAGCATTTCCAATACTAAGCACCCCTGTGGATCTTTAATCTAGAACAATATCCTCAAAACAAAGCAAATGTTAGAGGGAGGTATAATATGGAAGCTGAGGAATGGATCTAGGATTAAATTATGGGAAGACTCTCAGATCATGAATCAACCCCTAAATCAAATGGTGTTCAAGGAACTTTAGGGATCTACAATAAATTTCTTTGGAAAGAGATTAGTTGACTATCTCAATGGAAAACCTAGATCATAGAAATAAAAAGATATTGAGAGTTTCTATTATGATAATCAGGAGCTAATACGAAAAGCTAAAACCCTCCAAAAATCTCTTTTCTTAACAAGAATCCCTATATTTCAAAATGAGGATAGGTTCTTTTGGGCTAAAGAGAGAAAATCCAAATTCATTGCCAAGTCTGCTTACATTCTACTGTCATATCGTGAACACTGTGAAGGGATATGGAAACTAAAATAAACTCGCAACCTAATGCCCAAGATTAACTTCTTTTTGTTGACTATTGCTCACAAAAGAATCCTAACCTAGGATAACTTAAGGAAGAGAGGTTTTTCAGATCCCTATGTATGTTGAATAAAAAGGATAAGGAATTAGTGCCCAATTTATTATTACGTTGCTCCTTCTATGAAGAATTTTGGGGATATTCCTTGTAGAATCTTGGAGTTTCGCAAGCTATGAATGAAAGTATCAAAATTTTGGTGGAAAATTGGGTTTGTCCTTACATCCATCCTCCTGTTATGGTACTTTGGATATGGGTTCCCCCTAATATTTTTTGGGGCATCTAAAAGGAAAGGAACAACATAATATTTCATAATGAAGAAAAGAGTGCCAAGGAGGTTTTTGGTTATTGCTCTAGGTTGTTAATTGAAAATGTCTCATTATGCAACTAGAAAATCCCAAATAGGCCTCTTACTGATTTTGACTCTAATATTGCTCATAGATGGTGTTTACATTTAGACCCCGGCTCCTTTTATGATACTAAAATTTTGGCTAGAAAGAATACCAAATGGAAACCACCACCTTTAGGCTGGTCAAAACTCAATTTTATGGGGTTGCGAAAGGAAATATAGGGTTGGCTAGTGGTGGTGGTATTATAAAAAATTCTAAAGGAAAATTTATTGCTAGATTTCCTAGGTGACTAGGGAAACAATATTCTAATGTGGCTGAAGCAATGGTAATGTTAAGGGGAATCAAGATTGCTTTGTCTCTAGGGATAAAGAGACTACAGTTTGAAGGTGATTCAAAAATAGTTATTGATGTAGTAAAAGGTAAATGGATGGTTGGATCGACTATCTCTAACATTATAAATTATATCTAGAACCTCCTAATTAGATTTAATATATTTAATACATCAAATATTTATAAAGAAGGAAATCAAGTGGTTGATGCTATGACAAACATGAGAATTTCCTTAGAATCCACTAAATTTTGGAGGGAAAACTTATGTCTCCTAGTGAAGATTAGATGTTCAATCATTGAAAAACATTATAATAGCATTCAAAATGTGGAGAACCCAAAATAAAATTATAATAGTTGTGGTTACACTCATATATTCTTGTTTCAAACCCCCTTCACAAAGTCCCCCCATTTGAAATCATAAGGGGTTGGATTTTGTGGGATTGGTATAAGAATGGGAGTATGACCAAATAGGCCTCGAGGACAGCTAATATTAAGCATCGTTCCCTTTGGGTCCTAATTATCAATTTGTATGTCATGATAATAATGAGATTAAATTGTCATGGAAAAAAAGTGGAAAGCAAAATCACAAGGTAGTTAATCATGGGTAGAAACTAAAAAATGGAGCGATGTCCCATGATTGAAATTTTTCCACCCAATATGTCCTACATTAATCCAAAAACATTATTTGACAGTTTTGATCAAAGGATTAGGATTATTGGCACGAGGTTGTTTGTTTAGAATAGCCTAAAAATGATGCTAAAAGGATAACTCTGACAAAAACCTTGATAGATTGGATATGCCTGAGGATTACTCTTATCCTGGGCATCGTGTGTCAATTAATGCTCCATCCTTCATTCTTTTTTGATACTTTGATGTTATTTGATGGAAAATCCCACATCACTTCCAAAAGACCCTTTTGTCTCTATTACCTAAATCACTGTAGTGGTAACCTTATTCAATGTCACCAAATTTACCTTTAATAGACCATGGGTGGAGAACATGTGAGAACTAAGCCAAACTCCCATGAATAATTTTGAAAGGATGCTCTGCTCTAGGATATCTACATGGAAGGTAAGTTAGTGATACTTATAGAGTGTCTGAGCAGGCATGATGAAAATATTTCAACCCAGTTAATTAGCGGCACATGCAATAGAAGACATGTCAAGATGGGAATAATTTCCTTTGAAGTTAACAAAGAGGCAATAACACAAGCCATGAGCTTTTCAAGCAATGGTAAGAAGTTAAAGAAGTATATAAAGGTGCAAGACATGGAGAATATGCACCTATTTTCAAAGAAGGTGAAACCCCTATTAAACTACATGCAGGATACGACTATGATAAGCTCCCTAGCCCATGGGATAAGGTATTCCTTATTTTAATAAAATATATCACTCTTGAGGGTTATTTCAAATGCTACTACTTCTATCAACTCCCTCTTCTAAACCATTTTAGGAACATGGTGTTGATTAGTTTTCCATTCTATTTTTTGTCCTCTCTTGAATAATTTTTGAAAGAATCCATAGATATGTCTTCAAAAAACCCAGATAAACAACCCATTCCACTCCACCAAGGGCTCATACTCAAATTATACCATTTCCATCTTTCTTTATGTCCCCCCAAGCCAATTAGGGCTTGCTTGGTTGAGGAACCCATTATTTTTCCTTCCCCTTATGGAATCCCCCTGAACCCTCAGAATGAGGAAGCTTTCATACTTCCTCCAAAAGGAAAATTGACTCTTCTTGCTAAACATGCTACTCTTGATCCAAACCCAAATCCCCCAATTAAGAATCTGAAATCTGCTAAAACTCAAAAATCCCTAAGCCAAAAAATCATTGTTGTTGGGTTGTGTGAGCTTAAACACACCCTCCAAAAGGCTTTGTGAAATAGCTAATACATTTGTGAAAGTCACCCACCAAAAAGAAAAAGAAAGCCACTATAAAATTCTATTTTGAATATCCATTTCTGATGAGGAGGAGATTGATGCTAATAATAAAATCATGAACAAAGATGAAAATAAAAGAGAACCTGACCCAAATATTGATGTTAAATATGCTAATCCGAGTGTGTGGAGATCCCATAGGTTGGTTGGAAAACAAGCCCCTAACATTACTATTGATGAGATTTCCAGTGATGATTTTGAACAAGTCAAGAAGGATGAATATAGCAACAATGATGATGATGCAGAGGAAGCTGAGGTGGATGTGGATAGTCCAAGCTTATTTCTTGAATTTAATGTAATGCTTCAAGAACAAGAGAAATCCATCCCCAAAAAAGAACACAATGATGATAAATGCCCCAACTATGAGAATACTTCCCAAGACTTCATGGATTTATCGACTAGGGTTGAAAATTTGGAGAGGAAACTTAATGGCCTCTCTTGTTTCATGATAAAATTCAAACATCGCTTTGTTGTAACTCTAGGTTTTTTCCTTCAAGAGGAAATAAAAAATATGAGAAAACAAGTAATCCTAGTTCTATCCAACAGAAGCAGGATGATTTTAAATTCCTCATGGAATATTGGGAAAACCTTCCCAATTAGGGTGTTTTTTTTGTTGTCTGTTTTATTTTTGATATATATTGTGTTGTGAGTTTGTTATCACTGGTTTTTTTATGGCTTGTGACCCTAGTTTCCTTTTTTCTGTAATATCTCTATCCTTGGGGCCTTTTGTTTTTGGGTACAATGCCTTGTAAATATTGTTTATTTTATCAAAAAAAAAAGTCCACTAATTTCACACCTATAATTGCATTAAATATAAATTCCAAAATCATATTTTGTTGGAAGAGATTCATGATTGTGTAATTTTGGGGAATGATTTATGGTTTTATTTTCATTTGTTGGTTGAGATTCTTGATCAGTTTATTGTGTGACTAATTTGAGATAATCATAGGTATTTCAAAAATTTATCCCTCTATTATCATATAAGAATTGATAGAACAATGTCTTAGAGACACAAAATCCTATAATACTTCAAGTGGCTTCATTTTTTGCCCCATTTCTATATACTTGTTATTGAACCAAGTTCTTATTGGTAAAAGGATATCTTGGATGAAAAGAATGATCTTATCATAGGATTAATTGGTCATTATTTCAATATCAACACCATGATGACCACCTCATGCATTGAGTTCCCTTATGATCCTTGGACCAAAATCTACATTTCAAATTACATGAATGATCATGTCATATGATTAATTATTTGTTATGTTAGTATTGACATCATGAAGACCACCTCACACATTAGGTGTCATTATGATCTTTGGACCAAAACCTACATTTTGGATGACAATAATGATCATGTCATAGGATCAACTGGTTGTTATTTCAATAACCACAGCATGATGGCCACGTCACTCATTGAGTGTCCTTATGACCCTGAACCAAAATTTGGGACATGCATGGAGACTCAAATGAACCTCCATTCTTTAATGGTCTTTCTATGGATTATCTAGTATCTCTTAATGAGTTTTTAATATATGCCCATGATAGAGATTACTCCTAATGTTTCTTCTCCTCCTACAAAGAGTTATTGATTCTTTGGCCTTTATGAGTCCTAACACAAATTTGGAGGGCTCTTCATCTAGGATTCAACATCTTTAGGTTGACTCTTGTATTACAACATCAACAAATACATCTAGTATTAATACTAAAACATCTTGTGTGGACACATCATCTAGAGATGAGCAATGTAGTTAGATGATAGGCACTAAGATCCTATCTCCATTTTCTCCTACTTTTTCCATGTTCAATTTTGATTATGATGGGGCTTCCAATGATTTAATGAAATAGGACCATATTCATAAGTCTTCCAAATATAATTTCTTGAGATGAGTACTTGACAAGTATATCAAGTTTGTTTTGTAAATCCCTTCTAGATGTTGGGAAAATGTGTCTCAAGCTTGCAATTACATAAGGTATTGTTGATATGTAAGCAACAGGGGGAACAGGGGGTACCCCCCTGCGACGGGTCCAGGGGGATCATCCTCTCAATGGGGGCTTAGGGGCAATGCCCTCGAAAGCTAAATTTTATGTATATTTATTATTATAAATCTAGATCGATATTTTGTTGGCTTGAATTGACCTAGAAGGAAACCCTATTTTATGAGGTATTTTTATCATGGATGTGTATCAAGTAATGTATTATGAGAGTCAGATATTATTCGTGTTGCCTCTGGATCTCTAGTTGGTGATACTTTTGTGAGAAGCTTGCTCTAAAAGTATATTGTAATCTTTGTGATTTCTGAATAATATATTGGGCAGCTTATGGAGTGTGGGGTTTTTCTCCTTAAATGGTTTTCCCCACGTAGATCAGTATGTTTTGGTATGCATGATATTTATGTTTATTTATATTTAAGTTTTTGTAATTGTAGTAAAGATCTATAAAGTTTTGCATTATCCTCCTCTCAAGCTTAGTGTAGGAAGTTGTTCTACTACCTTAACTTCCTTACACTATATTTAATAGGAAAAAATTTAGTACATTCATATTAATTTTATTATAGGTACATCAAAAATGTCGTCTCCTTGTATTTGGGTCTTGTTTTCCATCTATTTCCAAGATGTTCTATATTACCACTTTCTCCTATTATTCCTATGATTCCTAGTTTGATTGTGACACCTCTCACCACCACCATATCAACATCTAAACAAATCCTAGATATATTCATTATGATCATTCTTCTCTCATCTCCCTTTTAAGAGTAAGATGTCCCATATTCACATTTATGTGTGTTTTCTTGTAAGGGGAGAAACATTTTTCAACAATCATTGGTTATCTTCAATATCAATGCCAAGCATCTACCATCAATGTAGGAGATTGCACCTTGAGGAGGCTTTATGGTCTCTCTTCTTGTATTTCTAACTAGGGGCTTCTCTCTTTTCTTGTGGGGGCTTCTTTCTAGAGGGATTTTTCCTTCATGTGAGGTTTTATTCTTCCTATTTCCTTGAGCAACACATTTTGTACATGGGTACCTAACAAGGATACAAATTTGTGAGGGCCCATCCATATATCTTTCCTATCCATCTAATTTATACTTATGGGAGGATGTTGGTGCATTATTTTATTTTCCTCCATTTAGTTATTTACTTCATTGCATATTGTGCAACTACATTAGAACAAGCTTGCTTAGGTAGGTATTTGTAGTGTTGTAAAATTGCATCCCATGTCAATTTCACACTTGCACATCTAGCTCGTCGCATTTATGACAACTCGCTATATTAATGACAAAAACCTATGAGTCAAAATTTCATGATTTTAACTCTATAGGGGAAAATGACGAAGTGTTAGCAGTCTGGATACCTCATTCTTGGGAAATTTTGAGTAGGACAGTTTCCCAACATGTGATCATCTGTGCGACACGCTAGCATCCCCAAACTTTTCAAGATTCAAATGAGGGAATCTCATGTCCTTTTCCTATGACATATTTCATTGTGGAAGGAATGCAAGTGTAATGACTCTTCCCACCCATGCAACCCTAAAAACACCTCTTTTCACTCTCATTCTTATTCATTCTCACTCTCTCTCGTCGTATCTGGCTCTCTCCTATTATCTCTTCTATATCTTTTCTCTCTTGCTCTCCATAGAAAAGCTTTACCATATTTTTGTCACAACAACAGTCAAGGATCTCTTGCAAGCTAGCATGCCATTTCTATCAATCCAAGAGGGGATCCATAAACTATTTATAATGCTCTCTTGTCTATTTGTCTTATCTATTTACTACATCTATTTGTCTTGTCTATTACATTCATGCTAGGTGCTCTCCTCCACAGCAGGATTTATTTTTATCACGTCTTTTACATTTCATGTCATTTTGTTTATCTCTTTCTATCTTGTCCGTGGAGATGGAAACACCAAAATGGAGGTTTGACTAAGGCAAGCCCTAAAATAGTTCCAACATTTTTCCCTATTATTCTTGTGTAGATGTACAAACTTGAGGATTTGGATGTTGTAGATTCAAGATCTTTATTATTTGATTTGACAAGGATGAAAATGTGGGGCACAAACGTCCCTGTAGTGCATTGTTGTCTATGGTCGAGGCTTTTCCCTTTTGGGGAAAGAATATGTGAGTTCTCAAGTTTCTGTTTCTATAATATATAAGTTGTAATCTTATTTTAATTCTCTATTATTAAATAATATTATCATTTTGTCCTTAGTAGTTTAGATTTCATTTAATTAATTTTTGTAAATATTCTTTGTTCTCTATCCTTATCACCTGAGCTTTGTAATTTGAGGTAACTGAGTTCTATTTTCTCCTTCTAGACTCTATTTATCTCCAATCTTGAGAGTAGAAAATCCCCTCCTTTACATTTTGGTGAACTTAAAGTGAATGAAATCATGTTGGATATTTTTCCTCAAAATTCCAATGCTTTTAATAATGCATTATTTAAGAAAGATTTTGATATTTTGGATGAGGCCCTCGATGATTTCTTAGAGGCATCTCCTTCTATCTATAAATCTAATAAACAAACTTCTTCATCGCAACCTTCTTCTTTACAAAGATTTTCGTGAATGTGGTTGTAGTATTTTTTTCCCCTCAAAGGCCTAAGAGACTAGTCATTTATGTGACTCTGACTAGCCCTTCTCCTAAAATAATTCATTCTATTCATGGGGTTTTGGTCACAAATGGCACACCGAACCTTTACACAAGATTTATGAATCTAAGGCTCCCTCTTATAGAGTGGTAGCACATACTTATAATACTAGGAGGAATCAACAAAATCTTAATCAACCTACTTCTTTACCACCTTCTCAACCAAGTCTTCCTCAAGCACCTAAACTTGTATCAAACGCATCTGGTGAGTATGATCTTCTTGAGCAACTTTGTGTTACTCTTGACAAGATCTCACTTTAGGATTTTCTTCAAACTACTCTGGTTTATCAAGGCATGCTTCAAGAAGCCTTGCAAAAGATACTCTTGCCTTCTTTTGTTAGGTCAATGGATTTTAATGCGTTGATGGCTCATATTCATGCAAAATTGTCAAATATTACATTCTATCCACATGAACTCCCACCTCCATAAGTACAGAAGCAAGTGGATCCTCTAATGATAATAGTTAATATTAATAATATTAGTATTAGAAATTCTCTAGTTGACATCAGTTTGGAACTCAATGTATGTAGCATCGATTTGTTACCTAAAATTAAAATTGATTTATCTTCTCTTGTTGCTTCTTCTTTGTAAATTTGTGGATTCAATGACTTCGACAATAAGCCTCAGGAATGATAATCTATCCTTGAGGTTAGGACCCATTACCGTGCCCATCCTAGTATACGTTATTTCAGGACCATTGTCTTACAATATTCTCTTGGGAAGACCATGGATTCATGCTTTAGGAGTAGTCACTTCTACTTTGCATCGTTTTACAATGAATGTTGCTAATAACGAAGTAATCACAATCAGGACTGACCCTAATGCTATACACCTTTTTGAAATTGTAGTTGTCGGTCGATCCTATGTTGCTTCTACTCTTAAAAATTGCATTCCTTCATTATATTCTAATGCATTGATGTCTACTCCAATATTTTTTGTTTCAAATCCCACTCTTGAGATAGATGTCCCTAAGGAAGATCATCTCAAAGTAGAGAATCCTAAGTCTAACCCTTCTACTTTTTCTTTTGAATTGAACGCATGTCTTGATGATGATTGGGGGTTCGTGGACTTTACCGAATCCTATATTAGGGAGTACATAGTAGATCCTATCCACCTAGAAATTTTGATGATATCATACACCTCTATCAAGAAATTTGATTGTCCTCCTACTAGGGAAAATGATCGCATTCTTGTTAAGGAAGATGATCTTGCCTCTACTAAGGAATAATCATGCTTTTGTTAAGTAGGCTATTGTTTGTGTCCTTGCTAAGAAGGATGATTATTTCCTTTTAAAGGAGTGTGATACTCGTAGATGGAATCATGCTCTTTATGTTGATCCTCCTCCTTTCTAGGAATTGCAAATGCATTATTGTCCATGTTTCAATCTCCTTTATAACTATGGCTATGGAGGTAATGGTTGTGGACGTAATGAACAAGGTATTAAAGTCCCCATAGAGTTTGATTCCCATGGGTATAAGATTGGACTTGGATACCTTATTGAAAGTAAGGTAGACTCTAATGAAGTTCCTCTAGATGATTTCTCTTCGGAGGAAGCACTAGAATAATTCTTAGGTGCCAACTCTAACTTACCTTCTTATCACCATAAACGAAAATTCTCATATCACTTAAATAAATAGGCATACTTTGAAGAATTTGTTGAGTATCGATGAAAAGGCCCCTTTATCTAATATGGATGATAGCACTCCTACACCCCATCCTGAAGATCATAGTACTCTCCTTAAGGGGGATACTTCTGATGTTTTCATGGATCCTAAATCTTATGAAAAAGTGATTAAGATTGGAAAATGTCTCTTTAGAAGAGTCTAAGCAACATGCTAATCTATTACATTCTCACCCTAATATTTTTGCTTGGTCATACAAGGATATGCCTAGTATTGATGAGTTTGTGGTGGTTCATAATATCATTTTATGTCTTGATTCCAAGCCCGTTAAACAAAATATTTGTAAGATGATTCCAAAGGTTGCTTTATTAGTAAAAACCAAGATAAAAAAAGCTTCTAAAATTTGGTTTTATCCATCCTATTGACTATTCACCTTAGATATCGAATATAGTCATCGTTAGTAAACTTGATGGTCGTATTCATATTTACATAGATTTTGTGACCTCAATAAGGCTTCTCTTAAGGATGATTTTTTCATTGCCTAACATTGATATGATTGTGGACTCAACTACAAGCCATGCCTTATTATCCTTTATGGATGGCTTCTCGGGCTATGATTAGATTCGTATTAACCTAGAAGATCAGTATAAGACAACCTTCATTATCCTGTAGGTACCTTCGATTATGTAGTCTTGTGGTTTGTATTCAAGAATGTTGGAGCAACTTACTAATGAGATATGACTTCTCTTTCATGATTAGATTCACAAAATTCTAGAAGACTATGTTGATGTCATCTTGGCTAAGTCCACAACTCATCAAGATCATGTCAAAAATCTTCATCTTATCTTTGAAAGGCTTCGACTCTATAAGATGAGACTAAACCCCCTTAAGTACGTCTTTGGCATATATGTCAGAAAATTTTTAAGATTTATTGTATCTCACTATGGGATCAAATTCGACACAAATAAAAATTGATACATTCGTTAACATGCCCCCACCTAAAAACATCTTTCAACTACGTAGTCTACAAGTGAAGATTTAGGCGATTCGAAGATTTATATCTTAGTTGGTTGAACGTACCCTTCCATTCACACGTTTGTTGAAGAAATATGTCCACTTCCAATGGTATGATGAGTGCAACAAAGCTTTTAAGTCGATCAAGAGCTATTTATCCAATCCTCCTATCTTGATGTCGGCTATGTAGGATAGACCCTTTTACTTTATATCTCTACATCACCTCATACCTTAGCAACTTTATTAGCTCAACATGATGATGATGGTAAAGAAAGAGCGATCTACTACATTAGTCATATTCTAATTAATTATGAAACTCAATATTCAACCATGGAGAAACAATGTCTCACTCTTATTTTTGCAACAAAAAATTTATGACATTATCTTCTTCATGTCGAAACCCATGTGATTGTGAAGTGTGGTCTTCTTAAACATTTATTTACTAGAATTGATATTTTGAGATGGGTGGAAAAATGGGTAATGTTACTCTCTAAGTTCAATATCAAATTCATAAGTCAAAAAGAAATCAAAGGACAAGTTGTCAATCAATTGGTGGAAGCCCCCTCATCTCACTCCTTCCCTAATCTAGATTTATTTCCAAATGAAAATTTATTCACATTAGACCATGAACCTTTATGGGAGATGTATTTCGATGGATCGAGATTTCAAACCAGCTTCGGGGCAGGTGTAGTCTTAATCTCACTCGAAGGTAAGTTGGTTCCTCTATCCTTTCAATTGTAATTTCATTGTACTAATAACATTGCTAAGTACAAATCCCTTATTGTTGGCTTACGTGCCACGATGGCCATTGAACATTAAACATCTTCCCATTCATGGCAATTTCAAACTTATTGTAAATCAAATCATAGGAACGTATCATGCTAAGAAAAATAAGCTATCTCAGTATCAAGATTTGGCTTTATCCTTGCTTGATTGATTATCTTTCTTCACAATAGGCAATGTTCCTAGGAGAGAAAATTACCACATAGATAGAATGGCAAGTGCAACCTCCCTTGTACCCTTGGATGATGGTTTAGAAGAGTACAACTTTGTTGTTCATATTCCTCACTCTTTTGTTGTCTCGGATCAACCTAAACCCAATGGTCTTGTGTGTGCTAATGTAGACTTGAGGGAATGGTATTCTCACATTTATAATTATCCAAAGACTAGAAATTTTCCCAAATATGTGGCTAAAAATTCTTGCACTCGAATACGAAAGCTTTCAACTTGATATATTATCTTGTCTAATGTTCTTTATGGAAAATATTATAATGGTCTTCTTCTTTGGTGTTTCACTAAGGTTGAAATACCCCTTGCTCTTTAAGAAGCTCATTTGAGCTCTAAGAGTGGACATTTCAGTGGTAAATCCTTAGTGTGTAAACTGATTCACATGGGATATTATTGGAAAACAATGGAGCAAGACTCCTTTGCCTTTGTTAAAAATTGTCCTCAATTTCAACAACATAGCAATCTTATCCGGACTCCTGCACAAGAGCTTCAAAATCAAACCTCTCCTCGGCCATTCATAAAATGGGGGTTGGATATTATCAAAAAATATCACCTCCTTCTTTTAAAGGGCATACCTTCATCATCACAACTACTGATTACTTTATAAAATGGGTTGAAGTTATTCCACTTTAATCCACTAATGCTAAGGCAATATGTAGCTTTCTTCTAAACAATATCATTGCTCGTGTTGGTGTAATTAAATGTCTTGTACCTTGTCCTAGGTCATGATTACACCTTAGTTAAGTTTACTTAGGGACCACATAGGAGGTTGTTGGAGATTTTCCACTTTTGGTGGACTTGACATGTCATTACCTCATCACTTCCACCTTTTGTGGACACATCATGTGATTATCTCTCCACCTTTTGTGGAGTGATAGGTTTTCCTAGTTGTCTCACGTCATATGATTAAGACACTTGTCATAATCCTATGACATCTTGCATCTCACCTTGGCTATATAACCAAGGGATATCCCTCATTGTATAATCATAATCATCTCATATCAATGACATTGAATACAGTCTATTCTTGTCATATTTTATTCTCTCTCTTTTTGTGCTTTCCATTTGGTCCATAGATCTTAGCATCCATAGCCAATTCTAACAGCTCGTTTCAGATTGCCTTCTACCCTTGTTTCTAATAATGGTACTTCATTTAAGAATAAAGAGGTGAAGCAATTCTTAGAAAAAATTCATATTTGGCATTGATTTTATACACCATATTATCCTTAATCTAATGGCTAAGCCAAAGCATCTAATAAAACTCTTGAGCTAATTCTTCAAAAAATAGTAAAAAAACACGATAAAAATTGGTATACTCAATTGATGTACGCCTTATGGGCTTATTGCACAAGTGTTCGTACAACTGCTAGTACAACCCCGTATAACCTTGTGTATGGCAATAAGGCTATCATGCCTTCAAAGTTAGAAATTTCATTTTTGTAAGTTTCCCTTAAAGGGTTGATTGATGATGACACTTACCATGCTAAACTTCTAAACCAGCTTGAGTTGCTTGATGAGCACCGATTACAAGCCCTTGAACATCTCCAATCTTATCAAAGGTCCATTTCCAAACATTGCAATCAAGGTGTTATTTCTCACACTTTTAAGATAGGTGATCTCGTTCTCTATGAGAATCAAAGAAATATAAATGTGCCACCTGATCAAAAGGGGAAATTCAGCCCTAACTGGTTAGGTCCTTACGTAATCATCTTCATGTATGGTTCTGGTGCATATGGACTATCATCTATGGATGATAGGCCTCTAAAAGAACCAATTAATGTGATGCATCTTTGTCAATACTATGCACAGAGTCTATGTGGCATTCACATGACGTTCATTCCTCTCCAAGGATCACAATCTGTTATGCTATGACATTTCTTCATTAACACATTATTCTCTAGGTTTGTGTTATGATGTAAACATATGTATGTAATTAATTTATTTAATTAGGAATTATATATATGTATGTGCTTTATTATTATGCTATATCTGTGTATTGTGTTTGATTAACTCTTTTGGTTAGGCAATTAGACCATCATTGTATTTAATTAAGAATATATCCAATGTGTGTTTATTAAATCATGGTAGCATCTAATCTAAACATACATCCATAAACATAAATCCATCACATAATCATACACAAAATAGAAGTACACATAAAAAACATCATGATACATATATATATATTAAAAATGTCATGTACATGTATCACACCACTCTGCCAAAATGTGGTGCTTATATGCATGTTTATGAATCTATACATCAAAAATGATATGATAATACAAAATCTGGCTCTCAACCCCCAGGTGCATGGCTCCCTAAGCCCTCTGGCACTGGCGATGGTGAAGGAGGATGTTGGATCGACATGTGGGAGTGTGATCAATGTGACTGTGACAGGGACAGGCTCTACACCCATAGTTCTTGGATCTCTCCCCTAAGCTTGATCACGTCCTCCCGCAACTATGTGACTCACTCTTATAGTGAGGCCTCCTGCTCATGCAAACCTTGTTGCAACTCCTCTTGGAGCTACTGCACCTAAGGATCAATGGACATCATCTTCGTTGTCTCTATCTACCTATCGAGATCATTGAATTGGCTCTATAGGTTGTCACGTGCCACCATGACACTCTCATCATGTGTCATGGCCTGATCTCCCTTGGATAAGGAAGTAAGGAACTCTATCACTCGTCGATCCCAATACCTGATCATTACGGTCAACTCAACAATCCACTGGACCCTCTCCACTTGTGTCTCCTTGTATGTTGTCCTCAAACACATTACAGGCTCAAATAGGTGGGCATGGCACTCTATTGATGGAGGCTTGTAGGCATCAAAGACCATTCCCTAGATCTTGATGGTTGGGGCCACCTTTAAGATGCATCGATCAATAAAATCGAGTCACTCCTATGTGAGTTTTACAACCATAGAGATAGTAGTTGATATCACAACCATATCATTCGTGTATATATATGAGAAAATTGAAATGAAATAACATATGCCATACTCATACCTAGTCCCTAGCTTGCCAGTGTAGGTTAGGGGTGGAGCCACGCTCGGCCCTGTTGCTACCATTGAGGGAGATGCAATCGCTTGGCTACCACGTGGTGTCGATGAGACTAGTGATGTGCATGTTGGTGATGTGCGTGTTGGTGATGACACCTGTCACCACCACCTCGGGCTCTCTCGTGTTCCACTTGCCTCTACCTCGTCACCCTTGTCGTCACCATCAAGACCCTTGCCTCCTAACCCTTGTGCACCATCATCGCCCACGAGAGCGCTTGATGGGTAAATCAAGGTTGGACCTATTGTCAGCCACCAAGTGACAAAGTCATGGGAGACACTGACATCATCGATTGTGAGGGTGTTAGATTAGTCATTGTCATTGAGTGCAACATCTATGATTGTCAAACAAAGCTAGTCTCTCACTTGGGTCATGATCCTATGTGACTGTATATACATGGGAGTTGTCATGGGGATGGTTTGTACTTTCCCAAAATGTTGGGTGACCCGATGCCAATAATATGGAACTATAATATGATCTAACCATTCGGCCAGGATTTGATCGCACTACATCCTACGTAGTTGCCTCCTATCAGACGGCCAAGTCCCCATCCACCTATAAGAGCACCATCTAATATCCTATGCCCATAATGTATCCATCTATAGCCATCAAAACTGTAAGTCACCATATTGCCAGTCATGCACCATGGAGTACACATGTGCTCATGATGTCCCGTGTGGTAGGCCCAAGGGATACTCAGTCGGCCTCATGCAGCGGATATGCTCGAATGCCCGCACCTAGAGTAGCGTGCAAATGATGAGGCTATGATACTCATAATGTACATAACACTCAAGGTCGTGGTAAAGATGTGCGAGCATGATCCTACCCCAAGCGTATATTGTCCCTCTCTCCTCTATCGCGCAAATGCAATGGAGGAAGCCCCTATGAAGGTGTGATCCTCACCCATACATCATGATGCTTAGCATGACAATCACAATCATGACTCGATACAGGAGTGACATAACTACTCACCCTTGCTCAAGCCACCACATGTAGATGTGGCCCATCACATCCTTTGGGATCACTCAACTAAGGCAGTACTGTTGTGTGGTTAGGGTGTCCTATGTCATCCTGCCCTCCTCATAGGCCACTCACTCCCCATGAATGGGTAGGCCCATGATGCAATAGACGTCCTCGAGGGTCACCATCATCTCCCCGATAGGGAGATGAAATGAGAAAGTTTTTGTGTCCCATTGCTCCATCAATGCCATGAGCATGGGTGTATGGAATCTGATCTTTGGAATAACATATACCCACCAAAGTCTAACTTTCCAAAGCAAATCGTAGTCATCTGCCTCGATCTCATTGTTGTGGTCGCATAATAATGTCATAATTGAGTTGTTGGCATGCTCGCGTATCTCAGGCCACTTTGCAAAAGCTCAATATTTCACATCAGCACATTCTACATCATGTTAATATTCTAACTCTACATCATCATAAACTCTCAAAATTTTCCTAAGTTTTCCTTTGGGACTACAACACACCACACAAACATCTACGGGACACACTAGCATTTGATGTTGAACAACATCCAACAATAGCACATTGGCTAGATGCTAACTCGTTGTTGGGACAACAGCGCATCAACTAGATGCTTGTGCTACTTGAAAAGTTGAAAAAGCTAAAAAAATCCACATAAATGACAAGTTGGGTCAAAAAATTTGCGTACCGCATCTGGTAGGTCGCCCCTCGCCATTGTAGTGCAAATCTGGTTGATCCTTGGAGCTACATAGTCTCGTCTGTGAGGCATTTTGCTAGCAACTCTCAAAAATTTAATAAAGTCCTCGCTATGAATAGTGAAAATGACCCTTCCATAGGCCCACCCATGACATATATAGGCCTTTTTTGACCATTTTTCATGGAAAAAATGTTCCTTTTGTCCTTCATGTTTTCACCCCACCTATTTGGGGGCATATATTCACCTCTTCATCATATTTTTCTTTTGAATCGAGTTTTTTTTAAGCATTCTTCTCGTCGTGGTAGCTTCTAATTTTTGAAACTAACCCACTTTTGAGTAACTTTGCAGAATGAAACTTCATGTTAGGAACTTTAGTTTCTCGATGAGCTCGAATGCTAGGGGCATTTCCATATTCGTTTGCTCAACCTCTACAACCTCTACTATATCCTTTTGGAAAAATCTATAAAATTTGCAAAACTTTAAATTTTGCATCTATGTCTCCTTAACTACTTTAGTTCAATTGATTTTTCTTCAAAAATCCAACTCACTAAAGTGGGGGAAAAATGTAGTGTCGTAAAATTACACCCTGTGGCAATTTCACAATTACACATCTAGCTCATTGCATTCATGACAACCCACCATATTAATGACAAAAACCTATAAGTCAAAATTTCACAATTTCAACTCCATAGGGACAATGACGAAGCACTAGCAGTCTGGATACCGCATTCTTGGGAAATTTTGAGTAGGACGGTTGCGTGATGTGTGGACATCCGCACAACGCAGTAGCATCTCCTAACTTTTTAAGATTCAAATGAGGAAATCTCGTGTCCTTCACCTATGACATGTGTCATTGCGGTAGGAATACAAGTGTAATGGCTCTTCCCACCCATGTAACCTCACAAAACTCCTCTTTTCTCTCTTGCTCTCCATAGCGAAGCTCTGCTATATTTTTGCCACAACAGTCAAGGCTCTCTTGCGAGCTAGCACACCACGTCTATTAAGTCAAGAGGGAAGCCACAAACTATTGGTAACGCTCTCTTGTCTATTTGTCTTGTCTATTTGCTATTGTTTATTACATTCGTGATAGGGACTCTCCTCCATAGTGGGGTTTGTTTCTATCACACGTCTTTTACATTTCATGTCATTTTGTCTATCTCTATTTATCTAGCTATCTGTGGAGGTGGAAACACCAAAACAGAGGTTTGATTGAGGCAAGCCATAAAATAGCCCCAACATTTTTCCGTGTTCTTGTGTGCAGATGTATGAACTTGAGGAGCTAGATGTTGTAAATTCAAAGTATTTATTTTCTAATTTGATAGGGATAACAGCACAGGACACAGACGTCCCTGCGATGTGTTGTCGTCTGTGGTCGAGGCTTTTCCCTTCTAGGGGAAAAATCTATGAGTTCTCTAGTTTTTATTTTTGTAATCTATAAGTTAGTAACCTTATTTTCATTCTTTGTTATTAAGCAATCTTATCATTTTGTCCTTATGAGTTTAGTTTTCATTTAATTAAGTTATGTAAATATTCTTTGTTCTCTATCCTTCTCACTTGAGCTTTGTACTTTGAGGTAACTAAAGGCTATTTGCTCCTTGTAGACTTTGTTTGTCTTGAGTCTCAAGAGTAGTGAATCCCCTCCTTTACTATTTGGATAGATTGTATTTGCACATGTGACTTGTACCTTCCTAGTTTGGTGAAGATGTTGTGCACACGTGTAACTACATCTCCTTTATCCCATATTGATTGTAAATTTACATCTCGTGGTGTTGTATCTTATATATACCCATATTTTGCTCTCATATGAACAATCTACTCTAGAATCATGTACCATTTGCATCCTTTGACATAATAGAGTTCTCTCATTTTGGGTCTCTTTTGTACTTTCATAAAATGTCCTCAATCTTGGGTAGCTAATTCCATGGCCAAATCTCATACTTATAAAAATATATTCATGTTCAATTCATATAATTTATTCATTCAATAATGCACATCCAACACAATTTCATTATAGGGAGGAATCCTAATTAGGCTTACCTATTGATAGAGTAAATTGATCCATTATTTACGAACATTTTTTCAATTAAAAATTATCATCATTTAAGCTAGGCAAGTTGTTATTTAAGCTTTATTCATTACTAGTTGGATAAGGAGGAAACAATTTCTAAGTTTCACGTTAACATTGCCAAAAAGTTTGTTGACAAAGTTTCATTGCCTAGTGAGAAGGATGGAACACAACACTAAATTTGCCCAATCCTTAAGATACTTTTAGCTCAATTTTAGATGTTGAAGATTAATATTCAAATCAATCATTTGTTGCTTTTCATTTTTGGTCGTTTCTTGTTTTTGGGTAGTTTCCATTTTTTGTTATTTCTTGTTTTTGGGTAGCTGAGGAGCATTTAAAGTGGTTGTATTCTTTCATTGTTTTAGAATATATTTTGTTTTTAGCATATTTCCTTCTCACATTTTCTACAACTTTATATAGGCTTGTTTTTATGATTAGGTAGTTCCATTAATACATTGTTTCAAAAGAGATTTTGTTTCTAACTTCCTTTCACATTTTTCTAAATTTTAGATAAGTTTATCTTTAAATTTTTTGAATATTTAATTATTATTCTCAAATCTTAATAAAAATATTTATTATAACATAAATAAGTGTTAAGGCAATATATTCTTAATGATATTTGAAATAAACCTTAGACCACAAAGGTTGTCATTCAAGCATATCATTTGACTTTTATGCGTGTAGTATGGTTGATTTCATTAAGTGAATCAAAAGCAAAGAATATTGTTGAAATTTATATCAAAATTACAAATCAATTTAGCAATAACTTTGTATGCCTCTTAAGTAATTCATTTTCTTAAGATCTTTCATTGCGAATTTGTGTTAAAAGTATTTCATTTACCCAATTCTCGTGTATGTGGAGATGATGGTCTCTATTTTCAACAAATCAAAAGGCATTAGTTGTTTTAATTTATATAATTATTTCATCTAGTTGCAAGTGTTTTACATAATTTAAAAACCTTCTTTATGGAATAAGAACTTTTTCAAATCTTGGATCAAAAACATAAAATGAAATTTTATTTCATTTATTTATTTATTTTGAGTAAACCTTCTTGAAAAATCGTAGTGTGTTAATATCTACATATATTGCTCATAGCTTAATTTCAAGTTATTAGATCTTTAATAAAGCTTCCCCTTCAAATTTAGATGTTTATTCTCATTATTATTCCATTTTGTGTTGACCCACAAAAGCAAATTAAAACACTAACAAATTGATAAATCTTGCAAAAGATAAATATAAAAAAACAAATAAGCTCATAAGTGATATACAAAGTAGACCAGGTATTAAGGTGGTCAAAGTCAAAGGAAAATCTCTCTCTGATACCTTTTTAAGGTTTGAAAACAAATTCCTTATGTAAAATGCTATCATCGAATTACAAAATCTCCATATACAATTGTTTTCTTCTAAATATATTATTAAATATTATATTTCAATCAATGTTCATTCTTAAATAAGATACATTATTCTAACAAAAATAGATTTAGCTAGTGATGATTTAAAACATTTTTACTAAAACTTTTCATTGGGGATATCAATCAACCATACATGAATTGACCATATTTAAAATGAAATACTAAAAAATTCTCACAGAACAAATGTCACAAATTATACAATCCAACACTAAAAATTAATAAGGTAGTCATCTTGTTCTCCAAGACGACTATCATGACATAGCCCCCCTCACTTATGCCACAGCTGTCATTCAACAAAACCATTAATCACCACCTATATATTTTGAGAAAAACATAGCCTCCAAAGTACTAAAACCGATGTATCAAGAGCAACAAAACAATTACAATACAATATCATGGTCGAAGCCTTCACAAGAAGTCATCACTCTCAACAAAACCATACAAGATATTGTCTTCTCTAGAAACAATGAGCAACTTTTATTGCATTCTTAATAAAACCGGTCCAAAAACAAATGAGATCTATGCATTCAATCAATGCTCCTCAAATCTCTCAACAAGCTTCACTCATAATGAGAATTCACAAAAAGATATCTAAACTTTATTGCAAGCCTACTATTTATAAAAGGAAAAAGCAATAAAAAAAAAAATCCTAAATTTTCTAACCACTCTTAACTAATGCACCCAAGTGACATATCTGAGTGACCTTCACTCACATTAAATACATTTGTCCAAGTATCTTTAACATCAATTAATGAGCACATTATGTCATATGCTTACTAAGCCATGAACCCCAATATTATGTGTATTGCCCAACGTATTTTCAACATCCCACATAATAACTATCAAGGGAAATACTGCAATCCATAGTAGCAACCCACTTCCAAGAGAACCACCACTTCACAAATATTATATATTTCTATGCAAGTTAAAAATACACATTAACAATGGAAAAAGTGGGCAGATTAGAATTCTATTTTTTTGTTATCCAAGTATTCTCTATCTTAAAACATCCATGTTAGACAAAATGTTGTGCTTCCTCTACAACTGAAGGCCCAATCGTCACACGTTAGGTAATCACATTATATTTTATCTTTCTACAAGATCGACAATCTACCAACTTGTACAAGTAAACCAAAGGCACAGCTACCAAGCATAATAACCAAGATAAACAAAAATCTAAACTTCCATACAAGCATAAATCAGACTTGTCTACAGATCGAGCATTAATCATTTTCAACTAGCCAATCTTCATTTCCACATGCGCACAATTTTGTTTCTTCTTCTTTTTTTCTTTGTTTGTCAAAGAGATTAACCAACCAAAAGAAAACTGACGATCAGAATCTGTATGATATTCTATTCCTCCCTCTTGTGATTACAAGTAAAACCTTTCAACGGTTTTTTAGATGGACAATGTTAAACGTCAATAAATTCCAGAAAATGTCAATCAAGTCTGTTTCACAACATTAATCCAGTAACATAATAATTTTTCAAAAAAAAAAAACACTCTAGTCGCAAAGAACTAGAACGCTGCTGCATTTTAAAAGGACAGCGAGTATTTAACCAACCTGCATAAAACAAGTTTCTTGTCAACTACGATAAGCATTGTAATTATAAAAAAAAAATAATAATATGGACTAACACTGATCCAATCAGGAAAATGAAGTCATCTACAGGCTTTTGCATATACAAAGCTATTATCATATGCAGATATAAAATTTACCCATTGCTTTACAGCTCACAGGTATTGACAAATATATTACTTAGGCTGTCCTGTACTTAACAGGATTAGCGTAGGCATTAGCCCTGGCAATTTTTTCTGAGGATGACAGTATGAAACAACAGAAATTAGCATTGCTCCGGGTACATAGAATCCTTACATACAAATGCCCAACCGATCAATTTGTCATTTCCCACATTGAAAAGGAAGATCAATTATTCCAGAGTGCACACGAGAATGCACATACAAAATATGCAGTAAATTACAAAATATAATCACATCCTTGTGTAGCAAATAATTATCTTGAAACTTCACATATCTATAGTAATAAAAAGAGAACTGAACTCTATTTTTGAATTACAGTGAACAGATAAGTTTCTGTGGCCAGTGGCAACTGTGAAAGATGACAAAATCAAGGAACAGTTCAAACTCCACTCCAATCAGTATAATTTAATTTATTAAGTTCAGTTACTCGTACCCAGTTGGCAAGATTCAAGCTACATTGAATAAATGCTTAGTCCCTGCACTAAGGGTGTCCTGGAAGAGGGGCTGCCATAATAATTTTCAGTACACAATGGCCTACGCAAACATATAAATGAATGTTCTCAAAAAAGTCTGTAAACAAAGCACTATCAAGACTTAATTAGAAATTCCACTCTGCAAAAATGATATACACTTACTGTAAACCAGTCAATATCGCATGAGAAAACTTTTAAGTGTTATCCACTAGAGATTCTAACTTCTTGATGATAGAACCAGGAGTAAAGGGTTGTATCCAACTAAATTTAATTACACCATCATAGGTACAATCAAATAAGTATTTCTTGGAAGTCTAGAAGATTTTGCTCATTAAAATTGTGTTCCTTCCAAGAGGTGCCCATTAAGGATGTTTTATGGAACCCAAGGACTGCAATGGAAAAAAGAATCAGTAATACAAAAAATTCAAGCTGGAACTTCTCATTAAATGATGATTAACAGCTGAAAACCTCTTAAATCTTAACAGAAACCAACACAAATTACCAGATACTGGGTATGGAAATGAAACGGAAACAGGTTTAAACCAAGAAATGGGTGTTCTAAGGTTTCTGGCATGGAAAATGATCTACAGTTATTTTAAAATATCCGTGTACGCAAAATATTACAACCCACTCCTCTTTCCAAAAGTATAGAGATATATCATTTTGAGATCCACAGTTGAGAGTTAACAAACAACAAAAAATGTTTAAGAAGAACAACCTTAATTGCCACTTGCAGTTTCCCTAAGAGCATTCTTTGGTTGGAAAACCATATATACTCATTGAAAAGGAAACTGACTGAAAAGAAATCCAGCCTAGAAAAGACCTCAAGCAGATGAGTTGAAAGGCAGAATTATAATGGGCAGATGTTGAAATGGCTACTGGATTATAACAAAATTAGTTTCGGATTTTTTTATGTTTCTTGCTGATTTGGCAGGCTATTTGTCGCAGGCCAGAAATGGCCTAAGAAATGACAGTTTCTCAGAAATCAAATCCAACATGATTACCCAAGGCTATTCCATTTCTGGTAACACAGACTCACCATGAGTGTCATTCTATTGAGATTTCTATGATTGAAATTGAATAGTAAATTTTCACATGTTGAGATGCTTAGAAGTCAAACTTTGCTTAAGCCACACTTAGAAGTCAAGCAACCTTGCTTGGAGAAGTAACAGTCATTGCCTTGATAATGCTTGTTGGAACCAACTTAAGAATGACAAGCTAAACTGGAGCTCAGAAGATGACTGATAATCTAATTATGGTTGGATAGCCATACAGTCTAAACAGATGTACAACATTTTATTTTTGTCCCTGTGCCATGATAATGTCAATTGTAGGTATACAAGACAATAAACACACATGAAAAGAATAACGTACATTTCTGGATCCCTGACCAACATTAGCGTCTTTAGGCATTTGGCCAACAATAGGTTGCTGGTGCCCTTGGCCAATGGGACTAGACCAGCCAGAGTGCACTAAACATTTAAGACAAGGGAGCAAAGGGCAAGGAGATCCAGAAACTCTATTGATGTTAGTGATCAACTGCATTTCTGGATTACTCTAAGGTGAAGTTATCGTAACTAAGTCATTGATTTAATTTTAGTTTGATTAACCATGCCTAACTCTTAATTGAATAACTGAAACAGGAGAAAGAGTGAGTGAGAAGCACTATAACTAGCCTATCAAGGGGGTTAATATCAAGGATGATGTCATGACATCCAAATGGTACCAAAACTTTGTGAGGCATCATAACTAGCCTATCAAGGGTGTTAATATCAAGGATGATGTCATACCATCCAAATGACACCATACTTTCATGAGACGGCCCAACATAAGTGCAATTGCCACATTACCAGTAGTCCTCAAGTCTAGTGGACATTAATAAATGCATTTTTCAGTTTTTCCTGTAGTTGTTGACCTTCACCAGGGTGTATTCAGTCTTTTTTAAGCTTTTCCTATCTTTGGCTGGGCACAGATCTCTTCTATTTTTTTAAGAGTATGCAGTTTTCTTTTCTTATATTTAGATTGGATTCCCAATTATGAGAGAAGATGTTGTTCATAGAAGCAAACATCTTTAAAATATCACAATATATTCCAATATATCTTTTCTCAGCAAGGTGCCCAGCATTTTGTTGAAAGTACCACAAGTTTTTCTGAATATCATTAACCATGACTTTGACCAAAATTTTCACCAATATTAATGGCAATATATCACCAGTAATATCACAATAAATTAGTTTGTTTTTTTATCTATATAAGTGTCAGACCCCCCAATCTTTTGATCATTCCTCCCTGGAACTTTTATAAATGGGTTATATACTGATTCACCTTGAACAATGTAAGTAGCTGTTAAGATTTCCAGCTGCAATTAATGAATAGCAGTTAGGTCTGTTGCCCAGGGTTGATGGCAATTATTGCTGTCATTATTTCAAAAATGAAGATAGTCATCTACAGTTGTGAATACATTAGTATAATGGGTTTGGAAACCTTGTAAACCCGGAACACAATCATTGCTATTGTTACTAGAGATTATCACTGTTGCCTTTGATAACAGCAAATGCTACAGTCATTATTTATAATTTGTGAGCAAAGCCATTACCAAACAAAACTGTCAAATGATTATGCTGTCCTTTGACTTGTCATTATTATTGCATCACAGATGTCAGTGCTTTCATTGACTTGCTATCATTTCTACTTTTCAATGGATATTGTTGTCATTACTTCACTTGTAAACATTGTTGTATTATTGAGCTGTTAACAATATCATATCAGTTGAGATTGTTGTCATCATTATTGTCTTTGATAAAACTATCCTTCTTTGATTATTAATCCTCTTATATCACCAGTAATATCACAATAAATTAGTTTGTTTTTTGTCTATATAAGTGTCAGACCTGCGATCTTTTGATCATTCCTCCCTGGAACTTTTATAAATGGGTTATATACTGAGTCACCTTGAACAATGTATGTAGCTGTTCAGATTTCCAGCTGCAATTAATGAATAGCGGTTAGGTCTGTTGCTAAGGGTTGATGGAAATTATTGCTGTCATTATTTCAAAAATGAAGATAGTCATCTACAGTTGTGAATACATTAGTATAATGGGTTTGAAAACCCTGTAAACCCAGAACACAATCAATGTTATTGTTACTACAGATTATCACTGTTGCCTTTGATAACAGCAAATGCTATAGTCATTATTTATAATTTGTGACCAAAGCCATTACCAAACAAAACTGTCAAATGATTATGCTATCCTTTGACTTGTCATTATTATTGCATCACAGGTGTCAGTGCTTTCATTGACTTGCTATCATTTCTACTTTTCAATGGATTGTCATAGCCCCTAAGTAAAGAGGGACACATTAAAACTACATTCAAAAATATGTTTATTTAATTTATAGCATATAATCAAAAAAATATGTTTATTTAATTTATAACATATAATTAAAATAAGTCATAAAGCAATCAATTCGACTTACACTAGTGTTTAGTAAATTGCAAATAAATCATCATTATTCATTTAACAACAAATATCGATCAATGGTTCCATAATGCCAAAGCCATGAGTCCCCAGCCCTGAGGAAGGACACGCTGAGAAGACGCCATGCTTTGACCCTTCAAAGGAGGAGGGCGAACTCAGATGAAGGCAACAGAAGAAACGGGTGAAGACTGGAAGGCGTGCCGCTCAGGTGAATCCTTTCACTTAGTGTTAATTTTCAATATGCCCAAATCGTGACATAATAATATTTCCAGATTTCTGTGGAGTCTATTTCATTTGGTTTTAAATATGATTTCTTCCATCTGGCATGTAAAACATTGCATGAATCTTTAAATCAACTGTGGGCTATAAGACACAATATGAACAAACCAAACCTGGGCATAGTTACAGGGCAAGTGGACATGTACATAAAATAGGCGGACTGTGTAGTTATGAACGGCTCTAGATCTGCCTGGTTTATCTGCTGTAAAGATAATGATTGATTTCTTAGTTTAGCTGATTAGATAGAATTCTTACTGGATTTATGGACATGAATACTAACTTATTAATTTCTGCACCTCGATGGCTCCTCATGTCTGAAATCATGGCTATTGTATGCATATGAATGGATCTGAATTATAGGACTGCATAAATCTGTGAAATTAAAATGATGATTAAAGGACAACCATTTGATTACCTGGACTTTGTATTCTGTTTTATTCTCATACTGGATTATGTTTTTATGTGAGGATTTTTAGAACATATCAAATAAAGATGCAAGCAATAATGGTTGTATATTTAGAAATTATATAGAACTGCCTGTATTCTGTTTGTCATCCTAAAAGGAGAGGTGAACCATAACCTAAGTGGTTGTCTAAAAACTCCATCCAGGTTCCACCCCATTGGCCTGAAGCAAGGGTTGGGCATTCTGCCCCACTGGCCCGAAGCAAAGATTGGGTCATGGAGGGATGGGGGTTCCACCTAGGCATTCTGCCCCGTTGGCCCAAGATAAGGGTTGGGCAATAGGATGTGGTAGACCGTTGGCCCCTTAGGGATTCTCCTCTCCTGATGGGTTGAGTAATTTCTTTATGTTTACACTGCAAATATTATTGTGTCTGTTTTCTGGATATTGGATGTTAATGCTAACATGTAGAAATGTGGTTTGTACATCATGAATGATGCAGGACTTTGACCTTTACAAAGGATCCTTGGGAGGGGGAAATAAGGTCTCGAAATCCTTGCCAAACAGCAACCTTAGAGTCAGCCAGGTGAGGGAACATTACATGGATATTGCTGTCATTACTTCACTTGTAAACATTGTTGTATTAATGAGCTGTTAATAACTTAATAATATCATATCAGTTGAGATTGTTGTCATCGTTATTGTCTTTGATATAACTATCCTTTCTGATTATTAATCCTCTCATATCACCAGTAATATCACAATAAATTAGTTTGTTCTTTGTCTATATAAATGTCAGACCTGCAATCTTTTGATCATTCTTCCCTGAAACTTTTATAAATGGGTTATTTACTGATTCACCTTGAGAATGTAAGTAGCTGTTAAGATTTCCAGCTGCAATTAATGAATAGCAGTTAGGTCTGTTGCCAAGGGTTGATGGCAATTATTGCTGTCATTATTTCAAAAATGAAGATAGTCATCTACAGTTGTGAATACATTAGTATAATGAGTTTGAAAACCTTGTAAACCCGGAACACAATCATTGTTATTGTTACTAGAGATTATCACTGTTGCCTTTGATAACAGCAAATGCTACAGTCATTATTTATAATTTGTGAGCAAAGCCATTACCAAACAAAACTGTCAAATGATTATGCTGTCCTTTGACTTGTCAATATTATTGCATCACAGATGTCAGTGCTTTCATTGACTTGCTATGATTTCTACTTTTCAATGGATATTGTCGTCATTACTTCACATGTAAACATTGTTATATTATTGAGCTGTTAATAATATCATATCAGTTGAGATTGTTGTCATCGTTATTGTCTTTGATATAACTATCCTTCTTTGATTATTAATCCTCTTATGATCACTGATCAGTAGCATTCTGTTATTATTGTGATCTGTATCATTCTTGATCAGTACAGTATTCGGTAGCATCATTATCAGTACTGTGATCAATTAATATGGGCATCATTGCTGCTGTCAAAATTATTGGAAATATTACTGGTCAAAATGATTAATATGAAACATTGTTGTTAAGATAGGTCATTGCTGTCCTGAAATGCCAGGCATGATTGTTGCCACTGCTGTAAACTTAACCGGCACTTTGAAGGGGTTAGAGAGATTGTTGTTTTTCAATTGTAGTTACTATTTTGTGTATAGATTAGTCTCTTGGAATTGATAGTTGAGAAGAACAGCAGGGTTAACAGGTCTTCTTTACCTTAGTTGTGTTTTATTGCATGAACTCATTATCATTCTGACAGAGTTATTTATTAACATTGTTAAAGACATTTATATTGCAATTATTTATAATCAATGATCTAAAAATTAATAAGAAAAATCCATATTTTAAAATTCATGGTGTACACTCTTTCACTCTCCATGCAATTAGGATGGCTTTAAATGTAAAAACATCAGTTATTTATAATTTTTTTCTGCATTTTTTGGGTTCCCGATAATACCCCAAAAATTAGAAAATATCTTTATCTTTTGGTGTGTAAAGAATTCCCTAAGAAAGATATTTGCTTATATGGTTATTCTTACCTTACAACAAGGCGCTTTTCTTAGTTTCTACTTTAGTTGCTTTTTTCCTTTAGATTTTTCTCCTAACCTAGGTGCTCCACTAAGATGAGGATTTTTCAGTTATAAACCCCTGAGTTCTTTTGTCCCATAAAAGAAACCTGGGGCATACCACCAAAATAATGAAAGATGAAAAAAGAAGCCAAAAGAGTGCATATTTGAGCGTTGAACTGGTGCATTATAATTCTTTTCAATTTTAATAAAATGTAGATGCAATTTTGAGAGTTCAAATATGTGAATATTTGTTGTTCATATTTTTGCAGTAATTGTTTGTGGATCAGCATACTCAGATTTATTGTTTTCGTTGGCGTTCTCATTTTAAGCTATTTTGCAATTAGGGTTAACTTTTTAGTGCAGAATTTGCTTACTATGGTCTGAAAATTTTATATGATATTAGAGCTCATCACATGAAATATTCCAGATCCATGTATGGAATGTGCTGCTGTCTGTAAGAGGAAGCTGTCAGAGGATTTCAGAGGGTGTAATGCCCTTGCTTCAATGTTTGAAGCCACTTGGACCTATGAAAGTTTGTACGGTGGAATGCCCTAAGTGCTCCAATGATTGGAGTGTTGATCAGCACCAAAGATAGGCTGCTAATCTAAGTTATTCCTGGTTGATATGTTTAATTTTAGCATGTTCCAGAAGCTGCAGGCACGACTAGTCCTGATCTTAGAGTGCGACTGTCTAGAGATGCTTTAACACCTTGAAAGTGCAAATTGCAAATGCTAGTGGAGGAGATAAAGGCTACATCTCCTATTGAACATGTTCAATTGGTCAAACATAACAAAAGTTGGCCAAGGCGAAGCAAATCATCCTAAATTCAGAAGAATCATTTGATCCCTCACATCACAAAGAAAATAGCAAAGGAGATGTCTAATGCCTTGACCAATTGTATCAAAGCATGAACATTTCCCACAAGATGATGCTAAGGAACAGTGATCCCTCATCACATAGAAGATAGCAAAGGAGATGTCTGATGCCTTAACCACTTGCATCAAAGTGTGAACATTTCCCATGAGATGTTATAAAGAACATGCTCAGCAGCACATGCATTAACAATATAGACACAATGGTCAGTTACCTTATGAAGATCACTAAGCTTCAAGATCAACTCGTCACTATTCAGCCTAAGGTGGATGAGGATGACTCGATGCCAAATGGATTCTCTCCATACTCGGATCCATTTGTTTAGGGTGTATGTGCTCGTGAGAAGCTTCCCATGAAATGTCCACATTTTTGTAAAAGCCCTTGTTCAATCTGCTCTAAATCTTTCAATTTATGTTGTTTGACATTTCATCAAACACTTGGCATGCAAACTCCTTTCAGCATATAGATGATCCTACTTCTGATTTTTAATGCTTTCTCATAAGTTGACAAAGAACATGCATGAGTACAATGACAACTTCTAATCTGAATTACTAACTAGTGAAGAATGTGATTGACTGAAATGAAAAATGCAGCCTCAAATCATTTACAATGAACAAGGACTGTAAGCTTGCATTTCATCGAACAGTTGGTATGCAGCCCAGCACTATATGATTGACTGTAGAATGCAATTGGTTGAAATGAAAATGCAACTAGACTCCTAGTTGACTTCTTTACCTTATTCCAATGTAATTTTTACACAGCAACACTACCATGATTCTAACAGAAAAATAACATATTTTGGACTGATAACAGTGACTGTGAAATTCAGATTTTGATATCAGATTTTGAAACCCTGTAGCTTACAATCGCTGCCCAAATATAACCTTCTTTCGATAAAATTCTAGACAAGATTACGCTTGGCATACAAACATGAACTCAATGCTATCAGCACTCCTAATAACCATTGACTTGCTGTTACAATAACTAATTAAGCTCATATAACAGAAATTATATTATCACTGATGAATTCAGACCTGGAGAATAATTCGAATTGTAGCCAAAGGCTAAGCCGACCAACTCTTCAAGCTCATGTCCTCTTAATCTTCACTGGCAGCTGCGACTGAGAAATAATGGGATCACGACCTTGCATCCTCACAGCAAGACATCTTCCTCAAGCATGGAGTCGCCTCCTTCAAAACCCTTTCAAAATCAATTTACTTCCAACTACTAAGTGCAAGAGAATGGTGCGCCTGGAGTTTCAAGAGAACCACGACCTTCTATTCAGCTTCCAATGTAACAAATCGCTGAAGCTCAACATGAATCTCCATTTTTATTCAAAAACCCTTCATCAACAAAAATCAGAACATTTTGCTCTTCAAATTTGGTCTCTACAAAGACCATTAAATTTGCCAGGTAAGCTCTTGTAGAAGATCTAAAATGATCTCCTCCACAATCTCCAGCTAGGGTTGATATTTCACAACCGAAACCGGTGCCCTAGAGTCTTCAAACCCTCGGACCTGAAAACCTTCAAGCTCTCCCAAACTGAAATGAGAAGTGAAATCCAAGCATGTCCAAATGGCTGGCTTTTGGCTCCTTATAAAAAACTTTTTGACCTTCTAGAAAGATCCTCCAAGAAACTTCTAGAATATTATAATATTTCCAAAAGTGACTTTATAATATTTTATTTTCACTTGTCACTTTTAAAATATTATTTAAGTGACTTTATAATTTATTATTTTATTTTAGTCACTTTAATTAGACTAATTAAAAATAAAGTTACCTTTTTTATTTTAATTTATTAAGATAACTTTATAAATAATTAATTTAATATTATTCCCTTATTTCTCCTTTAGCCTTCAAGAATAATAAAGGCTAAATGATCCTCCGGAGTGGTTACTGAGAAGGGGACATTACAGTCCTCCCTTCCCGGAATTGCTTGCCCACAAGCAATTCCAAACTAGGATGCTGCAGAATCTGTTCTCCTTCTCAAGTGGCATCCCCTGCTGGCAAATCTCTCCATCTCACCAAGAACTCCTTAACCACTCTGTTTCTCAATCTCTTCTCCCGGGTATCAATTATCTCCTCAAGAATCAGGACCAAATGCCCCTCCTCATCCAGCGGCAGCAACTTTGAAGATGAATTAACCTGTTGACCAAGTGCCTTCTTGAGACACAAAACATGAAAAACATTATGAATCTTACTGTTATCCGACAGTTCCAACTCATAGGCTACCTCTCCAACACGTCTAATGATCCTGTAAGGTCCATAAAACCGAGGCTTGAGCTTTTCTGCACCGCTCTTCTTCAATGAAGACTATTTATAGGGCTGCAAACGAAGGTAGACCAAGTCCCCAACCTCAAGGCTACACTCAATCCTATACCAGTCTGCATATGTCTTCTACTAATTCTAAGCCATCTGTAAATTATCCTTGAGAGCCTTCAAGATGTCCTAACTCTCCTGAATCCAATCCTTAGCCTTGGGAGCTCTGCTCTCAACAAAAGCCAAGTCCATAAAAGATGGTAAATCATACCCATATAGTGCCCAAAAGGGTGACATCCCAATTGACATATGATAAGCGGTGTTATAACAGTATTCGCCCAAGTGCAACTACTTAACCCATGCTCTTTGTTGTCCTGAGATGTAGTTACGCAAGTAACCCTCAATCCATTTGTTCACATCTCAGTCTAACCATCTATTTGAGGGTGCTAGCTCATACTCGAAGTCAATTCAGTACCTACCAATTTGAATAACTCCTGCCAGAAGGCGCTTAGGAACCTACTGTCCCTGTCATTGACGATGTATCTCGGCAACCTATGCAACTTGAAGATCTCTCTGAAAAACAATTCTACCACCTACAGTGCCTTGTACTCTGTAGGTATAGCAAAGAAGTGAGCGTACTTCGTCAAACAATCTACAACCACATATATGCTCTCCCACTTCTGCTCTGGAAGGGCTAAAGGTTGCAGTAGACCCGCCGGGTGTGAGTGTTCGAACTTGCTCTATTGGTAAGTCACACACTCTCTGACATGTCTCAATACATCCTCCTTGAGGCCATTCCAAGAGAACCTCTCTCTGATTTGGCTATATGTTTTGAAGTAACCCTGATGGCCTCCTAAAGAAGTGTCATGTGAAGCCTGCAGTATCTTCTTCAATTTTGATTCTGGCACCAAATAGATTATGTCCTTATAGAAGATGACATCGTCCACAACTCTATACCTGTCATCCTATACTTGACCATCCATCACCTCACATGCAAACTTATTCTTGGAGTACTCAACCAGTAAGTGGGATTTCCAGTCTGCTGAAATCTCTGAAAGCGAACAAGCTGCAAGTTTCTTGGAAAGGGCATCTGCAACAACATTCTTTTTTCCTTTCACATACTCTATGTTAAAGTCATAGGCCTGTATTTTACTAACCCATTTCTATTGCCTCTCGTTTTTGCTCCAAGAAATACCTGAGATTGTTGTGGTCAATCCTCACCACAAACTCACCTCCAACCAAATATTACCTGAACTTCACCAATGCATGCATTATGGCGAGCATCTCTTTATCATAGATGGAGTAAAGTCTCTCAGGTCCTCTCAACTTGCGGCTCTCGTAAGCGATAGGGTGCCTATTCTACATTAAAATCGCTCCTATGCCTTCACCCGAGGCATCACACTCTAGAACAAATGGTTGGGTGAAGTTTGGAAGTGCCAAGACTAGACAACTACTCATTACCTCCTTAAGCTTGTCAAAAGCTCATTATGCCTCCTCGGACCAACTGAATGCTCCCTTTTTGGTAAAGTCTTTCAAAGGTGCCCCCAACTGAGAAAACCCTCTGACAAAATGCCTGTAGTAACTACACAACCCAAAGAACCCACACAGCTCAGTAAGTGTCCTAGGCGGTGGCCACATCTGAAGGTCGTCTTATGAACATCCTATTCTCTAACCCTGATTTGATGGTACCCTGAGTGAAGATCTAAGAAAAATACACTACACCATGTAGCTCATCCAACAGTTCATCAATCTTGGGTATCAAGTACCTATTCTTGATGGTCTTTTTGTTGAGAGCCTTGTAATTTATGCACATCATCATTGTCCCATCTTTCTTCTTCACCAAGACTACGGAGGAAGCAAAGGGACTGGAACTTAGTCATATGTGTCCCATGTCAAGCAATTCCTTGATTGCTTTTTCTATTTCATCCTTGAACTTTTTAGGATGACGGTAAGGGGTGGTGATGACAGGCTTGGCCCCCTCCTCCAACTCAATGGTGTGCTTGAATCCTCTATCTGGTGGCCTTCTTGGAGGAATCTCCCCAAACACCTTGTCATGCTTCCCCAACAGAGTCTGAATGTCAATGTGATATGGCTGATCCTCATCTGTAGTCTCCTTAGTAGTGATCAAACATTCTACTGCCCATGCCACATCACCGTGTCGGAAGATGCTCTCCATTCTTTTAGCTGACACTACCTTTGGTGCCCCATTTGCCATTCCTCTAAGCACAACCCTTTTGCCATCCGCTGCCCTGAACTTAAGTTCCATGGTCTGAAAGTTCTGTGAATATTTGCCCAGTGAATGTAACCACTAGATACCTAGGATGGCATTTGTATCACCCAAATCTACCACATAGAAATCATCTGTGACTATATAATTACCCAATGTGATACGCAACTGAGGAACCTTCTGTGTACATGACATGTTATACCCATCTGCCACCATGACACTAAATCCCTCAAAGTCTTGTGCAGGTATTCCTTGCTTCGCCACTAAGGTTGCATCAATGAAGTTGTTGGCGGTCCCACTATCTATCAATATTGTGATACGTTGACCTTGCAAAACTCCCTTGACCCTGAAGGAATTAAACCTAGGGGTACCTAACATGGTAGCAATGGAGCCACTCTTAACCTCCCCCTGTGGTTGCTCCTCCTTGAAGCTGCTATCCTCACTACCTTGTACCTATTGAATCTCGCCTTCATCCTCGCTATCCGATACAACTTCAATGAAGTGAACTTTAACTTTATCTTAACGATGACTAGGCTCCCAGTGCTCCCTACAATGATAACATATTTGTTTTCTTCTACACTCCTTGCGATCCTCTTCCTCCTGCTTGCTCCTCTTGGTCCATTCCTTCTGAATGGGTTTCTTGCCTTTGACTTTCTGAAAGGACGAACTCTTAGGCAGAAACTTGTTCTTTGGTTTGCTAGCATCCATATCCCTTGCTTTCTTGATTGCTTCCTGTAATGAGGTAGGATTGAGAGCTTTGACCCAACCTCTCAAGGGATCCATCAAACCATCCATGAATAGAACCAACAACCTTCTATCTAAGATATTGGTCACTAGAACAGCAAGTCTCTAGAAATCAACAATATAATTATCCAATGACCCCCACTATTTTAACTGAGCTAACTCCTTGAAATGGAGTTCAGGGTCCTTAACATCAAACCTCTCAATTAATTTTTCACTGAATTTTGCATAAGAGGTGATTTGGTCATGGCCCATTGTGACCATTTCGTGATGCCACCATTCATGAGCAACTCCATCTAAATGTATGGTAGTGTATTTGATTGCTTCGTCTTCGGGCATAGGATTTAGCTAGAAATAAGTGTCAACTTTCTGAACCCAAGCTTGTGCTGATGTCTTCCTCGATCCATCATAATAAGGCAAACTCAATTTGCCTACTTTCCTTCTGAGATCATTGCATTGCTCCCGGTTACCCCTGTTGGGTCTATGTCTCATTCTTAAATCAATGTAATCCTAGAGAGAAATATAATGTTGAAAACCTGGTCCAACATCAAGCCAATCCTGTCTGAGTTGATCTTGCAGTTCAATCAATGTGAGTTCATTATCTTCCTATGGCTCAACTCTAGTTGGGAAGACCGGCATCATGGGTCTTGATCCTGCTTGAGTAGTCCAATGGTTAGGAGTCCGGTTATTAACCAAGTTATCTCCCTAACCATTGTTGCCTCCATTTTGGTTGTTATTGTTGTTGAGCATAGTTCTTGTCAGAAGCTCCATCACCTATGTCATTCTCTGATTTGTTGTCCTTTGCTCATTTAGAACTGCAGTCATGAGTGCTTCCCCATTTGGTTCTTCTCTTCTTTGTTCTTCTCTCCTTTCACCCATCTCCGCCTCTATATGAGTACTTCCTTCTATAGAGGAGTTAGTGCCACTGCCTCACGGAGATCCCCAATGAATTCCCAAAATGTCGGATGTTGTTTCCCCTTCAGGAACTTGTGCTGGCTGCCACTGCTTCTTGACTTCCCTATTATAGTACCGCTTTTCTCTCACTCATGAAACCCTACAGGCTGGTAGAATCAAAGTTCTAATACCATTGTTAAATCCCTTGTTCAATTTGCTCTAAATCTTTCAATTTATGTTGTTTGACATTTCATCAAACACTTGGCATGCAAACTCCTTTCAGCATATAGATGATCCTACTTCTGATTTTTAATGCTTTCTCATAAGTTGACAAAGAACATGCATGAGTAAAATAACAACTTCTAATCTGAATTACTAACTAGTGAAGAATGTGATTGACTGAAATGAAAAATGCAGCCTCAAATCATTTACAATGAACAAGGACTGTAAGCTTGCATTTCATCGAACAGTTGGTATGCAGCCCAGTACTATATGATTGACTGTAGAATGCAATTTGTTGAAATGAAAATGCAACTAGACGCCTAGTCGACTTCTTTACCTTATTCCAATGTAATTCTTACACAGCAATACTACCATGATTCTAATAGAAAAAGAACATATTTTGGACTGATAACAATGACTGTGACATTCAGATTTTGATATCAAATTTTGCAACCCTGTAGCTTAGAATCGCTGCCCAAATACAACCTCCTTCGATAAAATTCTAGACAAGATTACGCTTGGCATACAAACATGAACTCAATGCTATCAGCACTCCTAATAACCATCGACTTGCTGTTACAATAACTAATTAAGCTCATATAACAGAAATTATATTATCACTGATGAATTCAGACCTGGAGAATAATTTGAATTGTAGCCAAAGGCTGAGCCGACCAACTCTTCAAGCTCACGTCCTCTTAATCTTCACTGGCAGCTGCAACTGAGAAATAATGGGATCACGACCTTGCAGCTGATCCTCACACCAAGACATCTTCCTCAAGCATGGAGTCGCCTCCTTCAAAATCGATTTACTTCCAACTGCTAAGTGCAAGAGAATGGTGCGCCTGGAGTTTCAAGAGAACCACGACCTTCTATTCAACTTCCAATATAACAAATCGCTGAAGCTCAACATGAATCTCCATTTTTATTCAAAAATCCTTCATCAACAAAAATCAGAACATTGCTCTTCAAATTTGGTCTCTACAAAGACCATTAAATTTGCCAGGTAAGCTCTTGTCGAAGATCTAAAATGATCTCCTCCACAATCTCCAGCTAGGGTTGATATTTCACAACCGAAACCGGTGCCCTAAAGTCTTCAAACCCTCGGACCTGAAAGCCTTCAACCTCTCCCAAACTGAAATGAGAAGTGAAATCGAAGAATGTCTAAATGGCTGGCTTTCGGCTGGCTCCCTATAAAAAACTTTTTGACCTTCTAGAAAGATCCTCCAAGAAACTTCTAGAATATTATAATATTTTCAAAAGTGACTTTATAATATTTTATTTTCACTTGTCACTTCTAAAATATTATTTAAGTGACTTTATAATTTATTATTTTATTTTAGTCACTTTAATTAAATTAATTAAAAATAAAGTTACCTTTTTTATTTTAATTTATTGAGATAACTTTATAAATAATTAATTTAATATTATTCCCTTATTTCTCCTTTAGCCTTCGGGAATAATAAAGGCTAAATGATCCTCCAAAGTGGTTACTGAGAAGGGGACATTACAATTTTGGGGTTCTCTTGTAGTGTAGTTGGCTTTGACCGTCTTGGTGTGTGTCAGCTTTATCAGAGGGTTTATTTGATGTTACAAGTGAACTCAGACGATCTAGAGGACTCAGATGTCACTTTTCGAAGTTATTTTCAGTTTCTAGTGTGTTCTCCAAGATTCTTGGAGAGAACGTCTATTTATAGCAAGTCACCCAATTAGGTATGATTCTCATTATTCATCATCAATATCACTCCAATGCAGTCAAACTTCAATTCCGATGCTTTTTGAAAATTTCCACAAATCGGATGTATTAATGAGCTATAATTTAATTATTTTTACTAAGGTTGCTAATTTTATTAAAATAATTTGGTGGGCACCTTAGTATAATAACTCATTGGAATGAGAATTAGAAGTTTTAAATGTTGGATGTTAATAAAGTGATTTTTGGTGCTGGAAATGGTTAAATAATAATACAAATCACTTTTTGGAGTAATAAGGCTTATTTCATTTATAAAGTGATTTTACATTATATTTTACAAAAATCTTTTGAAAATGTTATAAAAGCAGTTTTGGAAGCTCATTTGGATATATGCTTGAGAATTGTTAACAAGTTGTTGTTGGTTTGAACTTCATTCATCTACACTAAAGATATCTTTTGAGTGTTAAAAACAAATCGCTTGAGGGAGAAGAATATACAGACCAGCGATCATCTACAGGGAAACATTAAATAAAGGGAAACAGAAATAAATGATAGATTTGCATGTGTACAGCAGTCTGATTTCCTAGATCGGTGGTATGAAATCTGATTTACAATAAGAAGTTGTAGCACCATTGAATATATGTGATTTCGGTGCTAATGATGCATTGCTGTTATGGCTGTTACCTTATATCAATAAATGTGATCAATAGTTGTTTGTCATATGCCTTGAAAGCTCAACCATGATGGAAAGAACTGAGACTAAAAAGGGGTACAATGACGGGGCCCTCTTCAAGGTACGCCACCCGGGGGGGGAACAAGATGAGCCCACATGGGCCAAAGGGGTACTGCCTTTGTTACAAAGGGTACTGATACTGCCTTCGGGCGTACGAGAGTTGGGCCACCAAGACACCCTTTGTAACCTCACTCCCCTATCATGGTGCAACAATACAAGGAGATCAATCATGGGGAAACAGAAAAGGATGGCAAGATGAGGGGATAATGGATAAATTAAAATCCTCACTAAGTAGGCCACCTCATATGAATGGCATGTGCCACATGGTGTCCTAGAGAGGCTAAGGCACCCCATTGAGTCACTCTCTTCCATGCTCCCCCATGGTTGAGCATCCCTAGGGTAAGGTAATAATTGGATTAACAAATTTACTATGGATTTACTAATGTTTAATCATGATACTCTACTTGTTAAATTATCATTGTAATTGATCTCTAACTTGTTTGCAGGGATTAAATCAAGCCAAGGTACCCTCTAAATTCATTGTTTGCTTGGGAAATTGACAATTTAGGTTAAAATTAGTATAATTTCTATTAGGGACATTACAATGTGGACGCATGATCACTAGTTTACTCTTATGGCATTGTTTAACAGACCTTGCAGGCTGAAGGGAAAAAAGAAACTGCTGATTTGCACATCCATTTGCAGGACCATCCAAGATTTACATCAACACAAAGAAAAATTCAAATCATTCATTCTAGTTCTTTCCACACACCTGTTCAGATGATTGTTGCTCTTCTGCTGATGTTGCATTCTGTTTCAGCTTTTCCAATTCTGATATGCGCCCATCAAGGGAACTAAACAATTCCTTTGTCTGACAGTCACAGTATTAGAATGTTTTTATCACAAACATGCAGAAAAACTCAAATCTCAATAAATCCTACAAGGTCATTTAATCTTGATTCTTAATTGATAAAGCAAAAGTATATCACAGTTAAACACAAAAGGTAAACATAGCATACAGTAATTTGAAGCGCATTTTTTGGCAATTTGATTTTAATTGATAAAGCAAAAGTATAGATCACAGTTAAACACAAAAAGCAAACATATCATTCCAATAATTTAAACTAGTTTTTTTGGGTAAATTCACCCCCTTCATTTTAGTTTTCACCCCTTTTTTGCAACCTTAGCCTTGGATGCCACAACCTACAGGTAATTTTTAGTCAAACACACCCAGGACTTGCACCACGCATTGTCCATTGAAGTGTGACGGACAGAGTAAGTTGAAACCTGTTATGGAAACCAGTACCACAATACTTTTATGACTTAAGCTTATTCTGTTAGACATAATTTGACCTAAAATGCATTATCTTGCCCTGACTGTATTTTTATTTAATTTCCTCCTATTTTCTGAGTAAATTGAATCCCTAAAATAACCTAGATTACATTCTATTGACCTGATTGTATTCTGGCTATTTTCTCTTATCCTCTAAATAAATTGATGTCCTAAAAAACTTAAATACCTAAAAAGAGAAAAAACCCATAATTTGCCCTACATTGATGAACTGCGACCTCAGAATAACTTAAATATTAAAATAAAATAAAACAGAATTTAACCTACATTATATTCTATTGACCTGATTACACATTTTAAGTGAATTGAAGCCCTGAAAAACTTGAAAACTAAGACTTTAAGTGAATTCTTTCACGATGGAATTAAAATGGTTGGTAAAATTTAATGGAAATTAAATACCTTTAAAAAAACTCCAAAAGATTAAAAATAAGACTATAGATACCCAATTCATATGTAATAAAGAAAATAACGTACGCAAAGATTATTGGAGATTAAATAATCTAAACCTTTTATATATCAAGATTAAAAGAAACCCAAATAATTATAATTAGAGCAAAAGATGGGTAGAGATTATTACCTGCTGTGAGAGGATATGATGGGTGGCCTGATAATCTCCCTGGAGTACATATAAACCTAATCCAAATGCAGCTGCTGCTCCTGCAAAAAACGATGCTATTCTCACCCTGAAGACGTAACCAATGCTCATCTTGAAATGAATTTATCTCCGTGTATTGTGATGGTCTTCTTCACGGCGAAAACAATCTGCAGTTCTGTTTCTGGAGTTCAACCTAGGAGCATACTCCTGATTTAAAATGTATACTCTCTTGGCAAAGATAGAATAACGTTAAACCTTCAGAAACGTAATTTCTAGACTGTAACGTTTTACAGCGTATACAAAACAAGCTTCGCTTAGTGATTAGTTGTTTTTGATGGTCTTACAGTATATTTAGTTTTCGAAAAAAATGAAATGATTATAGAGTTGTAATGATAATTTGTTTATATGAAGTTGGGTTCAATTTTATTTTTATTTTTTTCATCTATTCTTATATATATTCTTGTCTAGGTAATTCTTATCTAATTTTTAGATATATATTTTAATATAACTGTCTTATCTTCAAATTTATCACATTTATATACATTTATCTTTTTATAGTCATTAGTCATCTAAATGTGACTATTTCATTATTCAAGATTATTTCTAGTATTACAGGGTTGATCCTTGTCATGGACCCAACCTTTCCTTTTTAAAATTCACAATATAAATTGATTAATTAGAAATGACCTTTATTTTCTTCTCCTAAACCAACTAAAGACACATTTTGAGAAATTTGATGTTAGGTGATGGTGTTTAAAAATATTAAGTGCATTCATTCAAAACATCCAAGCATCATATGAAATTATCTCATTCTAAAGCATTATATAGCAATGCACTTGGATTTGATGTGCTAAAAAGAGTAACAAATTTGCATACATCATGTTGGGAGGCTTGCTTGTTACCTTCTAACTTTGTAAACATTTCATGCGGTTGACTTAGGAGAACTTGTCTCCTTGGGATGAAATAACAACTCTATCAAGGTATTCTTAAATATTGATAGCCCTCATATCAATAAATGAAGATTAATATAATGAGTTAATAGCAGAATTATACATTATATAGAATTAAATCTAAAGGTAAAAGTAAGTTCACAATCACAAATTTGATCAAAATGACCAAACTCGACTCTAGATAAAGTAAAGTTACATCATAGAACTTAAGAAATTTGTCTAAACGAACACATTTTCAAGACAAAGGTAGTATATTCCAAAATCTTCATTGAACCACATAATGTCTAATCAACAATCTAAGTATCACCATCATCTACATTTACCTTCCTAAAAATAGTTATTGCAAGGTATCAAATTATCAGCTCTAGGTATCTAGTTTATTACTAGTTTATTACAAGGTATTATTACTAGTTTATCTAGGTTGATTTATGCTTGATTGACTACTTTTTATTTAATTAGCTTAAATTGAACCTTAGGAAAGTCTATTTTCCTTTACAAGAGTGTAAGAGTAAAAGAGCAATGTCCCATGTATTCGCTTAGTGATCTAACTACTCAATTTTTTTAGTATTTTTTTGGGTTAGTGTTGTCTTTTTATTTTCATATAAATATGTTTTTTTCATTTAAATGTGTAGCGATATGGGACATTTTTTAATGTAAAATTTAGAGGGAAATGTAACAAAAGGGAAAGTTGGAAAAATGTGCAACCATGCTATACATTTTTGTTAAGCCATGGTTGCATTATTCTAGCCCTCCCTCTCCCTACCCTCATTCAACAATAAGTAAATTGTATTTTCTTTGTCATTTTAGGAGAAGATTTTATATTATATATTATACTTTAAAAAATATCTTAGACCAATTTTTTCTCTAAAAATATGTTAAGATCCAAAAAACAATAATTATAATAATATAATGTAGAATGAAGAGCACATACCATACAAGAGATATTTGTGGGCCAAGATGCTCTAATAACCAATAAATGCAAAATAAAAATAAAACCTTGGTGTAGGATAACATCATATAATACTCCTTATGGAAGAAGTTGTTTCACATTATATCTCTAAGATCTATCCCAAGTACAATATTGTACTCAACATATATCCTTATGATGATAATCACCTCCTTTATATAAACCTTCTCCTTGTGATAAAATGGAGGGGTAATCCCAATGAAGGCCTAGTCATCACTTGATATGATTAATTATACAAGGTATCCACATGACCCAATATAACTAACTTAAATGATACATGTCGCAAGTTGGCATCACCATTTGCCTACATACATTATAATATCATATCCATAAGTACGTAATATGTCATCCTTCCTTGACATGTTTCATCCCCAAAACATGAGAAGAAGCTAAAAAGTATGATTTTCACAAGTCATTACTGTTATCACCTAAAATTGCACCCTGTTGAACCTAATGCTCAACACCTCAGTGTAACATGGGAAGACCTCTAAAGATGTGGGTTTCTTGTAGACAGAGGTCAACCTCCGAAGAAGGTTGGCTTCCTTTGTGTTATCACCTAAACTACTAATCTTTGTGTGGTAAAGAGAGAAGGAATACATAAATTGAAAAACTACTCCTATGGTGATACACCAAATTTGTTCAAACATGAACAACTGCTTAACACACAATTTTCAATCAACTAGTAAAAGCTGATATGCACAACTCAATACTCATATGATATTGCATAAATATTTTATAAGAAAGCTACGATACATACAGTCCTAGAAGGATGATAAATTCTCCTCACAACTAAAACTGTTTGCATCACTAACATAACCTATAACCTGCAATATACACATCTCCTCAGCTTAAAAGTGTTATTAATGAGACAATTAACAAGGAATAAGAGAAACTTACATGTAATTTTATCAATCATTCAACACACTCAATGAGACAAATAACTGAGAAGGTAGAAGTTGTTTTCTTTATTGATCTTCAAAGGTGAAACTATACATATAATGTCTATAAATGAGTTACAAAACTCAGTATTCTCCACTAAGGATTCTCAGAAGTCACAAAGCAAAAAATATGCAAGTAAGAACTCCCTACAAAAGAGGCAAAAATGTCATATATATGAAAACTAAAAGCATTAGCCCCTTTCTTTAGGGTTTACAAAAAATATCGGTTTTTAAGAAAAGTCGACCATCAGATCTTTTGGAAACAAAGCTAATGCATTCAATGTGCATCCCCTGTGTCCCTGTCGGTGTGAAAGATCATCCTTAAGAGAAGTCGTTAGATCTTTTTGCAACCACAACATTTACTTCTGGCCCCTATGTCCACTCTCGAACTTCCTTGAATAGCTGCCTTGAATGCCCCTAGAGTTTTACCATTAATATCGATCTGCCTTTTGCTAGTAGACCTCACAGCTATCCCCGAGACTAACGGCTTCTTCTTTTATTTGGCCTTCTACCAACTCAAAATCTTTCTGTAGATTAACTTCCCTTGCAAACAGCTTCAAACTTTCCATTTAGATATCGACACCATTGATCTCTGAGCTACCCCATTGCCTTTGATTTTAGGAAAAGTCCATGTCGTTTATGCTATGTTGGTCTCATTTATAGGGGAAGTCAAACAGTCAAAGGGCAAATGGTTCACCTTTAGTTCCTTCAGATTGGTTGAGCTCATGCCACACAGATTCCCAACGGTCAAAGGTTGCTTCATCAGAATCGCATCTCGTGAGACACTAATCGTGTCTCCCCAATGCAAGTACACCTCATAGCATCTATTGGCATGACACGCGACAGTCAGCGATACCCCATATCAAATGCAAAATTCATATCGATCTCGCCCTCGTCATCGCCCAGACTATCGTCAAAGACACATCGGGTTGGCAAGAGATCTTCAGTCGATAGGAGATCATAGCGAATGCTAAGAGTCCTACTGATATCCTTTTCCATGGCAAGCTGATCGCTGTCAGCAAGACCCTCCATTGTCAGCAAGAGCTTTCATTGAGCCCCACCTCTTTCGACGAGACACCATCAAGTCAGGGAGACCCTTTAGCGAACACAAAATATTATACCGAAGGCACCTCCACTATCGACAAAACCCTCCTCATTCGACCAGACTTCATGTCGAAGGCAATATCTCTCAGCGAGCCCATTTCCTCTTGGCAAGATGCTATCGGGTCGGTAAGACCTCTTATCTAACTCCTCTCAACGATGAGTCCCACCGCAGCTAGCTCCCTATCGGCGAGACACAATTTTTTTGGCAGGACCTCCTAGCGAGCTCCCTTTCTCTCCCTGAGCTCACTTCATTCGACTAGACCCCATCGAGTCGGCAAGGCATCATGCCGAAGCTACCTTGATTCAGTGAGAGCTTACTTTCTTATCGGGGAGAGATCACTCGATCGGCGAGACATCTCCTCGAAGGGAATCCCTTTTGTTTCAGCAAGACCTAACGCAATCAACAAGACCTTGTGCCTAGCTTAGAATATTATGCCGACACTGCTTCACTTCGACAAGAGTCCACCTCATCGGTGAAACTTTACCCCTTTACTAGCCCCTTTCGCTGAGACTTTCTTGTGTCAGCGAGACCTCTCGCCGAACCTAAATCCTTTGTCGAGACACCATCGGTTTGCCGAGACATTACATCGAACTCAAATCGTTCATCGAGACCACTCATTGGGACCACCACTCTTTGTCGGCAAGACCTCCCTGAGTCGGCCAGACGTTACCGCGAAACCCACCTTTCTTCGCGATGACATTTCTTTCGGTCAGACTACGGTTGATCAGTGAGACCTCTCACCGATGATGTCTTCCTTCATCGAGACTTCCATCTTTCGTCAAGACCTTATGTCGAAGGCCATCCCCTTTGGTGAGACACTTCATGGTCACTGAGACCTCTTGCCGAAGGCAAACCATTCCCCCTGACGCCAACCTTGTGAGCTACTGTCGGCGAGACATCCCAAGTGAAGAGATACATATAGACTTATGGTGACCCAAAAGTCCTAGCGACCAGTGCATTCAAACAAATAGAACGCACTACTAGTCGACAAGACAACAGGAGGGTCCTGCCGACTTTCTTCTCTGATGAGTTTATGCCAAATCTGACTGAGGCGAGTTTTTTCAATAGGCCTCCTCGTGAAATATCCTCGAGTGTATGTCTAACCCTTGATGCAAATTCCCTATTTGGCCTTTATGAACACCCGAAACATAGATTTCCTTACCTGATTAAGGTCGTAGGTGAAAAATAGGTAACAATTACAAATATGATGTCATGACCAATCATCCAACCATCCATAGTTGATCCTCATAATAGTTTTAATTTGACATACCCATATTATATCCTTCACAGTACCTAGATTATATCCTTGTAGTTTTAACTTAACCATACAATAGTTGATGATGTCAACAATGAACTAGCTTTCCAAGGCGACCTCTTTTATTTTGTACTTGCTAAAGGAAAATAAAGTATTATTGATCCCTTCTCTACTAAGATCCTAAGTCATTTTCCATCTAAACTTCATGTATCGTATGCACTTAATAATTTAGCCAATTCGTCCTTCCTCTTCCTCATACTTTTATGATATTCTTTAATTGTCATCCTCTTCTCTATTACTTTTTTCAATACATCCTCATTTAAATTGTTTATGGGATCATCCAAGGCATTAACAAAGGCTTCTTTAGTTTCTTAAACATAGGTTCATCATCATCCAACCTGTTTGTATCATTATTTTATTCAGTTAACCAATCAATGATGGTTAAATCATCATACCTCGAGTCTTTAGCCTTTTATTTTATGAATTCTATCTTGCCTTGGCATTATTCAACCATGTGTTTTTCTAGTTTTAGTTGTTTTATTCATGTTCTCAACTTGGAAACAGTTTCATTTGTTATAATTTTCCTTCCTTTAAATAATATACCATCATCTAATTTCTTTGTTGCTTGCAATCTTGTTAACTCAATGTCATTTTGTTTGAAGCAATCACAACAACTCTTTTGCAACTTAGCTATTTTATTCTCCCATTCAATTGTTTTTTGATATCTCTCATTGGAAATCTTGATTATGCCTTCTCCTTCAGATATTAGTTCATTTATCCACTTCTCCATCATATTAGCTTTGTGCTCCATCTTCTCCAAGCAAGTTATAACACCTTGGGATAGAAGGATTGGATGGGAAGGAAGTTGCTCTATGGTTTGATATGGATCAAGCAATTGCTTAATGTATCCTCACAATTGTGACACTTATGCTTTTAGTTCTTGCTTCATCTTTTTATCTTCTTCCATCCTTGGTGCAATTGTTTCCACATTGGCTCACGACTCAATCTCTTGCTCTTTGGTGGAATGCCCTAGGTAAATGGTGGATATTTGATAATAAAAAATCAGTCATCTTGCATTTATCTTTTTGTACCAAAGTGGTGGCAACTTGTGTAGTCTTAAAACCAATTGCGTCTCTTTTTACAATATACATTATTTTGACTTTTCTCTTTGGTTTTGGTGTTTTTTTTTTAGGAAATAATGCACTTATCCCATGATCTTAATTGATTTCCTACATAGCCCATGAGAGATAAACATGCATACAAGTTTCCAAAATGCATAGATAAAATAGACAAGCCACAAGATAACACAAGATATACCTAGGGAAACCATCAAGAGGGAAAAACCTAGCCTCCAAAAGCATCCATACTCCATCATATTATTCAGCAAAAAACCAATACAAGAGTTACAATGAATACCTTTGAAGTACCAAGCCCTCCAATGCATTCCCATGTGTCCAAGAATGAATCCACAAATCCCATGCCATGCTTCACGAATGCACTCCTCAAGAAGACTCAATAATGACAACCAACTCACTTAGCCATACATGAAACCACATCAATCTCCAGCATGCTCTCCAACTCCATCAAGATACCTGCAATAAGAACAAAGTGACCACTATCTCAAGCAAGAAATCCTCTCATCATCCAACGTGCCACCTATGGAAGAAAAGGAACATGCCAAGGTGAAGATCCACCAATCCACAAGCACGAGCATAAAATCCAAGTGCTAACAAAGGCTCTAACCAAGTTGTTGTCAACTAAAAAAACCCACACGATTAGAAATAGCATCCATAACACATGCTAATACCTCCAAGGCATCAATACATCAGTAAACTCGTGCCAAGAACATATGCAACCTGTAAACTATAATCAAGCTCCTTGTATCAAACTTGTCAATGAAGAACATACATATCCAGGAACTCCCACAATATAGGTAATATCAAAGCATATAAAGTCTACCAGTCAACACTATGCCAAGGTGTGATAAATGATCAACAATGAAGTACCAAGAACAATAACAATGATCCACACATACAACCCAAAGAGCTGCATAATCTCTCACAACATGTTGCCACCATCCTCCCAAAAACATGAACATCCAAGAAGGAACCATGAAGAGAGAAAACCTATAAATCATAATATCCTCCTACCAACACCTCAAAAGTGTACGGTTGTGTCAAGTATGATCTCCTAACAACCCCAAATGAAAAGCCTCAACAACATCCAAAACACTCGATCTCATAGACCAAGTACAACATATGAATCAATGTAACAATGCTAGCATGGATGTAAGCCTCTCTAATCAAGAACAAACTCAAAAGTAACCATCCCATAAACCATCTCCTAACAACCCTCATCAAAGAATGATATCATAAACTCAAATGCACAAGGAGATAACCATGCCATAACATCCCTCAAAATGAATCCTCTAGAACTAACTATCCATAGCTCAAGATCCATATCTATAAAAGATAAAGCATATAAACTCATGCTAAACAATCCTCAAATGAGTATCCATAATCAATCACCATGAATCAACTCAATCCCATGAGAAAACAAAGCACGAAACATAACACATCTAAAAGATATAATGAGAAAATACCTCTCATATAATAAACTATCAAGTAGACCAGGAGTGGGGAATGAGAATGCTCCTCTGGGATAACCAAGTTGTCACAACTCACTCCAAGAACAATATCCTCTACCGGTCCAACATGAACTCATGTCCATACCTAGGTGAAAGCTCCTCGATCTTCCTGTTGAAACCTCCAAAGAGTAACCATCTCAAGCAAATGTCTCTAATCACAAGAGAACTGCAACCATCACCTACATATCTAAGTATCCTTGAGCACCTGTAGCCAATCAATTCATGCTAAACTCCAAATACAACATAGCACCATCATGAAGTAATCAATCAAATTATCAATGCACTCAATACAAAGAGAACTACCATGATCAATGTCAAAGCCCCAACCATAGAATTAGGAACCTATCATGACAACATGATCTAACCATCTCCTCCCAAGAGATCACATGAACCATAACATACATAAACATCCTAGTCTCAAGAGAACAAGTACCGTGCTAAACTCTAAACACATATCAAGAGTAAACCATGACATAATAGGAAACACTCTAAACCAAGAACACATATCTCCAATCACATGAAGATAGCCATACCAATGATGCATCTACATCATTGCCAACAACTCCCATTGAACCATGATATGAGTTACACATGGCATCATGACTACCATCCTCTCCATGAAGATCATCTAGGTCTACACACACTCAACTGCAATGTCAGTAACATACAAGTAAACCAATATCTCCAAGCCAAGAAGATACATAAAACCGCCATCAAAACATCAAAAACCAATCTTATGTTGCAAAATCATCACTGTCAAAAGTTCCCACTCAAAGTGTATAACCAATGAATGTAACAAGCTATCATGACATCATGATCAAACCACATACTACAAGTCCCATCACCTGACTAATCAAGTACTCTAACCATCCATCCTCTCAATCCCAAAACAACATACCAATGCAAAAATGACCATAGATAAGGCCAACTAATGAAATTTGCAACAAAAATGAATCAAACATAGTGGATATAGACAGTCCACATTTGATTCACCCCACTACAAGTGAATGTGTAGCTAATCCACAACCTGCATAACTCATAGATCCAATCACTGAAATATGCAAACTCATCATTACATTAATAACCTACAAACTGAGATATCAAAGAAAATAATCTTGTAGACATCAAGACTCAAACACCAAATCAACCACAGATCTGATTTTCCAAACATGTCTACGAATGAATAATCATAGTCAAGGAACCAAATAAGCATCAAGAAGATAAGATCAATCTCCTAATCACCAAAATATATCAAATTTTATATCAAAATTCGTCTCTTAACCAACCTGAATCCAACCGTGAGGTCCATTTTGTCTCAAAATGTCATCTATGAAAATTTCCCCTACAAAACCCTCATATGCAAACTCAAACCAAGAAACCCTCTTCACCCAAATTTGGAAAACTTCATATCTACAATAAGCCCAACAAATCTTGACAACCCAAAAGCCCAAATCTGCATACAAACACCTAAAACATGTGTTCCTTGTAATACCTCAAACCCTACATACATTTCCATGGCTTCAACTTTGCAAAAAACTCTCAAATTAGGGTTATAACAAAAATTATTCAACCATGAAAGCTCTGATACCACTCGTTAGGAAATAATGCATTTAGCTCACGATCCTAGTTGATTTCCTACATAACCCATGAGAGATAAACATGCATACAATTTGCTAAAATGCATAGATAAAATAGACAAGTCACAAGATAACACAAGATATACCCTAGGAAAACCCTTGAGAGGGAAAAACCCAGCCTCCAAAAGCATCCATACTCCATCATATTATTCAACAATAAACCAATACAAGAGTTATAATGAATACCTTTGAAGCATCAATCCATCTACTGCATTCCCATGTGTCCAAGCACGAATCCACACATCCCATGTCATGCTTCACAAATTCACTCCTCAAGAAGACTCGATAATGACAACCAACCCACTTAGCCAACCTAAACCACTACACGGGTTTGCTTTTATAGACACGAGCTCACACAAAATACAACTAGTGGTAAGGTAAAACCATGTACCACTAAACCACTAGCCCCTTATTTAATATTGGGGACTAAGACATCACATTATTTAATATTTACTCAATATTAAATTATTATCACATGTCTCCCACACATTAAATAATAATACAATGTTACAATACAATATCAAGTTGTCCCCAAATAATTACCTAGTTTGATTATCCTCACCACAAAGGTTCATCACAACTAAATTATTATTTAATTACAATATTATAATAAACCAATTTATGCAATGGTGTACAACACCATATCCCAACATTTTTCTATTAAAAGAGGCTTTTAAAATCATGAGGAATTATCTCAACTTGAGGTTGATTTTTGAATTTCATTGACAACCAATATGAGATCTCACTCTCTTGTCCCTCAATTTGCAATTATTGATCAACCATTTTCTCGTGTTTTCTTGTTGGAGACCTTGGTTGTTCTATTAGCACATGTTCTTCATGAACTTCTTGTACTACTTGTTCTTATTGTCTCGAGAGAACATTTTCCTATGCTTGTTCATGTTGAACCTCTTTTGTATCACCTTTATTGGCATCATTGGTGTTTTTTTCTACTTCCACTTTTGAAATAGCATCATCCATTGGTTGCCCCAGGCCACTTGTTCAATGTAAACCAAAGGGTCAATTTCTTTATTCAGTTGTACTTCTTCAAAAATAAGATCATCTTTATTTTTGTTGTGGAGGAGTATCTAAAAGAATATTTTGGAATCCAAAAGAAATATATACTTCCAAATTGATGATCAAAATATTAGTACTTGTACCAGTCTCCTCGTTTATTATTTGTTCAATTGTTGGATCTATCTTGGCTACTAACTTTTCAATGTTGCTAGGCTGAAGGGTGGGACTTTTTTTCCCTTTGATAAATCCTCTTGCATTTTTTATGCAAGCTACCCTTCGATCCTACATTTCTTGACCTTCTTCTCCCTCTCCTTGTACTTGAGCATGACTTGTTACTTCCATACCTTATTATTCTTCCCTTTTTATTTCTATAGAAACTATTATTATGTTGGAAATTTATGGAGGAGAGATGAATGATTTCTTAATAAGAGAAGATGGTCAATTTTGTAGCAAAAGTTGCCTCACCTTTTGGATTTGTTGCTAGATTAGAAGGCAATGAACCTTGTAATGCTTGCCTTATTGTTGGCATCACTATCTCATCTTGTAGAAGAGGAGCTCCAAATGTTAATGCTACAATTTTTTTGAATAAATTTATTAAAATAGAAGGCACTAGTTGATTGGGGTCTTCTGAAATAGTTGCAACAATTACCCCTACTTCCAATTGGGTTGCCTCAATGGAACCTTCTCCTGAATTTATGGCCTTGGCCTTCTAGCTTCTTCTCTTCTTGATGAATAAATCATCGTAGTTATCATCCTTATTGGATTTTTATTTTCTTTCTTTGTTATTCTCCTTGACATAAGTGATGTTTATCCCTCTATCCTTTAAAGCTTAGTTGCACTGATCTAGTTGTATTTGACTAGCATCCAAAATGTGTTGTGTCAACACTTCAATGGAAGATACCTTCAATTGAGACCAATCTAGATCTAGGATGAGTTTATCAAATACTTTGTTCATCTCATAGTTGGTATGTTATACTTGTTATGATCTCCTCTTATTTGTAATGTGATAACACAATTTCTTGGCGTTCTCATCTGATTCAAGGTTAACCTTTGATGAGATATCTTTCTAACCTCGTGGTCATCAACATAATTTGCCTAGTAGTCCTCAATGTGAGGCTTATGCTTCTTGTATTTGGAAATCCACTTCTCTAATTTACCCATTGGATCATAGTTGACTCTTTCCAAATCAAATATTTGTAAATTCAACAAACTTAATTCTACTTTAGAGGATCTAGCATTGATGAGGCTATCACACACATACCAACCAAAATGACAAAACTTTTTCCCCCACTCTATGTTCAGCCTACATGAGTTCATGAGATTTCAGTAGTTGTTTAGACATCTCAGAAAAATATCACCTTATCGATGGGATATCTTGGAAACTTGTAGGGTTTGCTAGTGACCCTTCCATTATGAGATAGGTAAAATTTGGTAATTAGATCTACCAACTTCCCTTGCTGTCAATAGCACTTTGAGCATCTATGGAAATTATTTTAGCTTTTTCTCCTTTAATTTTTCTAACTATCCACTCTTGCAGTTTGGTTGTCATTAATGTCAAAAGTTC
>VDFB02058242.1:633055020-633074071 GCA_007258455.2 Sequoia sempervirens | reverse complement strand
GCATTCACTTAATCTTAAATTTAAATCTTTCACATCTACTTTCATGGTTATGGGTAGGTGTTAGTTGCCTTTTCTACTTTTTGGTTAAAAGCATACCCTGAGTTTTCATTCATTGCATATCTTTCGAAGGTAGTTGCGCCCTGTAAAATAAGTAGAGAGCACTTGCAAATATCATTGCAAGTGACTCAACTATTAGTACTATTTGTTCTTCTTGTTGGGCATTCTGAGTCATTTTCTTTCATTTATTTTTGAAGGACAAATCTGTTAACTAACACAAACAACACTATAGAGTATGAGGCCCTTATTGCTGGGATACGTGCGACCTTGTCCTTAGGTGTAAAGCACATTTGTATATTTGGTGATTCTTAATTGATTATTAAACAAATTAATGGGTCTTATAAAAAAAAATGTTGTTATCACATTATAAAGACTTCACAATGACATTGATAGATCATTTTGAATCGTACACTATTTACAATGTTCCACGAAAGGATAATCGACATACAAATGCAATGGCAAGCACCGCTTCTCTTGTGTCTCTTGAAGATTCTTCCATGGACTTCACATTCATTATCCATACTCTCACAAACTCATCCATAAAAGATGAAGTTAGTTGCCAATATTGAAGTTTCTAGTGAATGGTATGCACCGATATTTCATTATCTAAAAGAAGGTACCTTTCTTGAACCAACTACTAAGAACACAAGTTCATATTCAGATACTTGCAGCTTGATATATAATCCAAGCAGATGTGTTGCATATACAGTCATTTGATGGTCTTCTTCTTCAATGCCTTAAACAATCTAAAATCCCTATAGCCCTTGAGGAAGTTCATGCAGGTGCTTGTCGGGGGCATTTTGGAGGAAGATCATTCATTCAAAAGTTAGCTCGCATATGATACTAATGGAAAAACATGGAACAAGATTCTTTTGATCACGTTAAGAGATGTCATAAATGTCAAGAGTGTAATAATTTGATTCATGCTCCAGCTTCCGAACTTCGTGCCCAAATACCTATTTGGCCATTTTCGGTATGGGGTTTGGATCTTATTGGAAAAAATATCGTCTCCTTGTTCTAGACATACATTTATAATTACTGGTACATATTACTTCATGAAATGGGTGGAGGCAATTCCTCTTCGTTCCATGACTGCTAAGGTAATCTGTCATTTCATCTTGGAAAACATCATTGCTCATTTTGGTCTTCCTTCTACTTTAGTCTTGGATAATGGGACATCGTTTAAGAACAACAAAGTGAAGAAATTTTGTGAAACATTTCACATCCAACATTGTTTTTCTACACCTAATTAATCAAAATCTAATGGTCAAGCGAAAGCAATGAATAAAACACTTGAGCAAATCTTACACAAAATAGTTAATAAACATAACAAGGATTGGCACACTCAACATGCATTGTAGGCTTATCACACAAGTATTCATACATCTACAGGAAATACACAATATAACCTTGTTTACAGTGTGGATGCAATAATGCCCTTAGAGTTAGAAATTCCCTCCTTGATAATCTCCCTTAGGGGCCTTATTGACGATAATATTTATAGAGAAAAACGTTTACAACAGCTTGAAATGCTCGATGAACAACACATAAATTCTCTCAAACATCTCCAAGCTTATTCCAAAAGAATGCAACATCATTATAATGACAATGTAATTCCTCACTCTTTTAATAAAGGGGATTTGGTGTTGTATGAAAATCAATGCAATGTCAATGCTCCTCCTGATGAAAAAGGAAAGCTTAGTTCGAATTGGTTAGGACTGTATTGCATAGACAAAATTTATGGGTTTGGAGCATATAAACTTAAAGAAATGGATGGTACTGTTATCACTTGAAATTGCACCCTGTTGAACCTGATGTTCAACACCTCAGTGTAACATGGGAAGACCTCTAAAGATTTGGGTTTCTTGTAAATAGAGGTCAACCTCCAGAGAAGGCCAACTTCCTTTGGTATCACCTAAACTACTGATTTTGTAAAGGGAAAGGGAGAAGGAATACATAAATTGGAAAAACTACTCTTATGGTGATACACCAAATTTGTTCAAACATGAACAACTGCTTAACACACAATTTTCAATCAACTAGTAAAAGCTGATATGCACAACTCAATACTCATATGATATTGCATAAATGTTTTATAAGAAAGCTACGATACATGCAGTCCTAGAAGGATGATAAATTCTCTTCACAACTAAAATTGTTTGCATCACTAACATAACCTATAACCTGCAATATACACATCTTCTTTGCTAAAAAGTGCTATTAATGAGACAATTAACAAGGAATAAGAGAAAATCACATGGAAATTTATCAATCATTCAACACAATCAATGAAATAGATAACTAAGAAGGAAAAAATTTCTTTCTTTATTGATCTCCAAAGGTGAAACTATACATACAATGTCTGTATATGAGTTACAAAACTTAGTATTCTCCTCTAAGGACTATCAGAAGTCACAAAGCATAAAATATGCAAGTAAGAACTAACTACAAAAAAAGGCAAAAATGCCATATATACAAAAGATGTCGGCCCTTGCTTTAGGGTTTCTACAAAAATGAGTTAGCACCTGGACACGTCGGCCCTAGAAGCATTTTGGAATGAAGTTAATGAGGCATTAAATGTGCATACCCTGTTTGCGTCAGTGAAAGCTTGCTCCATGTGCCGGATCTTTTTACAATGTTGCATTAACTTTCGGCGGCCTCGTGTCCACCCGCCAGGGACCTCCTTCGAGCCACTTTAAGATACTCTGGAGCATGGTCATTAATGCCGATCAGCTCCTACCGGTGGCGATCCCTGCATTTATCCGCCTTGTGACTCGCGGTTTCTTCTTCTTCGGCTTTCTTCTTGCTCTATATCTTTCAGCAAGTTGACCCCCCTCGAGAAGCAGCATCAGATTTACCCTGTCAGATTCAAACATCATTGCTTCACCGAGCTGACCCATGTTGCGCACATTCTGTCGATCATTCTTTGCGGGGGAGTCAACCAGTCAAACTGCCCGTGATTTTCCCTAGCACCTTCTGATTGGTTGAATTTGTGCCACGTAGATTCCAAGACGGTCAAAGGTCGCTTCCTTAGAATCGCATGTCGGTGAGACACTAACTGTGTCTCCCCGATGCGATTAGACCTCGTAGCAACGCTCGGCAAGAAAAACAACGGTCAACAAGAGGTCACAGTGGGTTTGGTGTGTCATATCGATATCCTTATTTCATCGCCCAGACACCTGCATTCGGTGAGAGTCTTGCCGAAACCTTCAGCAGACCCATCGCTATCGGCGAGACTTTAGATGTCGGGGAAAAGTCACAGCGGGAGGCTAGAGTCACACCGACATGCCTATTTCATTCAGCAAGACATATGATGGTCGGCAAGACCTCATGGCCGGTAGCTGGGATTACTCTCGATATCACAAAAACCATCGGCAAGACTCTCTTAGTGGTAAGACTTTACGGTGAGCATGGGAGTCCTCACCAGATCTCCTTTCTTCGGTCGAGCTCCCTTCATTTGAGGAAGAGACCCTATCAAGTCGGCAAGACATCATCGCAAGCTCTTCGATGTTTCCCAAGCTTGGATCCTTCGGCGGAGTCAGAGTCGGGATGAGAATCAAAACGGGACCAGAGTCAGAACGGGGAAAACCAAACAGGGGCCGGAACCGAAACCAGAACCAAATCTAGACCTAAAACTTTTCCAAAGTTTCAAGTTCGAATTTTGTTCCAATCCCGCCCCCGGCAACTCAAAGCAAGAAAGCAGAAAAAAAAACACAAGGAAGATCAAAGAGGAGGAGACATCCCCCAACCATCGGCAGTGAAAAAGAACAGAAAAGAACAAGCGGAACCGGTGTCGGGATGAAAACCAAAACATGACTAGTAAAACAAAGAAAACGCCCAAACAAAATAAAGCAAGGCGGGATCAGAACCAAAACCAATCCCCGGGCAAAACACAGCGGGGGCAGGGGCGGAAACAAATCTGACATTGAAACTTTCATCAGTTTTTCCGATTAGGATTCTGAACATGAGCAACATCACAAGAACGAAAGGGGCCGAAAAATGAAAGAAAAGAGGGGAGGAAGCACCCTGAGCCACAAAAAGAACAAAGGTAAAGAGACTTGATAGACGAGCAGTGGAGACGAACCGGAACCCGAGAACAAAAGCGAGGCTGGGGCTGAAAAAGTTCAGTGAGGATCGATCCCTGCGTCACCAGTCCAGAACAAAGGCTCCGAAGTAAGAGAAAAACAAGGAAAGGGCACAGAAACAAAGGAAACAATCACCCCATGGTCGACGCCTGAGGTCAAAGAAAAAAAACACACAAAGCGTGGGCGGGACAAAAGCGGAAACTTGAACCTTTGGAAGAAGTTCAGTTCGGTTTCGGTCGACTTCGACTCAGGAGTAGAACAAAAGAAAAAAGAGCCGGTTTCAAAAAACACGGTGGAACGGGCGGAACGAGGATGGGACGAAGCTTGAGGGAACCCGAGAGAAAAGTTCGAGTTTGGAATCTTGGTTAAGGTTCATGCGGCTTTGAGAACAAAAGAAAAAGGCCCAAAAGGAAAACAAAATGGAAAGGGGGAAAACAAGGAAAAACATAAGATGAAAACCCACCCAAAACTGAATACTTGCACGCTGGGCTCAACCCTTGTGGGAGCCACATTTAATCCACGTGCCGAATTAAAAACATCATTTTCCCCTGCAGCTACACAAGAAGCAAACAAGTTAGAAAAAATGTAACCTTGATACAAATGTTCCTCCATTTGGTCTTTGAGAACACCTGAAAGCACGGGTTACCCTGCCTGATTGGGCCCATAGGTGAAAAATGGGTAACAGGTACACCTTTAAAAAAACCTATCAACGTTGCACATTTGTGCATATATTACACTTAGCAATCTTTTGAATAGTTTGTATTTAAAAGCATGTTGTTAGTTGAAGTAGATAGTTTTCTATTTTATCACATTGCTTCATTCTTGACAAACATTTTCGTATGTCTTGAATTATTGTGGGTAATTGTTCATTTGCTTGAATTATTACTTTATTTTTGCATGCTATTCAATCATGTGTGTGTTTTGTTAAATTAGATCATTATATGCATTTAATCTTAATTAGATCATAAGGGTATCTAAATTAACATAATTACACTTAGAAAAAAAAGGTAACATTTAAGAACACATAGGTGTTTAATTAGACCACATTCATAACATAAAAATTAGATCATGGAGACATTTACTAAACAATCTCAAGATGGTTTAATAGATCACATCGACATCTAATACATAGAAATCGAAACATGCTCATATATAGATCATAACATTCACATACATAAGTCACCATGATGATAGAAAAATGTGGTGTGTCATAATATAATACATCTAGGGAGGCCTATGGCTACCAAACTCCTCAGGGCCTAGTGGTGGTGCTCGTTGAGAGACAATGGTGCGGGAGCAACTCATAGAGCTCATCTACTTTTGCAGGCCCTGTACTTGGCTTATGGCTATACCCTCACATATGAGAGTTGCGACACGCTCTTGGTCTATCCGCCTGCACCCTAGTGAGCTCTGCCTATAACCTGTTGAGTTTTGACTATAAGAAATCCTATGTACAATTCTCAAAAAGAACTTGGGTGGCTCGAAGCTCCTCATATGCAACCATGAGCTCCTCCAATGTAGCTCTTGTTTGCTCCTCCCTAGCTCAGATCTCCTCAATCTCATCTCTAGATAAATCAATGGTCCTCATAGAATCATCATAGGATGTCCTCCACCTGGACGAGGGCTCAAATAGGTCAGCATGGTTCCCCGCGCTAGGTGGTGGCCTATGCCCCACTCATGTCACTTGGTGTTGAGGCATTGATGGAACAATATCTGTCATGATTCGATTGAAGAAGTTGAGCCACTCCCGTGTGCCAATTGTAACAAGGAAAACATAATATAAATTAGAACCAGGCATAAGAAACAAACATAAACATAGTCAATCATGCATAGAACATAAATAACATATAATATCACTTGGGTCACCAACCCGCAATGAGATCTCGATAGGACACTATAGGTGTCGTATCGGGTCTCCTATGATGGGTCAAGGGTGTGGTAGAAGTTGCATGGTTGCTCTCTCCATGCTCATGAGATTGGATGCCTACAGTAGTCGATGGATGTGCTCGGGTGACGTGAGGATGAGACGTAGGTCTCTCCTTAGGATCCTCTCCCATTGGTTGCTGGTCATCTTCCTCTTCAGTTGTATCTCCATCCACACCCACGTCCTCTCTCACATCCTCTCGATATGGCAAAGGTTTAGGATCGCCTACAAGATGATTTTCGGGGAAGATGTGCAGAGGTCGTGCTATCATCCACCATCTCTCATAAGATATAGTGGTGCCTACATCATCTAAGTCAGATGCTAGTGGTGCATCTTGATCCTCATTGTCTGAATCACTAAAGGTGACATCAACGATTGTAGTTTGGAGGATGTCCCCTAGTCAGGCATCGCTACGTGTAGATATCAAGAATGTAGGCCATTGGATAGGTGTTATCTGTATCTACCCAAAGTGACACATGACACGATCATATGTAATAGAAGGGCATGACAACATAGTCCTGGCATCTAACAAATAACCTATCTTGCTACATCCTGGCTAACTATTGTGTAAGACTTGGCCACTACTATAGAGTCAGAGTCATGTATGATCTCCATACTATATCATCCTCATCTAAATGATCGAACTTGAATCTCCAATACAATGGATCTCTTCATTGCTAGGTTCGCCTTAAAGTATAAAAAAAGGCTTGAGGGTATTGAAAGCCATTGTGGTGGGAAACCGGTCTGTCTAGTACATGCAATATGCTCAAATGGCCACACCTGAAGAAGGGTACAATGGATGATGATGTGGAGTTCCTAATGAACAAAACAACCAAGATCATAATAAAGATGTGTGAGCATGCTCCCTCCCCAAGAATAGACTATCCGGTGCTCCTCCATCTCTCATATGGTATGAATGAGGACCCCATCAAGGTGCATGCCTCTTCCATCATGTGCAAGAACTAGGGTGACAATCACACATATGATCCGATGAACCAAGGGAACATCAACATACAAAAGCCACTCAAGCTTGGTGTGAAATTTGGAGTTGGTGGGAGTTATGCGATGATTGATACAATATTGAATATCATCTCTCATTTACTAGCATGTACGAAACTCATCAAAGTGGATGGTCTCACTCCAAATAGGTAATCTAAGTATGTCGTGTATATCCTCCAAGGTCACTATCATCTCCCTTGTTGGGAGATGAAATGTGCAAGTATCCACATTCCACTAGTTAACCAATGCCATCATCATCACATCATGATACCTCATGGGTAACATGAGGTATACCCAATACAACCCAGTGATACACAAATTATTCTCGTCCTTAGTAAGCCATGTAAACTGCTCACAAAGAAGTGAAAACAATCATCCTCCCAGATGTTGTCAAGCATGTGGTAGATCCTAGAAGAAGCAAAGGGAATCATCAATAACATGGAAAAAATAGTTAACCAAACAATTAAAAGCAAAGAGGACTACCCCTAGACATTGTCGCCATTTTGGGACAAGGGATCTAGGACAAAGTTTCCAAACTAGAACATGGTCACCAAATTGGGATAGGTTCACCCAAAGAGGACAAGAATGCCATAATTTTTGAAAAATTCTCAAAATTGTGCAAAATACTAAGATAAATGATAGGGAGAAGGTACATGGAACTCACCTCAGGTGTGATGGCATCATCCACAACCTCTGCTCATAGGACCTCAAGTCATAGGGGTTGGTATGGTCATTGGATTGACATCTTCAATATCTACACCAAGGTATCTCTCGTAGAATCTCTAAATAGTAAAACGTGAAAATGATGGTCAAAGAGATGATTTTGCACTAGCATATAGTAGAATTTCCTAGTAGCACATTTCACTCAAATCACCGTAATGGGGGCTAGATAACTTTGATTTCGATGTCATGTGTTGTGTTGAATTCATAGTTCTGTCCCCGATCAACTACAATGTTTACTGATAGATGGTGTTGTGATATCATAACCCTATCGTAAGCATTTATATGATTTTGAATGGCTAACAAATCAATTTTGAAAGATGCGGGTCCTAACATTGTGGTTTTGTAGATGACCATACTAGGGGCTTCATTCCCGCGTTTACAAATGAATCATAATATCCATATGAGTATCCTTTTATGTAACATGATTTACTTTAGCTATCATATGCATGTAGTGTCATATGATCGCTAAAGTGGGGGGCTAAATGTAGCGTATAAAATTGAACTCCCTTGTAGGTGATAGTATAATTTCACGCTTAGTTTGGACCTAATTTAGTGACCCTTTCATTCATGCATTTTCAACCCTTCCTAAATAGGCCCTAATTCCCTTTATTATGCATTCTAATGGCCCATTTTTATTGTTTTCTGATAAATTGCAAGCATTGAATAAATGCAATCAACTGTTACTATGCCCCCATGAAGTGTGTCTTGGAAAATTGGGCCAAGACCCATTTTCCCATGGGAGAATGGGTCCCCCTTCTTAGCCAAGACCCAATTTTTAATGGGTAGTTTGCAAAATTTTAACATTCAAAATTTAAATTGTAAATGTTGGCTTTTGGGATCTATTTTTTGAGAAATTAGAGAAGCACCTATAAATACCTAGTCTTTTCATCATTTCAAAACTAGAACACAAGAGATAACATTCAAGCAAGAAAGAATTGAAGTCTTGGAGCAATATTACTTGAGACTGCAGGTCTTCAAGTCTATTTGCAGATTTAATCAAGCTCTATCACATGATTGAAGGTTGGAGTTTATGGAAGAGCATGTTGGATTCTAGGCTTGGGAGATGCATTTGGCCACTTCCCTCCACCTAATGAATTGTTTCCTTGGTGCTCTCATCTTCAAACTTCTCTCTACTTGTAGCCTAAAGCAAGGTATTGTTGCTTTTTTAGATTTACTTGGGGTGTTTTGACTTCTCCCTAATTGAATCTTACCATTGTCATATAGGAATCACACTCTAATGCACTTGAGTAGGATTTCCTTACATTTTGGCTCATAAAAACCTTAGAAACACATAAGGTTAGGTCTCACACACTATTTTCTATAAGATCTTTGGATTTTTTTGTCGAGGTTTAATTACCAAAATAGGGGTTTGTCTGAGGAAGGCCCCCATATAACCACCCAAACAATTTCTTTTGTAGATTTATTGCAAGTTCACATCCAAAGATGAAGATTTGTAGGTATAGGAACATAGATCATGCTCAAAGGGTTACATGATCAAAATTTGAAGTTTTGGAAAGGTTTACAAAGACCCATTCACCCTTGGGTGATTGAGTCCCTCTTGGCATGCTAAATCTAACTTTTGGTGACAAGTACACAACATCAAATATCCCCCAAATCCACTTGCAAATTACTGTTTATGTTTTTTTATCTTCAAGATTTTGCAATTCATCATATTAAATCATATAGTCTAATTAGGGTAATCACTCTAAATCATTTCTAGTTGATTCCTAAGACTCAAAAGGATCATATCCAGGTCTAATTGATTCACCTTTGAGTTTGTAAGTCAATCTATGCACCTTGTTGATTTGCATCCTAATGAAATCCTAGAAATGTTGGAACATACCTTAGGTTTTGGAAATTAAAGTTAAGGCCCCCCACATTTTTAAATTTAAATTACAAATATTGTGTTCAAGTATTGGTTTTCTTTGTAAGATGGCTAAAATTGAGTTGATAAATAAAATGATATTTTTTTGCTCAATAATCCCATATATCATACTTGTACTAAACATGTTGACATCCAATATAATTTTATTTGGAATATGATAAAGAATGGCAAGGCCTTGTGGAGAAGGTTGACATCTCTGAGAATTTTTTAGATTCACTTACTAAACAAATGAGCATGGAGAATTTTTCTTGGTACATGGAGGCCATGGACCTTGCCTCTCCTAGCGCTTGATTTATTTTAGTTGATTACCTAGTATTTCATTTCCATATGAATATCAAGTGAGATAATTTTAATTGTGTAAGAGTTGGTACAAAATACTCTACACCATGCAAGATTTGGTGGAAGATTATAGTCACCCAAGATCTAGGAACTTCATGAAAGCACAAGAGAGATAAACTATGAGAGAACAATTATATTCTATCAAAAAATGATAGATTATGATTGTTATGACTGTTGATTTACACATGAGAACCCCTTGGTTATATAGCCAAGGTGAGACATAGGATTAGACAATATTATGTGCCTCTTTCCAAAAATAGTGAAGTGGACTTGATTTGTAACATGCCAACCGTTCACTGAAGTAATTTTTCTTATGTTTTCACCTCAAGTGAATATTCTATGATATGATGCCATGACATAGCAATAAATTTTTTTCTTTCCATAATGTAAATTACATGCATATTTGAAATAACACTATTACCAAATCTCCATTGCATTCATTGTAATTTCACAAATCTTTCCATAACGTAGATGTCATATTGAATGAACTCAAGTATATCATTCATGATTACATCCTTCCATATAAATGGGTACATGATACATACATAGCTGCTATGAGCTTCTTAGCAAATAGATATAGATGGTCCAAGATCGCCCTTTCAAATTTTGGTCTTTTGTTGCCTGCTGAGGAGGAGAAGCATCACTTTAAGCACTTTTCTGCCAACCACAGACTCATATGTGGTCCCCCACACATCTATCAATGATAGATGGCACTACCCTTCGATGAAGAGATTGGTGGAGTAACCTTGTATGACAACCACTCTGAGCTTAGTGTTGTGTCCCGCAAACCAGAACCTAATCATATGTTCATCTACCCTACGAGTATGAAAATACCAAACTATCATGCACTACAGGGACACAAAGAATTGATAGTGGAGCCAAAGTAAATCACACTACTTTGGCCAAAGTGTTCTTGTGTGTGAGAAAATTGGATCAAATTTAAATTAAATTCAAACACATGTTAATAAAACATTAAATCGAAAAGCTGAAAGAAAGAAAACAAAATGTGCAAACCGTAACAACAGCCTCTCGAAATCATTTTATCCTCCTCTATCTTCACTGTTTTGTTGCTTCGAAATGGCTCTCAGATCAGCAGGTAGAGCTCAACAAAATGACAGCATGAAGAACGAGATTTAAAATGCATAACATGCAAAAATGCAAATCTATGCTAACATGAAAGTGGGAATGTGATGCTGAAAATGATGTGAATGCATAAAGCTGATTGCCTGAACGTGAGTATGCATATGCTTGTGAATGTGGGGTGATTATGTGGAATGGATGATTAACCAAGGCTTGGATTAGCACAGGCTTTTATAGAGTTTTCGAACAGATTTGATTGGTGAATCGATCGACGGTCCGGATTAAGCTTGTTTCGAACGGACGGCGGGAGATTTTCGAAAGTGGAGAAGAGGATGGAAGGTTTCCCTTTTTCTTCATTGAGTTTCGAAGAGAAATTTCCATTTCGAAAGATAAGATACAAATTTAGAAGGACGAGTTAGCATGAGTTAGAATTTTGGGAAGGTGAGTTAATAATGAATTAGAATTAAATAAATTAAATTTATTTAATTTAAGAGTGAAGATGGAAATGGAAACCCACATAATTAAATAATTCATATTTAATTATGTTTAAAAATGAAATTAGGGTGAGGTGGAAAATATTAAATAACATATTTAATATTTTAAAATTGAAAATGGGATGGAGAATATTCCATTATTTAAATATTCAAAAATATTTAAACTTTAGAATAGGATGATAATTAAATAAAAAAATTATACAAATTTATTTAATTTAATTAAGCGAGGGTAGAATGTTAGTAATTAAATAAAATTATTTATTTAATTTAAGGTAGAAGAATTTGAAGATGAACGATATAAATAAATAATTAAATTTATTTATATGTAGATGACATTAGAGGAATTAATTAGATAAATCATATTTAATTAATTAACAAGCTTAATCATGACCATTTTTGGACATATGAGCTTCACTTAGTAATTTGAGTGATGGTCATCCTATTCACTTACACTACTCGGCTTGATTTGACTTAAGGCCACTATAATCTATGCATAGGTATTTCCTCCAGTGGGTAATCTTTAACCCCAAAAATAACCTATCCCTTTACCCACAAACTCTATGGTATTTCTACTCACAAAGCATATGAACAAGTTCCCTCCCTTCAATGGACAACCAATCCTAGGAGTAATCTATTAGCTATTTAGTATAATCAAATAACTTTAGCTATGATAAGTTGCCCTTGTTTAACCATATCTAGTATAATAATACCTATGACAAACAATCCCTCCTACTATGGAGTAATTACAAGCACTTCACAAAACAACATAAACAACTTCTATTTTCCTTTCAAAGAAAATGCTATAGTTCCCTAATGCGAGTAATCTCAATAGATCAAATAAAGTGCTCAAGAATCAATCTTTCATAAACAAAGACAAAGAAAGGAAGATTTATCCTCATGCCTATAATATGCTTATCCAATTGACTGATTTGATGCACAACTTCCCAACGGTAGCCTACTAGCTTCGCTTTGACCTCACAAGCAACTCATTCCCAAATAACTGAAGTAAACCCTTTATCTCTTGCAACTCAGGAGATTGGGCTAGGGCAACTTTTACTTGACTAGTAGCAGTTGGTAAAGGGGCTATTTGAGGTACTTGCATAGTCATAGGAGGTTGTATATCAGGGAAAATTGGCATGGGAGGTCTAGGGGCTATCCTTCCAGCTTGTATAAGGTTGTTCTTAGCTCTAATAACTATGTCATAGGATTGTGGCAAGGTGTTTCCACCCATGGATTGTATCATAACAACAATCTCACTATTCAAAGACCTCAAAAAATACAAAAATGCATACTCAGGTGAAGGCCTTATGTTCTGTGGAATTCTATCTCAAGACTTTTGGAAACAAAAATTAAAGTCTATCATGTGTTTGTGAGGGGCCCTCTTGATAGTAGTGAGCTGCTCCACCAATGATAAGTGATCAGACTTGTCCTCAAACTATTTACATAATGCTTCTCCAAGTTGGTCCCATGTGGTGATTGAGTTAATTACCAAGCTCCTAAATCATTGAAGAGCTTTACCCTTGAAGGATGCTGCCAACAATCTTATGGCTACATTTTCAACAATTTTATGATGTGTTGAACACAAATTTGCTACATCTTTGATGTTTTCAATAGGTGTGTTTTGATCTTCTCCAGTGAAAAAAGGAATACTCTTAAGGGCTGCCATTGGAATATCGTCATGTTGTGCCAAGTTCAATGGGCTTCCCCCGTTAAATGGTACAAAAGGCTGATTTCTTTCCATTGGTGCAACAAAGATGTGAGTTCTTACAGAATGAACAACAACTCTCACTAAAGGTGGAGTTGATTGTATCTTTCTTAATGAAGGTGGAGCTCTTTTTGCAGTTCTTCCCTGCCTTTTAGGTGGAGACAACTACAAATACTCGAAAGATTTTGAACTCGTCTAAATCCTTTTCATAAGCTATTACAACACTAGTTTTTTTACTAATTTCCACACTTAGAGTCGCTAGATATGCTGATTTAACCTCTCAAAGGTCTGAAAACTATTGGTTGCATATCAAAACCAACAATAAACATAAATTCCTAAGACTGTCTTGATTCGACGGTCCCACCGGGTGTTGCAAAACTGTTGTCATTGAAGTGTGTACCCTCACTGAGTTATGAGAACTCACTCACCTAGTGAAGCATGGAAACACTCCAGGGGCTTGTGAGTAGCTTGTAGGTTGGAGCGAATCTCTAGAGAAGGCTAGCTCTTGAGGTATTCACCTAAATTACTCTAATGACTTGCAAAGGAAAGGGTAAAAGAAATAACATAAACTGGAACCGAAACTTAAGGAGATGCACCGAAACATTAACTAAGAAACATGCAATGCAACTTGCACACACAGTTTCAATCAATGACAAAAACTTGACATCCACAACTCAATTATATATGCTTCTTGCATAAATATTTCATAAGAAGGTTTTAATGCTTACACTTCTAGAAGGAAAGACACTTTTCACAACTAGAAAACATCTGCATTTCAACACAAGCTACAACTTGCAACATACATATCATTCTGCAAAAGGTGCTACAATGAGACATAACTACAAGGAATTAGATAATTTCACAAGTAGTTGCATCAATCAAACAAATGCACACAATTCAACAGAAAAATTGAGAAGGTAAAATGCTTATCTTCATTGATCTCCAAGGTAAAACTAATATACATGTCAAAATGAGTTACAAAATATACAGTCTTCTTCTCCCAAGGACTTCAGAAAGTGACAAATTAGACCCAAGAGCATAATATGAACTAACTCCAAAAAATAAAAGTTGAAGTTACTATAAGCTCCCTTGGTCGTATGCAACAAAAAAGCCTAAAATCTAGCTCACAAATTCCCTCCAAAATGAGGAAAAGGGTCAAGCCTTGACCTTACTCACCATAAAAGAATCCAAAAATGCTCCTAGATTCTCTCCAAGGCTTTAAACTTAGACAAAACCACCTCATATATTCCCTCCACATGTTTTCCAACCTCCTTCAACCTCTCCTATATGCTTGGCATAAACAATAAACCTCCAACTAACCCCTTTGACTCATCACTTAGAAACAAATGCTCTTTATTTTGCATTTAAATAACAATTAAACTAAGTGATTTATAATCACATCACTTAGCTAAATGTCTTTACATTTCAAACCAAAATACAAAATAAAAGGCCATGACTCAGCCAATGTCTTAAAAGACAAAAGAAAATACAAACCTAAGTTAGGGAATACACCCTAATGCTAGGCATATGCATATAAAGTGAAGGTATTAATTCATTTGCAAATGTTTAAAACTAAAAACAAAATCCTTTGAGAAATGTCAGCATATGCCAGGGTTATGAAAACCCTAAAGAACAAAACTTGAGCAAAACAATACTATGCATTTCATTTTGTTCTTGCAACTTCTGGAAGCTCAAGGGTGCCGCCAACATAGGGTTTTCATTGAGCCTCTTCTGCACTTTAATGGAGGTTTTCTGGAGAATACAAAGGCTTCTCCAATGTTTTCTATGCAACAAAAGGCATGGATAAGCTCGAGTGAGCCTTCTATTGTAGAACTTGCACCATTTTTCTTCAATATTTGTAGTAAAATTCTCATTACGAGCTCTGTTGCTATTTAAATAATGAAGATGATTTTCTCATGTAAAAATTTGAAGGTTTTATAAAAAAAACACAGGTCGTGGCCTTCACTTTGTACATTCTTTGCTCTTTTATGGAGCTTTCATATGCGGATCCTTTTCCCTTCATGCTCGGTCTTGTACAAAAGAAATGATGGAATTTTTCATTTACTGTATGTTCTTTATTCGTTTTTGTGTAAACTCATTTTCATATACTCAACCTAAAACGAAAGTTTATATTCTAGCTTTTAATGTACAAAAAAAGATGAGGTAATTTCCTTCATTCATAGCTTCTGTAAATTTTGTTCCTTCTATTCTCGACCCATGAACACTCTAGGTACATCTTCATTCCATGCCACTATCTGTTAGGATGCTCTCCTCAACTGTTTATAAGGCTATACAACCCCATTCTTGACAATTTTATCATTATTATCTATGTTGTCCTCATATCTCATCATGTGAGAATGTCTTCTTTTGTCGTTCAATAGTCTCTAGAACTAGTAATTGATGTGCATTTACTGTCACTTAATGCCAACTCTGTGCAACAAACCTTTGCAAGAACACTACCCTCATATGGTGTACCCTGAATATGTATGTCATGTGCATCCTTAAGGTGTATCAATGATATGACTTCACACCCACTAGACCTACTTCTCATATGCAAGAAGCCATTGTAGTCTATTATCCCTACCTAATAGGATAAGCAACCATTTGGAAAAAAGTGTTTGCATTACCTCTTCTATGTGTGCCTTTTGCAATTTTACATTATTCATTTGCATAACAATCTGTATCATTTTGATGACCAAACTAAGAGGAAACTATATCTTCTCATTTTTTTTTTGCTTCTTAAAATGCTTACCCTTGTCTTTTACCATTCACCCATAAAATATGCATAGACCTATTCTAATCCACCTAATGATCACCATCCCTAACTTCATATTCAATATGGACAAAAATCCAATAATCATTTGGCCTTTCATTTTTTGAAAATGTATTTTTCTATGCACTCAAGGAACTTACTGTTTGTAGAAAGATCAGATTAATTGACAACTTCCATAAATTCTGCATCTTTATGTTATATGACTACCCTAAAAGATGGGATTGAACCTACCCCACTCAACTTACCAGTTTGCTTGCAATGCCCCCTATGTGTTTTTATAAACTATCCTTTAAATCTCACTTGCTTATCACAATACTCCAAACTTGATAACATATTTTTTGTTTCTTGTATAGTGATTGTCCTCTTTATGTTGTATCCTCATAACTTCTAAAAAGCTTCTTGCATATATCTCATCCTTCACTGTCAAATACTTCGTCTATCAGACCTCTGTGAAAGATTGCCTTGTGAAACTGAAAAAGGATTTCCTGCGATTCTCCAACTTGCTGTCTCAAAACACTAACAATTTAATTTCATTATACCCTAACCTTTTCTTTACACACATTTGATGATCGTCCTTGCAACTTGTTTTTATGGCTTAATGTCTTCAATGTATTTTCAACAGAACATAATTCATAGCTTACTGTATTTTCAATGATGTGAAATATAAAATGATGCATAACTGTTCCTTACTCATTGTGATTTCATTGAGCGGATATTTGCCATTTATGATAGTGACCTACCATGTCACTATCATAAGTGATGAGTATCTACTCAAATTTGACAAATGTAATGAGTCTACACTCATACCCCTCTCAGAAAACAAGAGCGTGCAACATGCTAGGATCAACCCTTGTGGGAGCCCATTTTACTCCACATGCTGTGATATCAAATGAAAATGATCCAACAATGAAAATTTCACCTATACCTGCACAACAAACAAACATATTAAATAAAATAGTGAAACACAATATACAATGGATGTTGATAATCCTCCGCTTTCTGAATATCTGTGATACTGCAAAAATTGTTTCAGTGCCTTATAAGGGTAGACTATATGTTTGTTGAAATTGAATTATATATGATGAAAAAACACATCCTAAGCTCTAACACCAAATTTTCTCAACTCTTGCAGGCATTTCTAGAGCAACAATGAAAGGAGCTAGAAATGCAACAGATCAACGCCCATCCTCGCCACCTAGGTAATGATGGATTCCTTTTCTTTTTATATTCTCTTCTTCTCTTCAAATGTATAGTCTACTTTTTGTATTGCATTGAAGGAGTTAATCTCACGACTTGTGTGGGACACTATATACTTGTAATTATCAATAAAATATAGTTTTTATGCAAACATTTTTTTTTCAATCTTTCTCTTGTGTACATTTGCATAATAAAATGCAATCAATTTGATAATTCTTTGTGCATATGAATGGAAAATAGTAGAATTCAATGTGTACCTTTTATCCTTACTTTGCAAAACAATCACAACTCTACCTAATTGAGCCAAAAGCTAAATTTGGTAACAATGCCATGAGGTTGTTTCAAGAGATCAAGTGCATCATGAAAGGAATAAGGGAAGAGGTAAGGTCTCTATGAGGTAAAGAAGCATGGTAGTGAAGGAAGATTAAACATAAAATATAGAGGTATGTGATAGTACTAAAGATAAGGAAAATAATCGAAACTCATTAACAATCTTGTGCCATGGTACAGTGAAAACATGGGTAGACAAGTAGAATATAGTGTAACTTCAATAACCTAAGGGTTTTATTGGCATGCCATGAGGTTGTTTCGAGAGATCAAGTGCATCGTGAAAGGCATAAGGGAAGAGGTAAGGTCTTTGAGAGGTAAAGAATCATGGTAGTGAAGGAAGATTAAACATAAAATATAGAGGTATGTGATAGTACTAAAGATAAGGAAAATAATCAAAACTCATTAACAATCATGTGGCATGGTATAGTGAAAACATGGACAGACAAGCATAAAACCCATTTTACAGTGATAGTCCTATGAAGACAAAAGAAGGATAATCCTATTCTAAGGAAAGCTAGATGCAGAAACAACTCTCCAAATGTCAAAACCTCAGAGAAGAATGTAGATATACTTTTAATTTTTCAATTTCAATTCAATTAAGATGCACTATGAAGTAGATAACAGAAACATAGTATTTGACAATCACATAGGAACACTAGATATACGTGGGAAAACCCTTACGGGAGAAAAACCCACCACACCAAGAGAAATCACTTTGTATTATAGTAATGGAAATTACATACAAATGTCAGACTTATCTTTTTGGTGTCTGTTTATAGTAGCATTCACCATGAACAATCTTCTACAGGAACCTTCAAATTATAGTCATTACAGATTAGATTACATTTACTGATCATACAACCACCCAACAATCTATCGATCCAACCAACCTATCACAATCTGAAATCATAGAGTATAACCATGTCGTTCCATGTCCATAGAGCTTCCTCACAGAACTGTCACAACGAACAATCTTTCAACTGTTCAGATTCAGCTTCTCCTATTGGTCCACGAGACTCCACATAGGACGGTGAAATGGTCAAAAGAGATTCAAGCTTTGTTGGCATCTCGGTGAGACACTAACAGTGTCTCCTCAATGCCCAAAAGCTTCATATCGATGTCGCCAAGAATCGTTTCCATCGGCAAGAGGTTTCACTGAGCTTACAACTTGTATCTGCTTCAGTTTTCCTTTCGGCAAGACTATCGCTCTTGCCAAGACATCCCAACGAGCCTTCTTGTGTTACATCGAGTTCAGGAGACTATCACTCAACTTTCGCCATGTTGCCAAGACATATCGCTTTCGCTGAGACGTCATACCGAAGCTCCACAAGTCACATAGATGTGAGTGTTCTCATAGGCCAGACAATCGGCTTTCGCCGAGACATCATACCGAGTCACCACGGGTTATACCGAAGTCGTATGTTATACCGAGCTCCAAAGAATAGTCGGCAAGACATACC